>JAGFNQ010000982.1:0-109421 GCA_024364735.1 Boesenbergia rotunda | reverse complement strand
TGAGCATCACTCCTACCCTACTGAACCGATTTTTGGGACTCCGACCATCTCAGTCCATCATCTGTTGCTACCCTCCAAGGAACCTGCCCTTCGATGCCCCCTACTCCCATATTGACCTGAACACCTTGTATAACTATTTCTTTGGGGAGGCCATGGACCCTGCAGGAGGGCAGTTCCACTCTACCCAACTCCCAATTCAGGACTACGCTCTCTATAGAGTAATTGTCCGTTGCATCCTTCCCTTGTCCCACTAGGACACAGCCACCATGAAACCCTTTCACACTTTTCTTCTATATGCCCTTATCCACCATCTGGACATAGATATAGGCCTTCACCTCTTCCACTGTATCCTACATGCCTCTAGTGTATCCACTAAGGGGCGGGTCCGCACCCCCTTCTGCCACGTCATCACCTCTATCCTTCACTACCACGGCCGAAACATCACTGACGGCGAGATTACCACGATGACCGAATTCGATGAGATAGGATTCAGGAACTTTTCCTTAGCCGGTGTAGATGTCTCGGTCACCGGGGTTCTGACTTGGCGACGCCGACCAGCCACACAGGACATTGCCGACGAGGAGGTCGAGGTTGACGTTGTCGACTTAGCAGCAGAGGTAGATCAGCACGCTCCACCGACCTTGTACGAGAGAGTTACACAACACGAGACGCACGTCCAGAGCTTCAGAGAAGAAGTAGAAGCGAACCATATTGAAGACCAAGAGACAAACTTAGACTACTACAACAACATTATGAGTACCCTCACAGCCGACAGAGAAGCCTGGAATTCACAGTACCATGAGATCATGGCACGATTTGATGCATGGCAGCCGGGCCCATTTGATCCTCCTGGTCCCTCCTCTTAGATGACTTGGCCATGTACCTATTTGACTACCCCTACTGAGTAGGGTTGACTTCTGTTGACTTGTACTAGACTTCTGCTTGAACTATGCTAATCTTAGCTTGGCCTGTTTACTCTTGACTTAATTAAGTTAGGATTATGCTTAGTAGAATAGAATCATGCGGTTTTTGATTTTTTGAGTTTTAAATTGATCTTAAAATATCTTTTAAAATGTTTTTGTTTTTTTTCTTTAACTTGAAAAAGTTTCTTTTAAAATTTTTTTTAGTTTTATTTCAAAAACTACCCCCTTCAAAACTAGGGTTTTCATCGAAATGGACTTAGACTAGGCTCTAACCCTAGAATTGCATGCACCTATAGATCTAGAAGCCAGCATCTCACAAGCACCTTAGGGTACTTTAAGTGATAACTTAGAAAGGGATGAGATGCTTAGGTCTTTGCCTTAACTCAAGATGCTTTAAGTCAGTGCATCTGCAGTAGTTGGGGCACTAAATACAAACTGAACAGCAATCAAGTTAAGTGTCAAGTTTAGACAATCTAACTTGAACAACTCACTTAACATGACTAACCCTAGCCAAAACTACTGCTTATAACAGTTAGTAAGAGCTAATCGGGTTAGAAAGACCCCTAAAGAGTTAACCAAACCTAGGTCTTGTTTTGATTCAGTACAGCAAATGCTTTATTCAACTATTGCAAAAAAAAATTTCTGCATTTTTTGATATATGTCAAAGGGGGAGAGTTGGAAAAGAAACAGGGAACAAAATCTTAAAATTTTTTTTTCATAAACTTCTTCAAAAAGGTTGAACTGAAAAATTGGTAAATCAAAGTTAGCCTTATTTCCAAACTCTGAACTATTTTGAAACTTAATGTTTTTTTGCTTAAAATGATTTTTGCTTAAAATGATTTTTGCTTAAAATGATTTTTGCTTAATTTTCCAAAGTGTGAAATATTCCAAAATTGAAAATTTTCTAAAGTCTGAAGTTTTTCTCAAAAAAACTGAAAATTTTCTATGTTTCCCAAACTAAGAATGTTTGTATTCAAAAAACCTTAGCAAAAACTTGAGAGATTTCCTAACTTATTATCAAAACATGAAATCTTCCAAGTACTTTACTCACACCACCTATTTTTGAAAAACCTAGGGGGAGATTTCTTCCAGGGGGAGGGAATCTAACTTAGGATTTTATTTTCAGCATTTTTTTTCCTTAACTTTTTGAACTAGGTTGCCATATATCAAAAAGGGGGAGATTGTTGGTGCAGAAAGCACCCAAGTCAAACCTAGGTTTTGATATTGACAAAAGGGTTCAAAAGTTAAGGGTTAGTCGTTGTCTAACAAGTTTCTTGAGTTTACAGGAAAAGCCCTAGCGAAGGAATGCTATGCACTGGCGAAGGACTGCCAGACAGGAAAAGACCTAGCAAAGGGCTGCTAGGCTCTGGCGAAGGACTGCCAGAATGGACAAGCCCTAGCAAAGGAATGCTAGGCACTGGCGAAGGACTGCCAGACAGGAAAAGCCCTAGCGAAGGGCTGCTAGGCACCAAGCGAAGGGAAGCTTGGCAACTCAAGACCTAGCGAAAGACTGCCGGGCAAAAGTCCAACTGGAGGAACCGGTTGGCATCAGGTAAATTCTCCCGAGAGGAGTAGGTGAGGACGCGTTCCCCTAGAGGGAACATTAGGCGTCGGTTCGACCTAGGGCTCCATTTTGGAGACCCAAAGTCAAAACCAAGACAGCCAAGGCTGTGTAAGATTAACTTATTAATTGCTATTTTGGACTAACCCTGGATGCAGGACCGAAGGACTGTGTTTCTGCAGCTCAGAGAGCCTCAAAGGAGTGAGGCAGCAGCTGAGTAGGGCGCCCCGGATGTTTCGGGCGCCCCAGAGTCAACCCAAAGTCAGCAGAGCAAGTAAACGCCCCGACAGCAGCACATTTGGGGGCGCCCCGGATGTTTCGGGCGCCCCGCGCGCATCGGGCGCCCCGCGTGTCGCGGGCGCCCACTGTGCCACGCCACTGGCAGCTGCAGCGGCTCACCCTCGCGAAGAAGATGAAGCCTTGACCGGTCAACCCGGGCGCCCCGCGCGCGTCGGGCGCCTCAGTCAACTGTTATCCCGAAGTCGAAGCGATCAGTCACGACCGAGAGCACGCCGGATCACAAGCCACGTGGGGGGGGGCGCCCCGAGCATCCCGGGCGCCCCCAGCCCTATATAAAGGACCCTCGACCCTCTTCTTCAGTAATCAATTCTTCAGACACTTCCACGCTCTTCTGCTCTCGTACTTTGCTCCAGATACTTCCCAACTCGAGCCGACGACGTCCCGCTGCCCCGAAATCTTCGATCTACTCCGGACGTCGGTAAAAGAAGAGCATACTTCTTATTGTATAAGTTTACTGCACTTATTCTGTATTCAATAATTGTAAACTGGTTTACGAACTTATAGAATTGCCCGCAGAAAACGGTCAACGACCGTGGGCCTTGGAGTAGGAGTCGACCCAGGCTCCGAACCAAGTAAAAATCTTGGTGTTCGCATTGTCTGATTTTAATTATTCCGCTACGCAATTGCTCTTTACGAAATCCGAACGATTTGCGACATTCACCCCCCCCCCCTCTATCGCATCTCTCGATCCAACAAAAGATTGTTAATTTCCTCCCCCTGGAAGAAATTCTCCCCTTGAGTTTTTCAAAAATACGTGAGGTTTTTTGAAAACATTTCTAAGTCCTTGTCTATCATAAAATGAAAAGACTTTTCAGGTTTTCAACGCTTAGAAAATTTTCAAGAGGGATTTTCAAGTTAGAAAAATTTTCCAAAATTTTCGAGTTGGGCACTTTGAAAATTTCAAAACATTTAGTTTTAACACTTTAGAAAATTTTTAAAACAATTTTGAAGTTAACACTTAGAAAATTTTCAAAACAATTTTGAAGTTAACACTTAGAAAATTTTCAAAACAATTTTGAAGTTAACACTTAGAAAATTTTTCATAACAATTTTGAAGTTAACACTTAGAAAATTTTCAAACCAATTTTGAAGTTAACACTTAGAAAATTTTCAAAATAATTTTGAAGCTAACTTTACTTTTTTGAAAAAGGAGTTAAAAGTTTTTTTAAAAAAATTAATTTGAAATATTTTAAATTTTAACACCTTTTTTCTCTCCTTTCCAATCTCTCCCCCCCCCCCTTTTCCATATATAAAAAAAACATAGCAAACAAATTGAGCAAGGAAAGTAAAGTGCTGTATTGAACCAATTCTAAGCATAAACTGGACCAAAACAATTTAGATTTTCTCTTTCGGGTCCTGTCTAACCCAGTTAGCTACTTACTAACTGTTATAAACAGTAGCTTTCGCTAGGGTTAGTCAAGTTAAGTGATCTGATCAAGTTAGATTTTCTAAACTTGACACTAACCTGATTACTGTTCAATTTGTATTTATTGCCTCAATTACTGCAGATGCACTGACTTAAAGCATCTTGAATTAAGGCATAGACCTAAGCATCTCAACCCAGTCTAGGTTATCAATCAAAAGTATCCTAAGGTTCTTGTGAGATACTGGCTTCTAGATTTATAGGTGCATGCAGTTCTAGGGTTAGGGCCTAAGCTAAGTCCATTTGCGAAAAATCCCTAGTTTTGAAGGGGGTATGTGTTCAAAAAAACTAAGTCGGAAAAAAATTTCAAGATAAAATGATTTTTCAAATATGTATAAGAAAAAAAATAGTTAAAAAAACACAAGTAGAGCAGTCATATTCTACTAAGCATAACCCTAACTGCCTTCTTAGTGAGCTAAACTCAGACTCAGGTAAGGGTTTGGTGAAGATATCAGCTAAGTTTGATTTTGAGTCTACATGCTTAAGGACTATTTCACCCCTGGCTACATGATCCCTTACAAAGTGATGTTTAACCTCTATATGTTTTGTTCTAGAGTGTTAGATTGGGTTCTTAGTTAGATTAATTGAACTTATGTTATCAATGTAGGCTTGGGTTTGGGTGTAATCAAGCTGGAAGTCCTTAAGAGTGTGCATCATCCATAAGAGTTGTGCTACACACTCTCCTAAAGCAATATATTCTGCTTCGGTTGTAGATAGAGCTACGTAGTGTTGCTTTCTACTGCACCAACTGACTAGACTATTTCCTAAGAGTTGGCAGCTTCCACTTGTACTTTTTCTATCTAGTTTGTATCCAGCATAGTCAGAATTAGAGTACCCTAAAAAGTCAAAAGTTGAGGTTCTAGGATACCAAATCCCTACATTTAGGATGCCCTTAATGTATCTAAGTATTCTTTTTAGGGCTGCTAAGTGTGTTTCCTTAGCGCAGGTTTGGTATCTAGCACACATTCCTATAGAAAATAGGATATAAGGTCTGCTAGCAGTAAGGTAAAGTAGACTTCCAATCATACTTCGATATAGCTTGAGGTCTACAGGTCTACCTTCAGGGTCACTATCAATTTTTACATTTGTGGCCATAGGGGTACTTATGCTTTTAGAGTTATCCATTTTAAATTTTTTTATTAACTCCTTAGCATATTTGGATTGATGAACATAATTTCTATCCCTTGTTTGCTTAATTTGTAGTCCTAAAAAGAAGTTGAGCTCACCAACTAAGCTCATTTCGAATTCATTTTCCATTATTTTTATAAATTCTTTTAAGAAGTTTGAGTTGGTGGATCCGAAAATTATGTCATCAACATAGATTTGGGCAATGAAGATGTCTTTTTATAAGGTTTTGACAAAAAGAGTTGAGTCAATTTGTCCTTGGTTGAATTCCTTAGAAATAAGGTAAGTTGATAGACGTTCATACCATGCCCTAGGTGCTTGTTTTAGTCCATACAGTACTTTATTAAGTTTGCAAACGTAGTTAGGTTTTTCTAAGTCCTCAAAACTGGGGGGTTGTCCTACATAGACTTCTTCTTTGATAAACTAATTCAGAAAGGCTAACTTAACATCCATTTGGTAAAGTTTAAATCCATTATGGGCTGCAAAGGCTAACAACATTCTAATCGACTCAAGTCTGGCTACTGGGGCATAGGTTTCGTCATAGTCTAATCCTTCGACTTGACTGAAGTCTTTAGCTACTAAGCGGGCTTTATTTTTAACTATTTCCCCATGGTCATTTAGCTTATTCCTAAACACCCACTTAGTATCTATAATGGATTTGCCCTCAGTTTTAGGTAGTAGTTCCCAGACATTGTTCCTCTCAAATTGGGCAAACTCCTCTTGCATTGCTATGACCCAATCAGGATCAGGTAAGGCTTCCTCTATAGTCTTAGGTTCAATTTTCAAAATTAGTGCGATCCGGCTAAGATTTCTATAGGAAGACCTGGTTCTGACTCCTAAGGTTGGATCACCTACAATTTGATTAGTTGGGTGACTGAGTTTGGGTTTCTTGGTTCTTTTAGAACATGGTTCAGCCTCAGGTCCGGTTGGACAGTTTGGTTTAGTATTTTGTTCAATTACATGGGTTGGTTCAATTATTGGTTCAATTGACTCAGTAGTTGGTTCAATAGTCAGTTCATTTATTGGTTCAACTAGTGGTTCAATTGAAGGTTCAATAATTTGTTCATTATCTTCCTGATCAATATTTGATGGATTCAGGTTTGGATTATCAGATTTTGAATTAGTTTCCTCATCAAATATTAAATTCGTTGTTTTTCAATTTTATTGGTTTGTCTATTGTAGACCCTATATGTCCTACTTGTTGTTGAATATCCTAAAAATTTTCTAGGGGTTGTCTTAGACTGGAATTTCCCTAGGTAGTCCTTGGTGTTTAGGATATGGACTTTACACCCAAAGACTCTTAGGTAGTGTAGGTTTGGAAGTCTATGGTAATATAGTTCATAGGGAGTTTTATTATGTCATTTGTTAATTAGGACCCTATTTTGGATATAGCAAGCCGTACTAATTGCTTCAGCCCAAAATTGGTTGGCTAGGTTGAATTCATTGAGCATGATCCTAGCGGCTTCCTGTAGGGTTCTATTTTTCCTTTCTACTATCCCATTTTTCTGGGGGGTTATAGGACACGAAAATTCGTGAATATACCCGTTTATCTTACAAATTCCTCAAATATTTGATTCTCAAACTCTCCCCCATGATCACTCCTATGTCTCTTGATTTTGGTATCATTTTGATTCTCAATTACCTTACATAGGTTAATAAATAGATTTAGGGTTTCATCCTTAATTTTTAAGAACCTTACCCAAGTAAGCCTAGAGTAATCATCGATAATGACTAAGCAGTACCAGTTTCCGCTTAGTGACTTGGCTCCATGTGAATCAAATAGGTCAAGGTGCAGGAGCTCAAGTGTGGTTTGAGTTAGGTCTGATTGAATTTGTTTGTGATTAGACCTGGTTTGTTTACCTTGGTTACATGAGTTACATATCATGTTTTCATGGTTCTTAATTTTTGGTATTCCTCTAATTAAACCAAGTTGGGTGATTTTCGAAATTAATCTAACATTTGTATGACCTAATCTCCTATGCCAAATGTTGGATTCTTCTAATTGAGTTAAGAGGCATTTTGGTACTAAGGGTAAACTTATAGTATAAACGTTATTTTTCCTAGCGCCCTTAAGTATGATTTCTGAGTCTTGCAAATTTCTAATTAGGCGACCCACAGTCCTCTAAGGCCCACGGTCCTCCTACTCTAAGGCCCACGGTCCTTGACCCTTTACTTTAGGCAATTCTATATTCGGAATGATTTTTACAGATTGAAAGTACAGATATAGAATTTGGAAAATTAAATCAAAACACTTTTGTAAATTGAAACTTTACCAACACCCGAGATGGATTGAATTCCGGAGAAGAGGGTCGTTGTCAGCGCTGAAATCTCGAAATGGAACTTTTCCGGAGCAGTGTGTGAGCGAAAGTGTTTAGAGCGTTGGAAAGAATGGATGTCGAAGCTTTGGGGGTGAACCCCCTTTTATAGCACCCATGGGGGCGCCTGATTCGTTGGGGGCGCCTGATTCGTTGGGGGCGCCTGCGAGAACCTCAATCCGCAGGCTCGGTTAGCGCTTATCCCCTTCGACTCGGTACCTGGGCTGACTGGGGCTCCCGGGACCCCTCGGGCGCCTGCGTTGACCTGGTCCATTGGCTTCGTGACGGATTTGCTTCGATGGCCACTTTGGCTTTGACCTTTGGCGCCCGGGACCTCCTGGACGCCTAGCCCAGTATAGTTCGAAGCAGTCTTGCTTCTTAGCAGTTTTTGGTCTTGACCTTGGGCGCCCGTGACCTCCCGGGCGCCTAGCCCAGTGACCCACTGATAAGTACCATTTTATTGATTATTTTAATTGTAAAAATCCATGTTTGACCCATGTTTTCTTGCTTAATTGTGAAATTACCCTAGGTTTTAGAACTTGCTTTTATTTTGGACTTAATTGCAAATCTGTATATATTTGGATTATTTGGCCATTAACTTTTTGATCTATTTTTGTAGGCATGAAAGATTCATTGACCTAGGGCATACTGGGTCAAACTTGAGTCAGAAGTGGACCCGGATCGAGTTATCAAGCTTTGGATTAATCTGGGCCATCCGATTCAAAAGCGGCTAGATCTGAGCCATCCGGGACCATCCGAAGCAATCCGAGCTAGGGTTAGGGTTGATCAAGCACTTTGATCAAGATCTAAAGGTTTCATCCCAATCAGAGTTCATTTAACCGTTGGATCAAGCTCAGAGGGTTCTAGATCGTCCATTCAAAGATTAGGTTGATCTGGACCATCCGTTGCACATTTGGAGGATCCGAGCTACCACGAGGCAGATCCTGACCCCTGATCATCATCATTAAAGTTTGGATTAAATCAGAGCAAGATCAGCCGTTGGATTTCCTCAAATCAATCTGGGCCGTCCATTCTTATGTACTTAATCAAATTTTCAACAGCTCTTCCCTTCGTCGCGTCTTCGCCGCAATACTATTCTTCTTCGTTTTCTCTTCGTGTTGCTTGCAAGTTCTTGAGTTTTGAAGGCGTGACCACCTCAATCTCGACCTTAGATCATCATCTGGATCATTGGAGATAGTTTCGGTGAAGAATTCAGCTCAATTTCATCCGGACAGAGGTGTTTGAGGGTTTCGGCATTCTCTGTGGTCCGAGCACTTGAATCTCAGCCACAATCCATTTCCGATGATATGAGCCACTTGTAGGGGTCCTTAGGTGAGCTCAGATCTTCTCCAAATCATCATCGCAGCTCATTAAACTGAGATCGAAGAGATCGGATTGGAATTCTCCCAGCTGATGCAGATTGAGCAGAGTTGCTCGATTGAAGCTGATTTCCACTGATTTGCTGAGCTTAGGGGTTCGAGGCCAGCCTTTGCTTGACGAACAAAGAGATTTTGAGCTATGGAAGGGTTGAGGATTAGTTTTCTTCTTGAACTTTCAATTTGTAGCTGTAATTTTGAATCTGCCACTGTTTCGTTTCTGAATTTTGTATCAGATTAGTTAACTTCGTTTACTGAATTGTTCCAGCTCCAATTAGGGTTCAATCTTTAAGTTAAGTAGTTAGGGAATTGTTTAGTGAACATTTGGTTTCAATTTCAGTTGATTTCTTATTTTTGTTCTTGCGTATCAGCTGCGTATCAGTTTTTACCCTGTTTTGCAATTTCAGCTTAGTTAAGTTTAGCTTTCGGATCTGTCCTACTTCAATTAGTCTCAATCTGGCAATAGCATTAGTTAGAATACTTGTTAGTGATTAGTTACACTTCATTTCGGCTTGTTCCACATTTCAATTACTGCATATCAAATTTTCAGCTTGCGTATCAAAGGTTTTTTCAATGTTCCAGTCTTAATTTCTGACTTTGTATCAAGTGGATTTAGCTCTGATGAATCTTATGCGAGCATTAGCTTAGAGAAATCAATTTCCGTTGCTTGTTTGGTAGGATCCAATTCAGTTCTGAAATTTCACAGCTCACTTCTACATTACTGCATTCAATTCAGTTTACTGCATTTGCATTTCTGAATTCTGCTTCTATTTCTGATTTCTTTCACTCATCTTTGCATTGCACTTCTTGAATGGATTTGTCTACCAAGTTGTAGCGATCAGCTGGAATTCAGAATCTGTCAGTTGCAATTTCTGCAAATTTGGATTAGTTCTTGATGCTCTTTTGCGTGCCAAGTGTTGAAATTTTGCAACTTTGTATGAAGAGGCAGTTTAGGCATTGACTGGTATCCAATTATATGCTGATCTTAGTGTGCTATGATGCTTAAACTCAGCTAGTGTTACATTAGGCCATTTCTGAATTTTGTTAGCATTTGTTGGCTTTCAAAACTTGTAGCAGAGTTGAGTTGTAGTTTGTTTAAATTCTGAATTTCGTATGTTACTGTTGTGTTAAGTTTGTTCGTTTGCGAAAATTACCATTCACTGCTTTTATTCCTTTACTTAGCATCTGTGTTGCATTTTACTCAGATTTTACTTTTCTAATGTTAGTGAAGTTCCTTAAGTAGAGTCGATTTACCTTCGATTGAGTTATCACTAACTATCGTTTGTTAATTCCTTTGTTTAGTTTGCCTTCATTTTCATTGAGTTTTCCTTTTAGATTTCAACCCAAAACCCCATTTTATTTGAAACCCAAAAAAAAAATATAGTAACGACACATAAACCCAAGTTAGAATCAAACAAACTTTCAACTAGTCCCTAGGAAAAATACGACCTGTGGCCCCTTTACTACGTTTTCATATTTTTGATTGCAAAAAGGGTTTCCAGCATTTATACATATTCTAAATTTGAGGACCCACACATTTCGTGACAGCCTATTTTGGGTCCATCAAATTTTTGGCGCCGTTGCCGGGGATCTACTAGTTGATTTATTTGATTTTTGCTTGTGCACTTATTTCATATCTTTCTTGATTTATTTTTGTGCTTATTGATATATCTGGTGATCTGATTCTATTTGCTTCATCTTTTTATCTACTTTTACTGCGATTTATTTTGGTTTTATGACCAGGTCTACAGGTGGTGATCTTGAAGAATTTGACCTTGAGATTGAGAGGACTTTCAGAGCAAAGAGGAACTAGGGCATTCTTTCAGAGACTTCAGATATTCCTCCTATTCAGATTATTCCCATTCACTCAGGCAGTATCATGGTAGACCACCAGAAGACTATAAAGGAACTCGCAGCACCAGATGCTTCATTTCAGTATTCCAGCATTGCTTATCCAGAGCTGGCTGGAGATTTTGAGCTCAGATCTGGACTCATTCATTTGCTGCCCAAGTTTCAAGGATTATTTGGAGAGGATCTAAATAGACACCTGCACGAATTCCATGTTGTATGCTCTACTATGAAGCCTCAGGGCATTTCTGAAGAAGATATCAAACTGAGAGCTTTGCCCTTTACACTGACAGGAGCAGCAAAAGATTGGTTTCACCGGGCACGTGTCTAGTTGGATCTCTATGAAGAAAGCATTTTTGGAAAAATATTTCCCAGCCTCCAGAACAGCGATAATTAGAAAAAGCATCTGTGGCATTCAGCAAGTGGTGGGTGAGACGTTCTATGATTACTGGGAAAGATTCAACAAATTGTGTTCTAGTTGCCCCCAGCATCAGATCAGCGAGCAGCTTCTGATTCAGTATTTTTATGAGGGCTTATTGCAGATGGGCAGAATTATGATAGATGCTACAGCTGGAGGAGCCCTAGTTAGCAAAACGCCAAATCAAGCTAGGGAGCTCATTTCAAATATGGCTGAGAACTCACAACAATTTGGGAGCAGAGCATTGACCACGAGAGGAGTAAATGAAGTCCAGATGGTTTCAAATGAACAGAAGGAAATGAAGGATGCAATGGTGGAGCTCACATAAGTGATGAGGCAAATGTCTGTTAATAATACTATTCAAGGTTCCAATCTTTCAGCAACTCCACAAATTAACCAAGTGATGAGGGTATGCAGTATTTGCTCTAGTCAAGAGCACAACTCAGATTCATGTCCCACCCTCCAACAAGACGAGACAGTAGCAGCATTGGTTAGGGGGCAATTTCAATCTCGGAATAACCCCTATTCTTCCACTTATAACCCCGGTTGGAGGGATCATCCAAATCTCAAATATGGGAACTCTTTCTGCCAACATAACCCTCAGCAACAACAATTTCAGCAAACATCTCAGCAGCCCCAGCAAACACCATAAAATCAGCAAGCTTTTCAACCTTCGAACCAAAATTTTTAGCCTCCATTTCAGCCTAATTTCCAGCAAACTCAGCAGCAATATCAGCCCCAATTTCAGCCATTCCAACCTCAATTCCAGCCATATCAGCAAGGGCAACAAGGTTGTCAACCATTTCAAACATTTCCACCTCAAAACCAACCATTTTTCCAGCCCTCAGAGCCCTATAATCAGAATTTCCAGCCCTACAATCAAGGGTTTCAAAATCAGAATTTTCAGTCCTCATCACCGAATTTTCCACTTCAAAATCAGAACTTTCAAGGCTACAACTCCCAGCAAGGTTTCCAAGCATGTCAGCCCTCTAATCAGCCCCAACAGCCACATTTTCAAGGATCTCAGCAAGTTCAACAATTTCAGCCTACTACCTCATCATTTCAAGGCCAGTCAAGGAACTATGCTAACCAAGGAGGCTATGGGAGCTCAAGTGGAGGAAATGCGCAGCAACAACAAATGATGGAGATTTTACAGCAACTACAACAACAACATCAAAACCTTGAGAGGCAAATGGGGCAATTGGCTAGTGGGATTAATGAAAGTCAAGCTCAAGGATCAAGTCAACTCCCTTCCCAAACTGTTCCTAATCCTAAAGGAAACGTGAGTGCTATTTATTTGAGGAGTGGGAAGGTTACTTCATCTCCAAATGGTCCAAGAGCTGAAATTTCAGAAAACCTGATAGCACCTTCAATTCCAGCTCAAAACAGCCATGAAACAACTTCAAATTCAGTTGGTTCCACCCCTAGCCCGTTCCCAACTCCTTCCGCAAGTAATCCTCCAATTTTGGTGGAAAACGGAGAAGAAATCAGTGCCGAGGCCGATTTTACGGCCACCACACTGCAAGGGACAGCCACTGAAAATTCAGCCCCTCCACTTCCGGCCAAAGAAGATGAAATGAGGGTTCCTTTACCCTTTCCACAGCGGAAAACACAAGCTAAAAGACAAGTGGAGGAGGAGAAGGCTAAGGAATTCAATGAGCTAGTGGAACTTTTCAGTAAAGTAGAGATCAATGTACCTTTGTTGACCATGATCAAACAAATTCCAAAGTATGCTAAGTTTTTGAAAGATCTTTGTGTTCACAAAAAGAAATTTAAGAAAAATGAGTTGGTCAGCTTTGGGAAGAATATTTCAGCACTTATCCAGTCCATACCTCAGAAGTGTGAAGACCCAGGGGTATTTATTGTTTCTTGTGAGATAGGGAGCACTACATTCCATGATACTATGCTTGATTTAGGAGCTTCCATAAATGTGATGCCCAGGTCAGTCTTCCATATGCTTGGCATAGGCCCTTTACAGCCCACTAGTGTGGTGATACAGCTAGCAGACAGGAGTCAGACCCACCCAGCAGGTATGATTGAAGATGTTTTGGTGAAGGTAAAGGAGCTAATATTTTTTGCAGATTTCTATATCTTGGATATGGAGGGCGATTATCTGGCACACCGTTCTCCGCTTATTTTAGGAATACCGTTTCTGAAGACTGCTCGAACAAAAATTGATGTATATGCCGGTACACTTTCCATGGAGATCGGAGACACGGTGGTTCAGTTTAGCCTTTTTGATGCTATGAAGCATCTGAGAGAGGATCACTCCATCATGAGCATGGACATTCTTGAGGAGCTGGAGCAGACAGAGTTAGAGGCTGAGGGATTTTTACCTGATATTTCTGGAGGAGCTATGTATTCAGAGGAGGCTGAGAGATTATTTACTGCTGAGACTGAGGATTTTTCAGAAGATATTTCAGATGCACTTCCAACTGGAGAGGTTTTTCTAGGTGTAGGGGATTGCACATAGCCCCAAGGATCACCTATTTTTCTTGAGATTCAAAGTATAGGGGATTGCACAGAGCCCCAAGGATCACTTATTTCTACTGAGGAAGACCAGAGTGAACTGAAGTCATTACCAGGCCATTTGAAGTATGCATATCTAGGAGAGGAGCAGACTTTTCCCGTGATTATTGCACAGCATTTGGAGTCAGAGCAAGAAGCAAAATTATTGCAAGTCCTGAGGCACTACAAGAAGGCAATTGGGTGGACATTATCAGATATACCAGGTATCAGCCCAGCTATCTGCATGCACAGGATATTTTTGGAAGACAATGTCAAACCTGTGAGGCAACCACAAAGAAGACTCAATCCACTTATTTTGGATGTTGTAAAGAAAGAGGTGACTCGACTTCTACAGGCAGGTATCATTTACCCTATTTCTAACAGTCAGTGGGTTAGTCCTATTCACGTGGTGCCCAAGAAATCTGGAGTGACCGTGGTGGCGGATGAAAGCAATGAACTAGTGCCCACCAGAGTTAAGAATTCTTGGAGAGTCTGTATTGATTACAGGAAGCTCAACAAGGTCATAAGGAAAGATCACTTCCCTTTACCCTTCATTGATCAGATGCTTGAGAGACTGGCAGGGAAGTCGCATTATTGTTTCTTGGATGGATTTTCAGGCTATTTTCATATTTGCATAGATCCAGAGGACCAGGAGAAGACTACCTTCACTTGCCCCTTTGGCACATTTGCCTACAGACGTATGCCCTTCGGACTCTGCAACGCACCCGGTACATTTCAGAGATACATGGTAAGTATATTCGGTGAGTTGCTAAAGGACTGTATGGAGATATTCATGGATGATTTTTCAGTTTATGGCACGTCTTTTGATTCATGCTTAGATAATTTGTCTAGGATTTTACATCGTGGCATTGAAACTAACCTTGTTCTTAATTTTGAGAAATGCCACTTCATGGTAGAGCATGGGATCGTACTTGGACACATAGTCTCTCGGAAAGGATTTTACCGCAGATTGATTAGAGACTTCAGCTTGATTGCTCGACCCTTGACACGACTTTTGCAGAAGGATGTTGAGTTTCATTTTGATGAAAAATGCAAGGAAACTTTTCAAAGGCTCAGGGAGGCTCTTACCTCAGCTCCTATTATTACATCACCTGACTGGACTCTACCATTTGAATTAATGTGTGATGCTTCTAATTTTGCAGTGGGAGTTGTTCTAGCACAGAGGGTTGATGGAGCATCATATGTCATTTGCTACGCCTCCAAAACCCTAGATGCCGCCCAAGCCAACTACACCACGACTGAAAAGGAGCTTCTTGCCATTATTTTTGCTTTAGATAGATTCAGATCTTATTTATTGTGCTCACATGTGATTATTTTTTTTGATCATGCAGCTTTGAAATATTTGTTGAAAAAGCCTGATGCAAAACCTAGATTGATCAGATGGATGCTCCTACTCCAAGAATTCGACCTGGAAATCAGAGACAGAGTGGAAAAGAGAACCTAGTTGCAGATCATTTGAGCAGACTTGAAGGAGATGGATCTCCTACCACCATTGATGATGATTTCAGAGATGAGCACTTGATTGCAGTGCATGGTGAGACACCGTTGTAACACCCCAAAATTTCTCATATGAAATATTATGAAATATTATTATTAAATATTATGAATTCATGAATATGAAATATTATGGAATTCATGAAATATTATCATGAAATATTATGAAACATTATGAATTCATAAATATGAGATATTATGGAATTCATGAAATATTATCATGAAATATTATGAAACATTATGAATTCATGAATATGAGATATTATGGAATTCATGAAATATTATCATGAAATATTATGAAATATTATGAATTCATGAAATATTATTATTAAATATTATGAATTCATAAATATGAGATGTTATGGAATTCATGAAATATTATCATGAAATATTATGAATTCATGAAATATTATTATTATTATGAAATTTCATGATGGGCTTGGCTTAATGGGCTTTGATATGGATTAGTGCAAAATGTGATAAAAAGGAGGAAGCAAGGATTGAACCTTGAACCTCCTAGATGCACTCACCATGTCATAACCAATGAACCAAGCAATGTTTCTTGTAGAGGGAATAAGAAACATGCTTGTTAAAAGCTAGGGAAGTGAAGAGACATGTCTTTTCATGAGAGAAGTATAAATAAGGGAAGTTAGAATAACTTCCTCTTCTTCTTCTTCTTCCTCACCCTTCTCCACCGAAACCCAAGCCCCTCCCCTTATCAATTTTCGAAAAGTAAACCTAGGGCTCCAACCCTAGGGGTTTGGAAGGAAGGAGATCTCACCCAAGGACCTTGCTCTCTACTAGGGCCAAAGGTTCTAGAGGAAGTCTTAGCAAAGAAACTCTCACTCTCTTTCAACCAAAGGGTACCCTAAAGAGTTAGGGTAGTATAATTCAAACGAAAGGAGGTAAGTAATCCCCTCACCTGCATTACAATAGTTCGAGTGCCTAAAATGGTTTAAACATAAGATGAAGCTCTTGATGTTTTCGGCCAAGAAGGTTTTTAGGGCTTGCGAGAGTTTAAACTACTCCTATATTTGCATATGTTTTTCCTCATGATGTGTGACTAAATAGATGATGATAATATGATGTTTTCCTTGTCCTTAAGCCCCCAAAAACCCGGAGTAGGCTTGCTGGAATTTTCGGTCAAGGACCTCTTTTAGGGCTTAGAGAGGTTTAAACTCCTAGTATGCTTGATAATGACCGTTCCTATGATATGTAAGATGATATATGATGTAAATATGGTTTATTCATGGTTTTAACATGCTTGGAAACTAAGGTATGTATGCTGGAATTTTCTATAAAGAATGATAAGTAGGACTTAAGAAGGGGTAACAACCCCAACATGCCTTCTAATGTCTCCCCTATGATGCCTACCTTAATGTATGATGTTAGTGTAATGTTTTTCATGGTTTATCATGCTCTAAACATAGAGTTTATATGTTGGAATTTTTTGATTAAATAAGAATGTGGGCTAAGGGGGATGCTACAACCCCAATTAGGCACGCCAAGGATACTCATGATATGCTATGAGTAGTATAGGTGATAACATGTCTTTTTCCATGCTTTTTCATGCTCTAAGAATCATGATGTACATGTCTATGTTTAAGCTCTTTAAGCACCCTTATGTTAAGCATGGCTTATGTATGATGAAATGCCTAAGAGATGCTTCCCTGTAAGTCGGGACTAAGAGCACTCTTCATGATAAGATAAGAGGCATGCCATGCTCATGATATGACAATGATGTGATAGGTTATGATGATATGCTTATGATATGATAAGAATGTGCTATGCAACCCCTAGGTCGACGGACTATGAACGGACCTAGTAAGAAACAAGAATATGCTATGCTTATGATATGATAAAATCCATGTATGCTATTTTACTTTGTATGGCTTGTACCGGATCCTAACAAGGTCCACGGGTGGGCTCCAGATGCAGCCCCTAGGTCGACGGACTATGAACGGACCTAGTAAGGGGATGGGCTCCCGAGAAGCCCCTAGGTCGACGGATTATGAACGGACCTAGTAAGGGAAGCCCCTAGGTCGACGGACTATGAACGGACCTAGTAAGGGGATGCCCCTAGGTCGACGGACTATGAACGGACCTAGTTTCCCTAGTAGGTTAGAGACTAGCTACCTCGGCCTATTAGGGATGCGCGCATTATGTATGTATGTAAGAGGTACAAGCCGGGATCCCCCAATGATGATGGATGTATGTTTAAGTACCTATATGTATGATTTTAAGAAAAGCATATGCATGAACTCATCCTATGCATGTTTTCAAAAGAGCATCTTGCATTCACATTTCTTTTCATGACTATATGACTATTATGCTATAAAGGTGAATTATGTTAAGTTCAAGTATGCTTCTTATGATAAGTACATATGCTCCCTTATGCTATGTTAAGTTAAGTGTTTTAATGCTATGCACTGTTATGACATGATATTTTCTCTACTTGATGGAACGTATGATTTTGTGAGTAGGAAAGGATCTTACTAAGCTATATGCTTATAGTTTCCATGTTTCCCTTGTACTGCAGAAAAGGGTAAGGAATGGATAAACTAAAGGGAGCAGCAGGAGGGGCAAAGATGTGTGTGGTGGTGGCATGGTGGAAGAAGATCTACTCATGTTTTATTTAGTTATGCATATGCTGAGTATTGCATGTTAAATGTTGAATCATACTTACTAAGTTGCTACTTGCAGATAATTAGACTCATATGGATATTTCATGCTCACTCTTGCTCATATGCTAAGTACTTAGTTTATACTTGCTAAAGAACTTTAGTATTATGTTATCCTTCCTCATACTTACTCCTCTGTCTTAAGAAATGACTATGTGGCATGCTTCTATTATGCAAATAAGAATGTGAAGGTACCTAGCATGCTCTCCTCAATGTCTAAGATGTTTAAATGGTTTCATGCCTTACATGTTCAAGTACAAGATTATACATGTATCATGTTCAAGTTTCAAGTTTCAAAATGCTTCCGCTAAAACGAAAAAAAATTTATGTTCGCGTAACCCTGCCCTAGTGTAAGGAGGGGCGGGCGTTACACCGTGGTATGCAAACCTAGTTAACTTTCATGTTGCACATGTATTTCCCACTCAATTTTCTAAGGCTCAAAAAGATAAATTAAAAAGTGATGCAAAGTTTTATGTGTGGGATGATCCTTATTTGTGGAAATTTTGTAATGACCAAATAATTAGGAGATGCGTACCAGATCATGAGTTTTCATCTATCCTTACTTTTTGTCATTCATCAACTTGTGGGGGGCATTTTGGACCCCAGAGGACTGCCAGGAAAGTACTAGAGTGTGGATTATACTGGCCCACCCTTTTTCATGATTCATATGTTTTTTATAAAAAATGTGATAGATGTCAGCGAACTGGGAACATAGGAGCGAGACATGAGATGCCCCAAAACACTATGCTTTACTGTGAGATTTTTGATGTTTGGGGGATAGATTTTATGGGACCTTTTCCTGCATCTTATGGTTATCTGTATATTTTACTTACTGTGGATTATGTTTCAAAATGGGTGGAGGCCATTCCCTCCAAGACTGATGATTCTTCTGTTGTTTGTAGTTTTGTTAGGTCACACATTTTCTGCAGGTTTGGAATTCCAAGAGCAATAATTAGTGACCAAGGATCTCATTTCTGCAACAAACACATGAAGGCACTGCTGAGTAAATATGGGGTGGTACAAAAAGTTTCTACATCCTATCATCCCCAAATAAATGGACAGACGGAGATTTCAAACAGAGAGATCAAATTCATTTTAGAGAAGACAGTTGGGCCCACTAGAAAAGACTGGAGCAAAAGACTAGATGACGCACTCTAGGCCTACAGAACAGCATATAAGACACCGATTGACATGTCACCCTACCGCTTGGTTTATGGTAAGGCTTGTCACCTCCCTGTGGAAATAGAGCATAAAGCATATTGGGCGGTGAAAGCTTGTAATTTCGATGCTACCAAGGCGGGAGAAGAGAGAAAATTACAACTCCAAGAACTTGAAGAAATTCGGCTAGAAGCATTTGAAAATTCAATGATCTACAAGGAGAAGACCAAGAACTTCCATGAAAAGCACATTGTGAAGAAAGATTTTCAAATTGGTGACAAGGTATTATTGTACAAATCAAAGCTCAAATTGATAAAAGGTAAATTAAGGTCAAGGTGGGATGGTCCATTTATTGTAACTAATATTTTTCCCTATGGTGTTGTGGAAATTCAAGATGCATCTAATGGCTTTATTTGGAAAGTCAATGGCCACCGGCTCAAAAGGTACTTTGAAGAACTAAAGGAGCTAGAGGTGGATGGGTTGGACATGAACGAAGCTATCTACCCAACTTAAGGGGAGTTCACTTTCTCTACACTTCATTTCATTGTACATATCATTTCCGTGATTTTAGGAATAAGTTTTTCTCTTTTGAAGTGAATAGTTGATAATAAATTCTTAGGCAACATAACATGAATAAAAGTCATTGTAAATACCATGTCTTTTCTTTTAGTACTTTTTCTTGCATGACTAGGAATAAATGTATCCCTTTAGGTTATCTCCATAGCATTTTAGGGTCTTTTGAAAATAAATTAAATTTGATTTTCAAAACTTAGGGTTTGAGTTCATGGATAAATTCTTGGATGCTTGAGTACTACTTTGCTTTAGATTCTTAATTGAGGAATAGAGATGAATTATTTTTGCCTAGTGAGAATTAGACTTATATTTGTGACACACATATGTTATTGCACTCTAGAACTTGCTTAGGTTCTTTCAAAACCATATTTCAATGATTGGATCACATCTATGGAGGCTAATCAATGTGTTTTCTATTTCCATATTATTCTTAGCAATGATCATACTTGATACATACTCTTTTCAATTTTCCTTTCTATTTTCCTACTCTTAACCCCATGTTTCTATGGACTTGTTGTTTAAGAATGTTTTCTTGATGCTACTTTGCCCGAGACGGACAAAGATTTAAGTGTGGGGGAGTGATTAGTGTTTTGAAAAAGTTTTGTATCAAGAAGGCATTTTGATCCAAAAAGAAAAAAAATTTGCAATGGAAGGATGGAAACAATTACATTTTGAGTGAGTTTGAATTCCAAGAAGGAGTGGTTGAGTATGGAAGCAATTGAGGCAATTAGATTTCTCATCATTCTTTGAAGACCCACACGAAAAAAAAGGACAAAATCTGCAATGAAGAAAGGAAATGGCACACAAATGAAAAAAATGTGTGCCAAGGAAAAGAAAATTGTTGTGAAGATATCTTGGGTCCGGAGATTGATTGGATCAAGAATTGGGGGAGCTGAGAAAAAAAATGGAAGAGGCTGTACAATTTAATTGCAAAGAACCTATGGAATGAGTCTAAAAAAAATCAGTAAGTGGAGATTGTTAAACCAAAATGGAATGGTAAAAGTTGTGACAAGAGATTGATTCTGAGAACTATTAAATTTTTGAAGGAAATCCATGAGCCAAGTTTCGGATAAGATTATTTGTCTGCAGTGGTTCCAAAAGCAGCAGCTTAATGGTCGGATTCTCAGATTAAAACAGAAAAATTGCAGCTAGGAAAGAAGAAAAAAAATCAGATGGAATGATAAGGATGAAGGCAGTGCAGTGTATCAACTTGAAGATGAATCTGAGCTTCAGAAATTATGAATCAAGTTATCAAGCATAAAAATATATCTGAAATTGCTAGGCACATTCACTGCTGATCGAATTTAAGGAAAATGTAGCTGCAAAAAATTTTTTTGGAGCAGAGTAGGAAAGGGAAATGCAGTGTAGGCAGTGATTGAAATCCAATCTGCTGATCAGGAATTTTCGAATGTAATAACTGGACTTCTCAGCTGCTAGGATTCAATGCTAACTGCTGTGAAGAAATCAGAGAGTTGCCAGGACTGAATTCAGTTGACTGCTGTGAAAACAAAAATTCAGAAACTAAATGATTACAGTAATAAACAAAATGCAGAGTAAAAACAGGAACCTGCAACTCTTTAGAAGCTAACGGCACTAGAAGGATTGAAGCTGATTCTGATAACAATTTGGGAGCTGAGCACATTGTTGAATCTGCAAAGAAAAAAAAACAGTATGAAAAAAAAAATCAGTTAAGGAAACACTCAAGTGGAGCACTCAATTCTCCTCTATGATATGATGCCAATTGTTTGAGAAATCAGAGTTCTGCAATGAAGATGCCGTGGAGCTGAGTTTGCAGCCGAACAGAAAAAAAAGGAAATGGAAGAAGAAGAGTGCCAACTTGAAGGTAGAGTGTATCAAAGAGGGGTTGCAAGGGTTGTTTAGTGAGGATTAAATGTGGAGTATCTAATTCCCTAATTGTTACTTGATTCCTCAAGTTCTCTGATGAAAAAAATCTGATCCGAAGTGCTCAAATAGAAGATTGAGAGCAGAAAAAGAAAAGAGAAAGAAAAGCAGTTCGAGAAAAAAAAAGAGAAAAAGAGAAGGAAGAAGTAAAATGGCACAAATTGAGTTTTGGCATTGAAAATTTTCTCATTCGAGTCCAAGCTTTATTTCATTTTATTTCTGACCTTGCTAGAGAATAAAAGAAGAAAAAAAAAATCAGAAAAGAGAAGAAAGAAACAAAGTTGGCACGTAAGGTGGAAGTTGGCACATTGAGAACAAATGAAGTTTTCTTCACCCAAATGAAAAGCATTATCCAAGTTTACTCCATCATACTTTTGATCTCACTAGAGGACTGTAAAGAGAAGCAAAGAGCATTGGAACCATTCTTGAGCAACTAAGTCTTCCACTTTATCCATTTTATATTTTCTTGGCTTTTACTCCATTTCTTACCATTTTCCATATTTTCACTTGTTTTTGTAGATGTTGATCCTAATCATGAATAATGGTGGAGATTAAATAACAAGCAAGCCTATGGTTGTGCAAGAAGCATGTGTGTTTGAGTGAGCTCTACTTCCATCATCAACTTAGAACTTAAGGAAAGAGCCACCAAAAATTTCCTTTGAAAGGCTAGTGAGTTGAATTCATCTCAATGAATCATGATGGATGAAAAGGCTAAGTTGTTGATTTAAGGACGAGATACTAATCCATAGAGCTTAGATTTTTGAGAATTGACAATCTTAGGTAATTTCTTTTCATTTGCTTCTAATTATGCTTAAGAAAATCTAAGGGATGCTTATTTAGTAGTTTCGCGAGACGCACAAGCTTAAGTGTGGGGGAGTTGATAAGTACCATTTTATTGATTATTTTAATTGCAAAAATCTATGTTTGACCGATGTTTTTCTTGCTTAATTGTGAAATTACCCTAGGTTTTAGAACTTGCTTTTATTTTGGACTTAATTACAAATCTGTATATATTTGGATTATTTGGTCATTAAATTTTTGATCTATTTTTGTAGGCATGAAAGGTTCATGGACCTAGGGCATACTGGGTCAAACTTGAGACGAAAGTGGACCCGGATCGAGTTATCAAGCTTTGGATTAATCTGGACCGTTCGATTCAAAAGCGGCTAGATCTGAGACATCCGGGACCATTCGAAGCAATCCGAGCTAGGGTTAGGGTTGATCAGGCACTCTGATCAAGATCTGAAGGTTTCATCCCAATCAGAGCTCATTTAACCGTTGGATCAAGCTCAGAGGACTCTAGATCGTCCATTCAAAGATTAGGTTGATCTGGACCATCCGTTGCACATCTGGAGGATCCGAGCTACCACGAGACAGATCCTGACTCCTGATCATCATCATTAAAGTTTGGATTAAATCAGAGCAAGATCAGCCTTTGGATTTCCTCAAATCAATCTGGGCCGTCCATTCTTATGTACTTAATCAAATTTTCCACAGCTCTTCCCTTCGTCGCGTCTTCGCCGCAATACTATTCTTCTTCGTTTTCTCTTCGTGTTGCTTGCAAGTTCTTGAGTTTTGAAGGCGTGACCACCTCAATCTCGACCTTGGATCATCATCTGGATCAATGGAGATAGTTTCGGTGAAGAATTCAGCTCAATTTCATCCGGACAGAGGTGTTCGAGGGTTTTGGCATTCTCTATAGTCCGAGCACTTGAATCTCAGCCACAATCCATTTCCGATGATATGAGCCACCTGTAGGGGTCCTCAGGTGAGCTCAGATCTTCTCCAAATCATCATCGCAGCTCATTAAACTGAGATCGAAGAGTTCGGATTGGAATTCTCCCAGCGATGCAGATTGAGCAGAGTTGCTCGATTGAAGCTGATTTCCACTGATTTGCTGAGCTTAGGAGTTCGAGGCCAGCCTTTGCTTGACGAACAAAGAGATTTTGAGCTCTGGAAGGGTTGAGGATTAGTTTTCTTCTTGAACTTTCAATTTGTAGCTATAATTTTGAATCTGCCACTGTTTCGTTTCTGAATTTTGTATCAGATTAGTTAACTTCGTTTACTAAATTGTTCTAACTCCAATTAGGGTTCAATCTTTAAGTTAAGTAGTTAGGGAATTGTTTAGTGAACATTTGGATTAAATTTCAGTTGATTTCTTATTTTTGTTCTTGCGTATCAGCTGCGTATCAGTTTTTACCCTGTTTTGCAATTTCAGCTTAGTTAAGTTTAGCTTTCGGATCTGTCCTACTTCAATTAGTCTCAATCTGGCAATAGCATTAGTTAGAATACTTGTTAGTGATTAGTTACACTTCATTTCGGCTTGTTCCACATTTCAATTACTGCATATCAAATTTTCAGCTTGCGTATCAAAGGTTTTTTCAATGTTCCAGTCTTAATTTCTGACTTCGTATCAAGTGGATTTAGCTCTGATGAATCTTATGCGAGCATTAGCTTAGAGAAATCGATTTCCGTTGCTTGTTTGGTAGGATCCAATTCAGTTCTGAAATTTCACAGCTCACTTCTACATTACTGCATTCAATTCAGTTTACTGCATTTGCATTTCTGAATTCTGCTTCTATTTCTGATTTCTTTCACTCATCTTTGCATTGCACTTCTTGAATGGATTTGTCTGCCAAGTTGTAGCGATCAGCTGGAATTCAGAATCTGTCAGTTGCAATTTCTGCAAATTTGGATCAGTTCTTGATGCTCTTTTGCGTGCCAAGTGCTGAAATTTTGCAACTTTGTATGAAGAGGCAGTTTAGGCATTGACTGGTATCCAATTATATGCTGATCTTAGTGTGCTATGATGCTTGAACTCAGCTAGTGTTACATTAGGCCATTTCTGAATTTTGTTAGCATTTGTTGGCTTTCAAAACTTGTAGCAGAGTTGAGTTGTAGTTTGTTTAAATTCTGAATTTCGTATGCTACTGTTGTGTTAAGCTTGTTCGTTTGTGAAAATTACCATTCACTGCTTTTATTCCTTTTCTTAGCATCCATGTTGCATTTTACTCAGATTTTGCTTTTCTAATTTTAGTGAAGTTCCTTAAGCAGAGTCGGTTTACCTTCGATTGAGTTATCACTCACTATCGTTTGTTAATTCCTTTGTTTAGTTTGCCTTCATTTTCATTGAGTTTTCCTTTTAGATTTCAACCCAAAACCCCATTTTATTTGAAACCCAAAAAAAAATATAGTAACGACACATAAACCCAAGTTAGAATCAAACAAACTTTCAACTAGTCCCTAGGAAAAATACGACCTGTGACCCTTTTACTACGTTTTCATATTTTTGATTACAAAAAGGGTTTCCAGCATTTATACATATTCTAAATTTGAGGACCCACACATTTCGTGACAGCCTATTTTGGGTCCATCACCCACCCCACTCCTTTGGGGCGTCTGAGCTATAGAAACACAATCCTTTGGTCCCTATAACTAAGGTTAGTTCCAAAACAAACCAAGCAAGAGTGTTAGTCATTATTTACAGTCGTAGCTATCTTGGTTCTGATTTCGTGTCTCCCAAATGGAACCCTAGGTCGAACCGACGCCTACTGTTCTCTCGACGGGGAACGCGTCCTCACCTACTCCTCTCAGGAGAGTTTACCTTTTTCCAACCGGCTCCTCCGGTTGGACTTTTGCCCAATCCACCTGACCAGGTCATCATGCCTAACTTCCGGTCAGGTCTTCTTGCCCAACTTCCGGTCAGGTCTTCGGTGCCCAGCCCCTTGCCAGGACTTCATGACCAGTCCTCGACTAGGACTTCTTTGCCCAACATCCGGTCTGGTCTTCTTGCCCAGTCCTTGACCTGGACTTCTTTGCCCAGCCCTTTGCCAGGATTTCTTGCCTAGTGTACCTAGGACTTCTTCCTGCACACTCAGTGGCATGTTAGATCACAACAACATCTTAACTTCTGAACCCTTTGTCATTATCAAAACTCAGGTTTGACTTAGGTGCTGCTTGCACCAACAGGATATTGTTCATTTATCAACAAATCAGGTATCACAAAAGAATCCTAAATCTAGTCTACCCAGTGGGAGTGATTTGCCAATGAATGAATCAGTTTCAGTTTCTCAACAGCCAGACCTGCGAAGGAGTAGTCGCAAGATTATTCCTAGAAGAAGATTTGACATTGAGAATGAGGCATTATTGATTCTCCCTATTGACGATGAGGAACCTTGAACGGTTAAGGAAGCATTGAGATGCTCAATTAGAGAAAAATGAAGAATTACAATGAATGAAGAAATGGAGTTTATGGGAAAGAATCAAGTTTGGGATTTAGTTGATGTTCCTCTGGGCCGAAGGGGTATTGGAAATAAGTGGATTCTCAAAATCAAGAGGAAGGCAGATAGATTGATTAATAAATACAAAGCTCGTCTGGTTGCAAAAGGATATACCCAAATGGAGAATATAGATTTTCAAGAGACATTTTCCCCTGTTGTGAAGTTTGGGTCAATATATGTCACTTTAGCTATAGTAACACATTATAACCTGGAATTACATCAGATGGATGTAAAGACGGCTTTCCTTAATGGTAATCTTAACGAGGAAATCTATATGACACAACAAGAAGGTTATATTGCTGATGACCAAGAGGATAAAGTATATAGACTTAAAAAGTCAATATATGGGCTAAAGCAAAAGTCAAAACAATGGAACATAAGATTCAACGAACTCATTTTATCTTATGGTTTCAAAATGATCAATGAGGATCATTGTGTTTACCTCAGGGAGGATAAAGGAAAGATTGTCATATTATCGTTATATGTTGATGATATGCTAATAGCTGGAAATGACATACAGTTTGTGATAGAAATCAAATCATGGCTTTCATCACAAATTTGACATCATAGATATGGGAGAAGCTGAGTACATCTTAGGGGTAAACATCATTAGAGATCGATCAAAAAGACTTTTGGGTCTGTCTCAGGAGGCTTATATAACTAAGATGTTACAACACTTCAATATGTCAAATTGCAACATTAAACAAACTCTTGTAGCGAGAGGTAATGTTCTGAACAAACTCCTAATGAAATAGCCGACATGAAGAAAAAATCATATGTCAGTGTCATTGGTAGTTTAATGTACACTATGTTATGTACACGTCCTGATATCAGCTATGCTGTTGGCTTGATTAGCTGTTTCCAGTCAAACCCAGGATCGAAACACTGGAAGGCAGTGAAGAGAATATTCAAATATCTCAAAGGGATGACAGATTATTATCTCTACTTCCAAGGGTCAAAGTTGAGCCTGAAGAGCTACACAGATGCAGATTGGGCAGGAGACCTTGATGATGGAAAATCCACATCGAGTTATACTTTCTTGTTGAATGGTGGCGCCATCTCATGAAATAGCAAGAAACAGACTTGTGTAGAATTGTCGACAATAGAAGCCGAATATATGGCTTGTGCAGCGGTTGTACTAGAAGTTATCTGGTTAAGAAGGTTCCTGAAACATTTAAATATTGCTGAGGATAGTGGGAGTCTCGTTACATTGTATTGTGACAATCAAGTTGTGATAGTTTTTTCCAAGGATCCCAAATATCACAGTAAAGGCAAGCATATAGAAATTAAATATAATTATGTAAGGGATATTGTGGACAAAAGAAAGGTAGTCCTTGAGTATATTCCTACACATGCTATGTTTGAAGATTCTTTTACTAAGCCTTTAACTAAAGAGTCATCTCTTGGATATGTGAAGTCTTTGGGACTTCGTAAAATAAAACACATTATAAAACAATCGCATATATGAAAATGTCATGATTTATTCAGTATATATATATATATATAGGTGTTATATTTTGGATAAAAGTCTCGATAAGCATATTGACAGGTTGAGATTAGCCCACTTACATGGACAATCATCTCTATTTATTGAGTATAAATAGAGGTAAGACCATTACTTATGGAATAACTTATGTAGCTATAAATAGAGACATACTCATAAGTTGGGGTCACCTTGATTTTTGTATCAAGATGAGATCATTTATCTAATGATCGGAATAAATGAACCCATCATTTACTGAATCTGCTGAAAGACAGATTGAAATTCATAAGTTGAATTCAAGATTAGACATTAGGTATGTCTAGTATGATGTTAATTTTGAGAAAAACATGCACTCTTTTATAGTTAAAGAGAAAAACATCGTAGCATATGATTTATACCACATGTGCTATAGCGACAATAAGGGTAGTAGGAGAATGGATCCCTCTTCTCTACTATGTGAGACCCTTAAAATTATAAGTTAATATCAGATTTATCATATGTGACTATTTAGTTGTCTACTTGAAATTTTAATCAGTGTCTACTACCTTAACATGTATCCTATTGGCTATGGATGATTCGGTCTATGGAGTATATCTAGGAAAGTAACTGATTAGAATGAATAGATTCATGCTAAATAGGAAGATTAAGAGAGATTTACATCATTGCCACTTATTCACTGGTCGACCAATTTCAATTTTTGTTGAGTACTTAAAATGTGATTGTGAATAATTGTATTGAATGAAAATACTAAATAAACTCTGACTTAATTATCATTGTGAGGGAGTAGAGATGTTCATATTGATGTAAATGATTTAGTCTGGGGTAAAAGCAAGTGATTGATATCTCTAATTCATGTGATAGAGCGACTAAGTAAAGTATAACAACTTTCTTAGTATTGATCGCTCAGAGAGCAGCTAAGTTAAGTGTCACAGCTTTCTTAGCAATAATTGCTCGGTATGCTTGTTGTCACACGAATCATTTTTCCTAAAGTATGAATTGGATGTTCTATTAGTCTATGTGACTATATGACCTTTGTGACTATCTAATTTTTGTAACCTAGTTTTGATATGATTTTTGTGATCTGATTCTTATTTAGTCTGTGTAATTTGACTTAGACAAGTGGGAGATGTAGGAAGTGGAGGAACATGGGGGAAGGGGGAAGTGGAAAACCCACTTCCCCACTCCCCCCCCCCCCCCCCCCCCCCCTTCCCCTAGATCCTTTTCTATAAAAGGGGAGGCGGTGCACCCAAGAGATAATCATTGGAGAAGTTTTGGCAAAGGAACATTCATCCAATGAAAGGGATTTGGTTTGTGGAAATTGAAGGACTTTCCGATTTGTGATTGTTCTTCCGACGACAAGCTCGAAGAACACAAGAGGATTTACGAATGTCATTGTAAGTGTTTATCGTTTACAATTTTTTTATTAGTTCTTTATCATGCATGAGATTCGACATCACATATATATACATAATCTCACAGAGTCATAAGTATATAAGAAAAATAAATATTTTTTTATTTGAGGTATTCCAATTGACTAACGCACTGAACCGATCTTCAATCTGGGTCAATGTCCTTATTAGAATTAATCAAATTGGACAAGGATGACTTACCTATATCGTTCTTATTAATCCTTAGCTCATTTAATTTAGAGTCAGATTTACTAATTAAATTAAGTAAATCGATTTTGATTTGTATCAGATTGATGTAGTTAAATTAATAAATAATTTGAATCAGATAATATCTAATTAAACTAATTTAATCTGTTCAAATCAACTAGATTGATTTTTTTTTTTCATTGCTAACTTTTTCTTGCATCATGCATTGGGAAAAAATTTAAACCATAAAACGTTTTATTGCCAAACGAAACCTATGTTTTTTCTCCACGCCTCTATGTTTTTTTTCAGTGTTCTGAAAATCGAACCGGATCGGTCGGTCGGATCGGTTGAACCAGGAATCGGTCAGATTTTCGATCCGAGTTGACTTTGAAAATCGGCTACTCAAGAACCGGATACGAACCGTTCTGAACCAGTCGGGAATCGATGAACCGGACAAATCAATCAAACCGGCTTGGTTTATTTTATTTTTTATTTTTTGATTCCCCCCCTTTTACAATTTCGCTTTTTTACTAAAAATGAAAATTAAAAAACATAATGTCAAAAACCTAGTTTGCTTTTATCCAAAGTCCCAAACGAACAAACTTGTTGTTTGCTTGCAAGAGAGTCACCGTCGTTAGCCTCTCGCCGCGTCGCCCTGCCTCTACCAGCCTTCCCGCGCCACCCTTCCTCCGCTAGCCTCGCTTTGCCGCCGCTAGCCTCGCTTTGCCGCCGATAGCCTCGCCCTGTCTCCAGCCTCGTTGCGTCGTCGTATTGACATATGAAGGCAGCAATATATGACATATTTGGAATTATAATTTTACATGTGTTTTACTAGTGTCCCCTGTTTAAGTGTTTATGGGTGAGCAAATGTTATTGTGATATAATTTTAACTTGTAATAAGATTCTTTAATTAGTATCTAGATTTCTTAAATTCAATGGTTTTAAATTTGAATTTTTCTTTGAAACTAATCTTTTTTTCAAGAATACCGTACTAAGTTGCTGATAAAAATAAATCACATGTTCAACCTAGTTGGTCTAATATTGAAAAAACTAGTTAGATAAGTAGTTAGTTTCATATATTTATATAAATATATATTTTATTATATATCGATTGGATCCCGTTAAATCGGTTGAACCTTCGAACTTCTGAACGTTGCTCTGACCTGTTTGATGTCCGGTCTCATTCTCATGGTTTTTTCCCCGCTGCCAGCGACCTCTTCTCCACACGATCATCACCTTACGCTGCACGCCACACGCCACACGCCACACGCCACACGCCGTGCGCATATGCCGCGACAAGCACGGCAATCGTAATGGCTGCTTATTGTCGGCTTCCCGACGAGGTCGCCGGCCCTCTCCGACCATAGAAGCCGATCACCGGCCGTCTGACGAGGTAGCCAGCCCCGGCGACAGCCACTACCACGATTTCATGCGGCGCCGTCAACTCAGGGGAAATCATGGCACGCAGTCTGGATTTTTCGACGACTACGCTTGACGCGTGACTGGCAAGGATTCGGTAAGGAGATGTCACTTTTTCTTTAGGGCAACTAGTATTTCCCAACACCCGGCAACGGTGAAATGTGACAGAGTTTATCAAAGACATAAAACAAGGACTTCGAGACATGTTTGAAAAACTACCATCTTCTCATTGTTTTGCATGCATATAAATTAAGGAATCAGATGAACTAAATTCTGTTTTTCAAGGTTCGATATGCATCCGATGGCAAATAATATGCAGGATTTGGTTCAACATGCATCAATCTTGTAGAGCATACTTGTAGAAAAAAAAAACTTCAGAAACATGCATAACAACATTGCTTTGATACCATTGTTAGTTTTTGATATGCATTATTGATTCCACAAAAATTATAAAAACTTACAGTGAATCTCAATTGAAGATGGAGAAAATATCATTGGAGGAAGTTGCTCTTGCCGTCGACGTGAAGATTACAATAATGAACGCTTCTCGTATGATCCACGAACCAAATCTCTCTCTATCTCTTTGGATGTTCCTCTTGTCTCTTCCTTCTTCACAAATGAAGTTCCCTCTCTTGCCTTGGACGCACTCCCCTTTTATAAACAAAAAGGTGAAATCGTTCGCCCCTAGCGTTCCCGCCGCATCCGTCCCAAGGCCATCACGAAGGAGGTAAATCATGGTCCCCGAAGTAATTAGTGCACAGTTGGACCGAGAATTGATATACCAAATGCCCAGAATTTTAATTTGGTGCACTCCCCTTTTATAGTAAAGAGGAAAAGTGGGGAAATGGGCAACGTGGGTTTGCCCATGACCCCCACTTCCTACAGAGAAGCTCAAAGAGCAAGGTGCTGCTGCATAATTCCAATCCCTATTCTATTTGTTCCATGATCGTTTTGCCATTTTGGATTTGGATGATGAAATTTATTCTTCATTAACCTTGCAATTTATGATTCTGCCTACATCTTCGGCTGCAAATTTCATTTGTTATCTATCAGCAATAAGAATCCCTAACCAATGTGAGATCTTCTTATAGAAATGCCTTTTATCTATGCTGAATTTTATGAACTAGGGCAATAAGGCATGATGAACATGAGTGGCTCGAGTTGTAGAATTAGGTGTAATTGGTACCTTCACAAACTCATGGTTGTATCTATAAGCATAGAAATCCCTAACCAATGCGAGATCTTCTCGTAGAAATGCCTTTTATCTATGCTGACTTTTATGAACTAGGGCAATAAGGCATGATGAACATGAGTGGGTCGAGTTGTAGAATTAGGTGTTATTGGTACCTCCACAAACTCATGGTTGCCATAATGGGCGGAGATAGTGCAGGGCAAAGATACTTATAACCACTGCAGCTACTAAGATTACACAGGGATACCAAAAACTAAAAAGTTTTTTTACGTAGTTGCTAACTGCTACTCTATGCTGATAAATTTTAATAAATATTTTATACCTTATGAATTAGACAGCCAAGTTACTTTTCTTCAAGCTATTCTTTTAATTCAGATAGAACACCATTACATGTTTAGTCTCTTTTATAAATGGCTTTTGTAATTCAGTTGGATCACTGGGTCTACAGTCTTGATCGTATCTCGAGGCTAAATTCTCTTAAAAGAAATTAACAGACTAATGTGATGCTTAGCAATCAAATAATAGACATAAACAAATTCTTGAACTGCATAATCTATCAATACAAAGGAGATAGGTTATGGACCATTTATATAAGTAGTTCTTATATTTTTTTATTTGTTTCACACATTAATCACCATATTATACTGCTTTTATTTATAAGTCATAAACATTAGTCACTATGTTGTTAATATTTTTTTATTGTTTAAGCATATTATAAGTTAACGTGGAACATTATAAATAAAATAATAATAATAACTGTTTAATAACACACTGCTTTTAGTATAATATATTATATACTATATTGCATATTAATAAAAGAAAAAAAATGTAACACATACAAATGATGCATTTTGGCAAGGAATGCATTATCTAAATGCAAATTTCAAATGTAAAAGCAAGGTCAAACCCAACTATATTATGGAAGGCTAAAGGAAAAATGATTTAATTGATATGAACATTACTAGTGATACATCTTTGCATAGAGTTCAATGGGAGTATAAGATTCATATGGCCATCATGAGATAGTAATAATGGACGTGAGCATGAGTTGATGCGATGGAATCATCTAGAAATTTTTTAAAGGTTTGTAATCCATGTGGTAGTCATTGTTATTCAGCTCAGAACCAAATCCAAGGATCTTACTTTTGTTTGTTTGATTACTTGTACTGATTTTGTCACGCTATATGCCAAGAGGACTAACACATCATATGACTTTCATTTAAATGTTAATCAGGTAGCAAACAAATTGAACTTAGGGTGTCGGTCCGATTCAACGGAAGTTTCTCATCGGTCACCAGGATAAATTAGAAAGCGCTCGCGGTGGGCGGTCTAGAAGACTAGCGTCCCAGGGTTCGCGCCCTATTTGGAAGAAAAATTCTTGCAAAATGCGCCGTAACTAGGGATCGAACCGAGGATGCCTAATTTAGCGACTAGTTACCCTACCGCTGCACCATAGTCCTGGGACGACTTTCATTTAGATAGAATGCTGGAACGTCTGTAGACAATGAATTATCATGTTCATTTGTTACAATGATTGTGATACATGATTCGATGAATAGGCTGTCTGATATTTCTATTCAATGAGTCGTTTTCTGATACACTACAAATACTTCACCATGTGTTAAATTTCTATTAGCCAGACACTTATGTTTAGGTGTTAGAAGGGTGACTAATTTTTTACTACAATCGAAGATCTACAAAAGCTCTATGGAATAGAAACTAATAAGCTTTGTCTTATGTTGAACACCTCAAACCCTACTTTGATGTAACTCACCAAAACCTTCTCCTCTTTAGTGCACTTGGCTCTACTTTAGAAAATCTCATAACTATCCTTCTTGGACAAGTAGCTCAACCAGCTAACTCAACCTAATTCCATACCGGCATTTATGTGCAAGCGTTGGTACATGGACTATGGAACAATAGTGAAAAATTATATATAAGAATTATAATGTTTAATATTTGTGTTTTTGTTATCATTGGTATCGATGATTAACGAGATTTTTTCAATCTCGGACGATTGGTCCGGTCTTACAGAAGCTTCCCATTAGCCATCAGGGTAGATTAAAAAATGCTCACGACGGACGATCCAAAAGCCCAGCATCCCATTGTTCGCGCCCCATTTGAAAGAAAAATTCCAGTAAAATATACTATAACTGTGGATCGAACCACAAATATCTAGGATAATAATTAATTATCCTTCTGCTGTATATAGCCCCGAAGGTTGTTGCCATTGGTGTCGAGGTCATATAATGGTGGTCATAAAAGTCACTTATTTATTCATTGTTGAGTTTTTTTTAACCGTGTCACACTTCCATCACATAGGCAAGGATAAAAAAATCCAGTCTAGGAAATCAAATCATCCACCTAGGACATCTCAGTAAGAACAACCCTGTAATCATATTGTCACGCATCATTTGCAAGATAACCTTCTTGAAAGCTAGAACTTCCATGAGGGGGCAATTCATGTCCACCGGGACAGATTGGATCTACACCCAAATTTATTCATGGATTGCTCACCAGACGAATTGTCTTCTCTCATCATTTTTCCTTTACTTTTACAGCTAAAAATATTTGATTTAACCTTGTTTGAGTTACTAAAAGCTTGATTTTCTAATGTCGTTAGACAAAATATACTTCATGCTTTTAGGGAAGAAAATAACTAATATTGGCTCGTCAAATCTGATTTCGAGAATGGATGCTTTTATAAGTTGCAACTATTCTAATGAAATTAGTCATAAAAAATTACACTTAAGCAAATCCAAAGAGAGTTAACTGTAAGCATTCTTGTCAAATATGGCATAGAAAGTTATGCAAGATGATTAGAACGGCTGATAATTAATTGATAATAATTTTTCAAAACTTGCACAAGGAAATACACAAACTATATAGCTAGATCGTAGTCTATCAAAAAGGGGAGATTACTGAAGATTGTGGCTAGGTTAATTTTGCATCAATGACATTTGCATAATGACTAACAGCCTACTTGCAAAATGAGACTAAGAGCATATGAAACATACAGAAAAAAGTATAGAACTTCTCTGCCTTTAGGTTTCACAGTCTTTTTAAAGGATTAGAATCATCAAGTTCCTATTAAGAAACAACTTCAAATTAAGCAAAATATTGTAGCAAATATGTTTATTCCATAGCGTATTGAGGTAACCTTTGTAGAGAATTTGATAGATGGTGATAATTGACGTATTAACTTGTCTCTTACCAAGCTATGTAAAAGAAACAATTCTTTCATAGTTTGGGCAACATTATAGATGGGGCTGATCGCCTGTGCCCGGCACGGGGATGAAGAAGCCAAGGACACGACATAACCTTTCTTCTCGGGCCCTGGGGTCCCCTTTCGGGGGCGCGCTCGGGAGGGTCAGTCCAAGGATCCCTCGTGGAAGCCCCCTCGGGAGATAAGGCTCGAAAGTACTTTGGGAGATATCGCACCCAAAGACCCTCGAGCTCACCTCGGGAGGCGGAGTCCTCGCAACAGCTGACCTCGGGAGCCCCGAGTGTCTCAACTAGAGAAAAAGTGATAGCGACGAGGACTATTTCAAAGGATATCCCGTTATCACCAAAAGCAGGGGACGCGGCCTAAACATCGGAGACGTGGCACCGATAAAGGGGGCACTACTAGTCTGTCGACATCGATATAAAAGGTAGATCAACCCTCCGGTAAGGGGGTTACGATCTCCCGTTTTTATATACTGTCTTTCTTTCTCTCCACAATTCGGACAACCTACTAACTTGAGCGTCGGAGTGGACTCCGCCGGACCCCTGCCGACGTGTCCCCTAACGCTTGTGTTACTTTTGCAGTACCCCCAAGTTCCTCATCAACGTAGTCATCTCCGCAGGGGCTGAGCCTCTGTGACTGGCTATCGCCGACGACTCCTTCCGGAACAAATTTGGCGTCGTCTGTAGGAAAGAAATAAAGCACCCGAAGGAGCGTCGATGGCAGGATCGGAGGGACAACCCCTCACCCTCACGAGAGAGGAATTTGACTGCCTGGTGGCTAGCGTCGTCAAGGAAGCCTTTGTAACGACCTGGAAAATTCTCTCAATATTTTCTTCAAAATATTGATCATGTCTAGATAATTTTCCGAGGGACCTGGAGATATTAGTACGAACCTTAGCCTAGGAATCCATGATTTTTCTAATGTAAATTGAGAAACTAAGTACTAATGGGCTTTATATGGGCTTTTTTAGTACCATGATTATTAGTGGATTTTAGGTAGAATTTAATATAAATATAAATAGATTTTAATTAGGAATATTAGTATGATTATGGGTGAGTTTTAGCATGGTTTCTTATTTAAATTGAGAAGTTAGACACTAATGGGCTTTATATGAGCTTTCTAGTACCATAATTATTGGTGAATTTTAGGTAAAAATTTATAGAAATATAAAGGGATTTTAATGAGAAATATTAACATAATTATGGGGGAAATTTTTAAGGGATTTTCGAAATAATAGAAAAATAAAATAAAAATAAAATAGAAAAATTAGTGCATGCACCAAGGATTGAACCTTGGACCTCTTATAAAACCATGCATGCTCTAACCAATTCACCTAACAAGGGAGTGCTATGAGGAAATGAAGTGGATTATGGTTAAGGCTTAGGGAAAATGAAGAGACACCATGACTCTTCACTTACCCTCCTTAATGTGTTATAAAGAGGGGGCATGGGAGTTACTTTCTTCTTCCTCCTCCCTCATTCTAGCCGAAATCCCAAGAGGGGATTCTCCCTTGGAAAAGTTCACCTAAGGCTCCATCACCAAGATCCAAGGCTTTTACAAGGATACAAAGGCTAGGGGTGGTCAAGAGGCAACAAGATCTCCATCCTTCTCCCAAATCTAAGGTCTATAATCAAGATCAACCAATGTAAGACTCCCTCACCTGTGGTATAATAGTTCCTTGTGATTTTTTTAGCATGATATAAAGTGGGTTTTGAGTTTGATGTTGAGAAAATTATGTTTTGGACCTATCATATTCGGCCACCATGGGTTTTTTGGTCCATAATGATGTTAAAAATCTAAATCATGTTTTCAAATGTGTTATCATGATGAATATGGAATAAATATAATTTTTGGGGAATTTTTAGAGTACCCTAAAGACCCCTTAGGGTTTGGGACTCTCACCATGATTCTTTGGTTAGGAAAGGGCTTAACCTTTCAAGTATGTACTTTGGGTATCCCCATGATTCAAGAGGAGGTTTAAAGTGAATTGTGTGAATTTTCACAAGGTCTTGTGACCCTTGTAAGTTTCGGCCAAGAGGGTTCTAGGGCAAGAAGTTAGGGCTTACCTCAAGCAAGGGGTCCAATGACTCCTATGGTAGGGTATGATTGGTGTTTAATGTTGATTGGCGATTTTATGGAATTTTTCCATGCACCCATGGCCTTGTAGGGTTTCGGCCAGCCCTGAGAAGGAGGGCTAAAGGTTAGGGATAACCCTAATCATGAGCCCTAATGGCTTCCCTGTAGGGTTTTTCGGGCCGCGAAAACCGCTTTTTCGCGTCGCGGAAACCCCGAAAGCCCCAATAGAAAGGATCCGAGCGAAGAAAACCATTTCAAAATTTTACGAGTGCTCGTTTACATGCTTCAAAATCGATCTACAACCTAGATCTATTAGAGAAGTGAAAACTACCTTCGATGCGTGCCCCGCAATTCCCGCTCGCTCCTCGGTTGGTGTCGGATCTCAAGGATGTAAAGTAGCAACCCTCTAGAAGTATCCACACAAGCAAGAGAGTGGAGAGGAGAGCCCAAAAGTGTGCTAGCACTCTATTGGGGTCTCGGCAAGATGAGAGGAGAGGGAGAGCAAAAAACAAAACCAAAACCAAGTTGGGAGAATAATCAATCACACACCCACAAAAGAATCTTTTTGTGTGTTTAAGTGGCAGGCCACTTATTGGCCATTAAGTGGCCGGCCACCATCTTAGGTAACCCCTTATTTGAATTCAAAATTCAAATGGGGAGGTTACTTAGCCTTGATGATGATGCCAAGTCATCACTTGGTCAAGTCAAGGTGATGTGGCTTGAGTCAAGTCAAACTTGCCTCTTATGGACTTTCCATATCCAGCCAAAGTCAAACTTTGACTTCATTATTCTCCCATGATTAGATTCATCCAACACTTGGATCAAACTCGAGTCCAACTCAAGTTGTCTAATTTGAATCAAGTCAAACTTGCCTTTTATGGACTTTCCATATTTAGCCAAAGTCAAACTTTGATTTCATTACTCTCGGTCCATCATATGGACTTATTCTTCATCTATTGCTCTATGTGTGTGACCCTATAGGTTCTTGTAACGTTGGCAATGCCCTTAAACCTATTTAAGGACATAAGCAATGAGAGGTATCTAGCAACACATCATTGCTACCCAAGTTACAAGAATGTCGAGATCCAACATCACCATTGTGACTAATAATTGTGACCATCACAATATGTGACAACGTCCTTCTATCCTCGATATCTAGATTGATCTTTCATGAGGCATAGACCGTGTCATCCTCAAATCAATCTATATGTCTTGATCTCCAAGTAGACTCACTATAATCAAATAATCTCAATATCTAATATTGCCTTATTTGGGCATGACCATGCACTTAGTGGTCTTACTCTATCAAGAACGACGATATCACTCCTGTCATATAGGAGGGATAGATCTCATCTACGTTACTCACATCCCTCCGCATAATATGTTACAAACCCAGTAATCGCCTTTATGGTCCACCCAGTTACGGGTGACGTTTGACGAAGCCAAAGTACGTAACTCCTTATGTAGGGAACTATGGTATCTTCAGGTCTAGGACTATAGTCATACTAATAGTCACATGAGAAAGTATATGACACTCATATAACGATCCATGATACTTTCTCATGGCGGGCCATTCAGTATACATTCTCTAATGTATACCCATGTGTCAACTTGATATCTCATATCCATGACTTGTGAGATCAAGTCATCATGTTGACCTACATGCTAGTCTCTATGCATTAACATTGTCCTTGAATGTTAATACTTGACTAGGAATAATTAAGAGTAGTGTTCTCTATATCATCTCACTATCGATTCAACTAATCGATTGATATAGATAAGAACCTTCTACTCAAGGACGTTATTATACTAAGTTATTTGGCACCAATACACATAAGCACAATAACCATAAGAAATGCCTTTATATATAAGAAATATATATACAAGAATATGATACAATGAGTCCAAAAAGTAATCATCATATGATTGGCTCTAAGGCTCTCACTAACAATCTCCCACTAGCAATAGTGCCAATCGCTGTAGTATCTAATACCCAATGACCTAGTGTGACCATCATGCTTCATCTGTGGCAAAGCCTTGGTCAAGGGATCTACGACGTTAGCCCCTGTGGGTACTCTGCAAATCTTCACATCTCCTCGATCGATGATCTCTCGAATGAGATGGAATCGCCGTAGTATGTGTTTGGTCCGCTGGTGTGAGCGAGGTTCCTTAGCCTGCGCAATAGCTCCATTGTTGTCACAATAGAGCTCTACGGGATCAGATATGCTAGGAACCACCCCAAGCTCAGTGATGAACTTGCGGATCCAAACTGCCTCCTTTGCTACCTCTAATGCAGCAATATACTCAGCTTCTGTTGTAGAATCTGCAACTGTGTCCTGCTTCGAACTCTTCCAGCTCACAGCTCCGCCATTCAAGCAAAACACGAACCCTGACTGCGATCTGTAATCATCCTGGTCGGTTTGGAAGCTGGCATCAGTGTAACCCTTTACAACTAGATGCTCATCGCCTCCAAATATCAAAAAATATTCCTTAGTCCTTCTCAAGTACTTAAGGATATTCTTGACCGCTATCCAGTGACGTTCACCTGGATCTGACTGGTACCTGCTCGTCATGCTCAAAGCATACGAGACATCAGGACGAGTACATAACATGGCGTACATGATAGATCCTATGGCAGAAGCATAAGGGATCTTATCCATGCGGTCTCTCTCCTCTCTAGAAGAGGGGCTCTGAGTCTTTGAAAGACTCACACCATGTGACATTGGCAGAATTCCTCTCTTGGAATTCTGCATGGCAAAACGGTGTAATACTGTATCGATGTATGTACTCTGACTTAGGCCAAGCAATCTCTTAGATCTATCTCTATAGATCTTAATGCCTAGAATGCAGGCTGCTTCACCTAAGTCCATTGCGAAACAAGTCCCCAACCAAGTCTTCACAGACTGTAGCGAAGGGATGTTGTTCCCAATGAGTAGTATGTCATCCACATACAAGACTAGGAAGACTACTGTGCTCCCACTAACCATCTTGTAGACACAAGGTTCATCTTCGTTCTTGATGAAACCAAACTCTTTGATCGCATCATCGAATCGAAGATTCCAGCTTCGAGAAGCTTGCTTTAGACCATAAATGGCCCTATGCAGCTTGCATACTCTGCCAGTATGCTGTGGATCTACAAAACCCTCAGGCTGTGTCATGTACACATCCTCGAGGAGGTTTCCATTCAGAAACGCTGTCTTGACATCCATCTGCCAGATCTCATAATCGTGATAGGCTGCAATAGCAAGCATGATCCGAATGGACTTAAACATCGCTACTGGAGAAAAAGTTTCATCATAGTGAATACCATGAATTTGCTTGAAACCTTTAGCTACCAGTCTACCCTTATAGGTATGAGTAAGTCCATCCATGTTAGGCTTTCTCTTAAAGACCCACTTACACCCAATGGGTTTGACCCCTTCAGGTGGATCAACCAAGGTCCAAACTTGGTTAGTGTACATGGATTCCATTTCGGATCTCATGGCTTCCAGCCATGACTCAGAATCTGGGCTCATCACAGCTTCCTGATAGGTGGTAGGCTCATTCTCAATGATCATAACGTCATCATGGTCAGGCAAGAGAAATGAATATCTCTCAGGCTGACGACGTACCCTATCAGACCTGCGAAGAGGTAGGTCTACCTGAACAGGTTGTTGTTCCACAACTTCTTGTGTAACAATCTCATCCACAACTTCTTGTGGTTCCTGTTCAGTATCCATCAAGGGCTCAATGCTATGGTCATTGTCTTGAACTTCTTCAAGATCAAACGAACTCCCACTAGTCTTTCTAGAAACAAAGTCCCTTTCTAGAAAGACCCCAGTCTTAGCAACAAACACTTTGTGTTGACTGGGAATGTAGAAGTAATATCCCTTAGTTTCCTTGGGATATACCACGAAATAGCACTTATCGGACTTGGGTCCCAGTTTGTCTGAGACTTGACGTCTAACGTAAGCCTCACAACCCCAAACCCTCATGAAAGACATCTTGGGACTCCTCCCAGTCCATATCGTATATGGTGTCTTCATGACCGCCTTTGATGGAACACGGTTAAGTGTGAACGCTGCCGTGTCTAGAGCATATCCCCAAAAGGATATAGGAAGATCTGCGTGACTCATCATAGATCGTACCATATCTAATAAGGTACGATTCCTCCTTTCGGATACACCATTCCACTGTGGTGTCCCAGGAGGAGTGAGTTGAGATAGAATCCCACACTCAGCTAAATAGTCACGAAACTCATGGCTCAAGTATTCTCCACCTCGATCTGATCGAAGTATTTTAATACTCTTGCCGAGTTGGTTTTGTACTTCATTTCTGAATTCTTTGAACTTTTCAAAGGACTCGGACTTATGTGTCATCAAGTACACATAACCATATCTACTGAAATCATCAGTAAATGTGATGAAGTATCTATAACCACCTCGAGCAGCAACATTGAAAGGGCCACATACATCAGAATGTATGAGTCCTAACAAATCTGTTGCTCTCTCGCTATGTTCACTAAAGGGAGTCTTAGTCATCTTGCCTAGAAGGCATGACTCGCATGTCTCATATGATTCAAAATCAAATGAATCCAGCAATCCATCCTTATGGAGCTGGGACAAGCGACTCTCATTTATGTGGCCTAAGCGACAGTGCCAGAGATAGGTTGGGTTCAACTCATTTGATCTCAACCTCTTGGTACTTACATTATAGATAGGGCGTTCTAAGTCTAGAATGTAGAGTCCGTTGGTAAGATCTGCACTACAATAGAACATTTCATTTAAATAGACTGAACAACATTTGTTCTTAATTATAAATGAGAAGCCTTTCTTGTCTAGACAAGAAACAGAAATTATGTTCTTAGTAAGTGCAGGTACATAACAACAATCATCTAGTTCCAGTACAAGCCCAGAGGGCAGAGATAGAAATAAGTTCCTACAGCAACAGCAGCAACTCGTGCTCCATTGCCTACTCGTAGGTCCACCTCGCCCTTTGCCAATGCCCTGCTATTCTCAGCCCCTGCACATTAGTACAAATGTGAGAAGTACATCCAGTATCTAATATCCATGATGTAGAAATAGAAAGGTGACTTCTATAACATATATACCTGAAGTAGAAGGCTCGCTTCTCTTCTTCTTAAGATCCTCCAGGTAGATCTTGCAGTTTCTTTCCAATGCCCTTTCTCACCGCAATGGAAACAGGTGGCATCCTTCTGCACCCACCTTGGGTTTAAGTGCTGCAGAGCTGGCTTTGCCCTGTTTGGGTCTTACCCTTACCTTTGGGCTTCCACTTACCCTTGCCTTCGGTACTAGCTTGGTGAGATTAGGCTCAGCAGTTCTTAACATGTTGAGATCTCGGGAAGTGGTTTGTCTAATTCGTTCATGTTGTAATTCATGACGAATTGACGGTAACCTGGCGGCAACGATTGCAGAATCAGGTCGGGTAGCCAGCTCTTGGCCAAGGGAAACCCTAGTCTATCGAGGTTCTCGACGTACCCAATCATCTGGAGTACGTGAGTTCCTACTGGGGTTCCCTCTTTCATCTTGCATGAAAAGAGGGCCTGAGTCACTTCGAACCGCTCATGCCTGCCTGCCCTTGATATAATTGCTTGAGGTGGCCAATCATATCGTAAGCATTCATGTTCTCGTGTTGCTTCTGAAGCTCAGAGGACATGCAGCATAGCATTAGGCACGACACGTCTAACGCGTCGTCTTGATGCTTCTGATGAGCATCTCTAACGCTACGGATGGCTGAGGGTGGTGGTGCTTCAGGAACTGCTTGCTCTAGAACGTACAGCTTACGTTCCTGTTTGAGGACTATCCTCAAGTTCCTGTACCAGTCCAGGAAATTAGCTCCAGTGAGCTTGTCCTTCTCAAGGACAGATCGCAGAGAGAGGTANTTGTTGATGCAGTCTGGCCTTGATTGTTGTTTTGGTGTTGACACCGATTTAAGTTAAGGTTGATGACTATGATTATGTTTAAGTCCTGATCGAGGATTAGGCATGGTTTGGAAATCCTAGCCTGGAGGGTTAGGTGTTGAAAATCCTAGTCTGGAGGGCTAGGTGTTGGAAAAGTCCTAATTCGGAAGGGTTGGTGAAAAGTCCTAGCTTGGAGGCTAGGTGAAAAATCCTAACTTGGAGGGTTAGGTGCAAATTCCCATCCTGGAGAATTAGGTGAAAAAGTCCTGGCTTGGAGGGCCAGGTGCCTAGCTTGGAGGGCTAGGTTGGATGATGTTCTAACTCGGAAGGGTTGGGTGAAAAGTCCTAGCTTGGAGGCTAGGTGAAAAGTCCTAACTTGGAGGGTTAGGTGCAAATTCCCAACTTGGAGAGTTAGATGGAAAAATCCTTAGCTTGGAGGGCTAAGGTGGATGGAAACTTAGCTTGGAGGGCTAAGTTTAAGTCCCTGGATCGGTCTGGTGACCGATTAGGGAATCTGGCACGCTGCTCCAACGTGGATCGGTCGGGTGACCGATCCAGCAATGACTGATCGGTCTGGTGACCGATCAAGGAGCACACAGTGAGGTTGGGAACCTACTGTACTGCTCCTGATCGATACGGTGACCGATCAGGGAGTGCGTGTTTCACCCACTGCTTGGTTCCTGATCGGTCTTGTGACCGATCAGGGAGCAAACAATGAGGTTGAGTTCCCCTACTGATCTGCACCTGATCGGTCTGGTGACCGATCAGGATCACTGTGCAGATCGTTCTGGAGAACGATCTAGCTTCGCGGGTTTCTCACTAAGATCAATCAGGACGGTGCCTGATCGGTCTGGTGATGATCTGATCGGACTGGTGACCGATCAGGAGAACCCCTGATCGGTCAGTTGACCGATCAGAAGGCTTAGGCTGAGAAACTCAGAAATCGCCTGATATAAGGGTGGATCGGTCCGGTGAACGATCCACGACCTGGGATCGGTCTGGTGATCGGTCCAGAAGGATCTCAAAGAAATCGTGATTTCTGATTGAGCGTTGGGGATCGATCAGGACCCAGCCTGATCGGTCTGGACCCAACCTGATCGGTCTGGTGAATGATCAGGAGGCTCTCTGATCGGTCAGGTGACCGATCACTTTAATTCAAATTGCACTGTCAGACTCTCTGATCGCGTCTGACCGTATCTGATTCGCTGCTACTTGCCTCTGATATTTGATTTGCTGTGTGATATACTGCTCTAACAGTCTGATTAAGCTGCAGGTGACAGGGGAGGATTCAAACACTCAAGGAGAAGTCAATGGAGGCTTTCCTTGGAGCAGGTTTGTCCATTTCTCATCTCAGGTTGCAACGACTAGAGCTGCAGGACTGAAGCCGCTGACTGAAGCTTGGCTGAGGGAGCTCAGGAAGTTCAGTAAGGGTTCAGTGGTAGCTGGCGTTGGCAGTGAGGCAGCTGGAGGCTGCTGGAGATGAGGTCACTTGATGCTTAGTGGAGAAACAAAAGGGACGAGAGACAGCTTCGGTGAAGCAGAGTTCCAAAGCTTGGGTTTTGAGTTCTTACCGCCTTGAGTTCTCCACGACTGCTTGCTGTGTTCTTGAAGTTTCCATCATTCTGAGCAAGCGATTGAGAAGCAATCATCCATTACTTAAGCGCTTGAAGGTGAGAACGAGAATCTTGGAGTCCGACAGTGGGAAGACACGAAGAAGGGTTCTTGCGTGAGATCGCCACTGGGTAGAGCTCAGGGAAGCTTGCTGCGTTCTTGTCCGTGATAAGTGTTTGAGTAAGATCCTTCTTGTTGTTTCTTTGTGCTTAAACTTTATCTGTGATTGAAACACTATGGAGAGGTTACTCCACCGAGAAGGAGGTTGCTTTTTATCCGGTGATCACCGGGGCTTGATCTGCCGACGATCAAGGGATCGCCCACCTTAAGGGCACGCCAAGGAGTAGGGGCATGTTATCCTCGAACCTTGTAAATCATCCTTGTTAGCGATCTTGCTAGCTGTGTTTGGTTTGTTTGTGCGTTAGTTTTCTGCACACCTTGTTTTCTATTCTTTCCGCTGTGCTACTGATTTCTAAGTTGCAGAAACTTGCTATGTGCCAAAGGTTGCATTGATTGGCTATATTCACCCCCCCTCTCTAGCCATCCCGTTTCCAACAAGTGGTATCAGAGCTTGGGGCTCTATACACGGCTTAACATCCGAGGGTTTTCAACAAGATGGCATTGAGAGAAGGCTTCTCCACCACCCGACCTCCATTCTTTGATGGCGCCGATTTCCAATATTGGAGATCAAAGATGGAATACTATTTGAAGATGGATATCCATACTTGGTTCGCGGTGAAAGAGGGATTCACCCCTCCTAAGGATGATGAAGGAAAGGAACTTGAGTCATGGAGGTGAACTGCCGAACAAACACGAAAAAGTGAAGCCGACGCAAAGGCGGTTGTCACTCTATAATGTGGCTTGAACAAAGACCAACTCATCATGGTTGGTCCTTTCATAAGTGCAAAGGACTTGTGGAACAAACTCATTGAGCTCCATGAAGGCACCCGAGACTCTAGAATTGCAAAGAGGGACTTGTTCCTCAATCAACTTCAAAATCTCTCCATGAAGGAGAATGAGTCGGTAAGTGAGCTCCATAGCCGGTTCAAGGAAGTCCTCAATGGACTTCATTCAATTGATGAAAAGGTCGAGAATCGCGACCTTGTGAGGTATGTCTTGAAAGCATTTCCAAGGAATGCTTTGTGGTCATCCATGGTGGATGCCTACAAAGTATCCAAGGACATATCTATTGTTAAGTTAGATGACTTATTTTGTGAGATGGAATTGCATGAAATGGCTAACAAAAGCCCCAAGGAGAAGGGGATTGCCTTAGTTGCAGGGGACTGAACCACCAAAAAGAAGAAGGGGAAGAAGAAGGAGAAGGAGGTCTTCTCATCTTCATCCTCTTCCGAATCCGAGTCCGATTCCGAGGAAGATGGCAGCGACTCTTCTTCCTCTAAGATGGCGAACTTTGTGCGAAGGATGATGCGAAGGGATAGACGCTTCAAGGGTAGAGGTAACTCTAGTGAAGTTAAACTTGACAAGACTAATGCCTCTTGCTTTGAGTGTGGTAGGAAAGGGCACTTTAAGAATGAATGTCCAATGCTTAAGAAGAAGGAAGAAAAATCCAAAAGAAAAGAAGAGAAATCCAAGAAGAAGAAGAAGGCCTTGAAGGCCACTTGGGATGAGTCATCCTCAAGCTCATCCGATGAAGAGAAGGAGGAGAAGAGTACAAGGCATGTGACACTCATGGCTCTTGGAGAGGAGAGCAGTGATGAATCTTCAAGCTCCTCAAACGCGGCTTCATCATCTTCGGATGATGAAGAGGTAACTTCTCCCGAGCTTGAAAAATATTATAGAGCAATTGCATGTTTAACTAGTATGCTTAAGAAATCAAAGAATAAGGTTAAAGCATTGCAATTAGAAATTGATCAATTGATGTCATCTAGAGATGATAATATTGACGATTTGCATGTTGACTTGCTAGAAGATGAAATTAAATCTTTGAAACATGAGATCGTAAATTTGAAATCCTCTAAGGTTGGGGAAGTAAATGATTTGCATGATAACTTGTTAGTAGAGGAAAATTAATCTTTGAAGAGTGAAGTTGAGAAGCTCAAGAATATTCATGGGAAATTCTCAACTAGCTCTAAGACCTTAGACATGATCCTAAATGCCCAAAGGGCAGTTTACAATAGGGCCGGTATTGGTTACCGACCCAAAGAACACTCATTTGTATCTCTCATGTCTAGGACTAATATGAGACAATCTAGGACACCCAAAACTCAAAAGAAAGTTGTCAAGGCATGGGTGCCTAAGTCATGTTTCGTTGATGCTTTAGGTCCCAAGGTTTGGGTACCTAAAACTTCTATTTTTCGAATTGTGTAGGTTATGATTGAGGGGGAGCATCTATCAACTTGGTTCGTTGATAGTGGATGCTCCAAACACATGACCGGGGATAGATCATTGTTTACCACACTTCATAAGAAAAGTAGAGGTAATGTATCATTTGGTAACAATGGTAGTCTTAAGGTCATAGGAATAGGAGACATTCAAATATCCGAATGTCTTAGAATTTCAAATGTCCTTCTAGTCAAGGGGATGAAATTTAATCTCCTAAGTGTCAGTCAATTGTGTGACACGGGTTACACAATTGATTTCCAACCAAGTCAATGTCTAGTTAGACACAATGACACCTTGGACACAGTACTAGTAGGAACAAGAGTAGACAATATTTATCAAGTTTCATTTAAAAGTGCTACTAATGTTTCTGCTAAGTGTTTCATGTCAAAAGAAGAGGAGTCCACCCTTTGGCACCGGAGATTAGCTCATGTGAACATGAAGAACATCTGGAAGTTGGCCAACAAGGGACTAGTCCGTGGCTTACCAAGCATCAAGTATGAAAAAGACAAACTTTGTGATGCATGTCAAATGGGTAAGCAAACAAAATCTGCACATAAAGGTAAAAGCGCTGTAAGTACATCCAATGCTCTAGATTTACTTCATATGGATCTATTTGATTGTAGTACCATCATATCATTGAATGGAAGTAGATATTGCTTTGTGATCATTGATGATTTCACTAGATACACATGGACTTACTTTTTAAAATATAAGGACCAAACCTTAGATGTTTTCATTTCTTTTTGTAGAAGAGTTGAAAATGAAAAATCATTAACCATTAAGACAATTAGAAGTGATCATGGAGGTGAATTTCAAAATCAAAGGTTTTTAGAGTTTTGTCAAGATAGAGGTTATAAGCATGAGTTCTCTACTCCTAGAACACCACAACAAAATGGTGTTGTAGAGAGGAAGAACCGTGTACTTCAAGAGGCTGCACGAAGCATGCTCAATGAGTACTCACTCCCGAGTTACTTGTGGGCCGAAGCTGTAAATACAACTTGCTATGTGCAAAACAGAGTCCTCATTCATAGGTTTCTAGGAAAGACTCCCCATGAACTTTGGTTTGGAAAACCACCTACGGTTAAACACCTTAGGGTGTTTGGTTGTAAGGTGTTCATTCTAAACACCAAGGACCATCTTGGAAAGTTCACGGCAAAGGCTGATGAAGGGATACTAGTTGGGTACTCCCTCGTTAGCAAAGCCTACCGAGTCTACAACAAGAAGTCTAGATTAGTTGAAGAGTCTTCTAATGTGGTTTTTGAAGAAATTCCAAAGTCAAGTGACCAATCAGAAAATATAGAAGGAGTTCAACTCGAACTTAGAAGACTAAGTTTGAATGAAACTCCAAGTATTATTGATGGTGATGAGTCTGATGACGGTGAACCTAGACAACCCATTGATCAGCCGGATCCTGAGGCTGAACTTGTGTCTGGTGAACTCGCTCAAGAAGCATCACCAACACCAAGGCAAACTAGATTAGCCTCTAATCATCCCCAAGACCAAATTGTTGGAGACATCCATCAGGGGGTTAGAACTAGATCATTCTTCCGGAATGAGGCTAATGAAGTTGCCCTAATTTCCGAAGTTGAACCTAGGAAAATTGATGAAGCATTAAGTGATCCCGATTGGATCATTGCAATGCAAGATGAACTAGGTCAATTTGAAAGGAGTCAAGTTTGGGACTTAGTCCCTAGACCCAAGAAGACCTCCATTATTGGAACCAAATGGGTCTTCAAGAACAAATTGAACCATAAGGGAGAAATCATTAGAAACAAGACACGCTTGGTAGCCAAGGGATACAGTCAAGTTGAAGGCCTTGATTATGATGAGACCTATGCTCCCGTGGCACGATTAGAGTCCATCCAATTGATGCTTGCATTTGCAGCACATCGTGGTTTTAAATTATATCAAATGGACGTCAAATCGGCCTTTCTAAATGGTTTAATTAGGGAAGAGGTCTACGTCGAACAACCACCGGGGTTTGAGAGTACCGAATTTCCAAACCACGTGTTCAAACTCAAAAAGGCACTGTATGGCCTTAAACAAGCACCCCGGGCTTGGTATGAGCGGTTGTCGACATTCCTAGTTGAGAAGGGTTTCGTTAGAGGCCAAATAAACCCTACACTATTTCTACGAAGGGATAGTGACAATATATTTGTAGCCCAAGTATATGTCGATGACATAATCTGTGGCTCAAATAATAAAGGCTATTTAAATGAGTTCATTGGACACATGGAGAGTGAGTTTGAAATGAGTCTAGTGGGAGAGTTGACTTTCTTCCTTGGACTTGAAATCAAGCAAACTCGCGATGGTATCCATGTGCACCAATCAAAGTATACACAAGAAATGCTTCGGAAATTCAATATGAGTGTTTCAAAAGAGGTAACCACTGCCATGGCGACAAACACAAGATTAGACAATGATGAGAGTGGTAAACCCGTTGATTTAACTCAATATCGAAGTATGATAGGTAGTCTGCTATACCTTACAGCTAGTCGACCTGATATACTATTTGCTGTAGGTATGTGCGCTAGGTATCAAATTTGTGCCAAGGAATCCCACTTAATCGCTGTTAAGCGGATTTTGAGATATCTCAAGGGCACAATTGGTGTAGGTCTTTGGTACCCCCGTATCGAATCTTTTGATTTGATTGGCTACACGGATTCCGACTACGCTGGATGTAAGTTGGACCGGAAGAGCACAAGTGGGGGTTGCCAATTCTTAGGCTCGTCCTTAGTAAGTTGGTCAAGTCGGAAGCAACATTGTGTTGCTCTCTCCACGACCGAGGCAGAATATATCGCCATGGGAGAGAGTGTATCACAATTGTTATGGATGATACATACTTTAGAGGACTATGGATTGAGTTACAAGGGTGTGCAAGTGTTATGTGATAACATAAGCACAATTAACTTAACCAAGAATCCAATCCATCATTCTAGGACCAAACATATTGAGGTGCGTCATCACTTCATTAGAGATCATGTAGCTAGGGGAGATATTGTACTCTCACATGTAGAGTCCAAGTCAAACCTAGCTGACATCTGTTGGGACCGGGTGCATGTTGATATGGATACGGGTTCGTAATTTTAAATTTTAATTACGTGCAGCGGAAGATTTAGCATAAATAATTTCTCAAATTATTTTAACCACGTATCTAGCATGCAACCTTATGTTGTGGAGACATGATCATACATTTAAAATTTTGCAGAAAGTAAACTAATTTACTTAATACCTCGCGTAACTCGTAGAAAGGGACGAGATCCAACCGTAGCGTCCCTTGGAAGCTCCGCCTCTATTCGCGTCCACGCCGAGTTCTCTTCGAGATAACTTCGCAAAGCCACGAGTTTCGTGCCAACAAGAACTACTAGATTCTCCAAAGGCACGACTAGAATGTCAAGAGAGAGAGATGGAAGCTAACCACCAATCAAAGAACGGAATCCGGATTCCGGGAGGAAGGAAGGAGTCGCGATCCACTTCTTCTTCTTCTTCGGCACCTTCTTGGTGGAAATGGTTCACGGCAACCCTAGGGGGAACCTCTAGGGCCGGCGCCCACTTGAGGAGGGAGAGGGAGAGAAGGAGAGGAAGAGAGGCTAGGCAAGAATCCTTGATCTCTTGAATTGATTTCCAAGCCTTGCCTATGCACCTTTATATAGTAGCCTCTTTATCGCCAAGTCTCCTTTTTAACGGAATAAATTTTTCATAAGAAATTTATCTTATAAATTTTTCTATGAATTATTCCGTTATGCCAAGTTTTTATTATAACTTAATTTATAATAAAAACAACCATGTCTCCCCTTTTATTATGGAATAAAATTTTACAAGAAATTTAATATACAAATTTTTCTTATCATGGAAAAATCAATTCATAATTGATTTTATAAAATAAAATAAACCAATCCATGGTTCATTTTAATTTCCATAAAAAGAATAAATTTCTATATAAATTTCTTTATATAAATTTCTTTATCAATAATTTTATAAAACAAATCACGCTTGATTTATTTTATAATTTAAAGCAAAAACTTGGTTCTCCCTTTTATTGTGGCCGGCCAAACCAAAGAGGGTGGGGACCCTCTTTGGCCGGCCAAACCAAGGCCTCTTCTTCATGAATTAAACTCATTTAATTCGTCCATTAAGTCTTCAAAAGACTTAGCCATTTTAAGCTTCCGATGCGTCTCTGATAAATTCAGATTCGCCTTATCTCTCTTGATCGGAAAATCCAATTTTCAACTCGTTTTAAATCCCTCGGATTACTCGTAGTGCGTGTGACTAAATAGGCTTTCAATTTATGTTGGCCGTCTATAATCAACCAATTATAGAACGATCATGAGTGGCACCTAGTAGTACATCATGACCCCCAATTAATCGAAAGATCAACGGTTGACCTCAGAAATAATTCTGAAACCCTTCAGCAGCTTTAATGAGTTGTGTCTCATTCCCTTCACCATCTTATACCCACTTGGTTCAGGACACGGTCAATGTGTGTCAGTGCCCACTAGGCTGACTACGTCACACCTAGCCCAAGTAATGTTTTTCTCGTCTAACGGATTCTAATTACTCTCACTTTTCTGAGATATTCATACTCAGATCATGTGATGCTCTTGCCAGAGGCTTTGAGTAATAATCCGACGATAGACCTTGGGTATACATCTCCTCGCAAGGAGTGGTGAATCCTTTGTAGGTTGTTCAAACATCTTCGGGTACTTCGGCTTATACCCAATCATCCTGGGTCCACACCTCCTTGGAGATGCTTGCTTAAGATGTTAAAGTATAAGTCTCCATGACCAAGATGACTTGAACACCGCAAGTCAAAGGAACATCGCACTTAAGCTGCAGTAAGAACTTCACTGACATGTCTATATGTAGACTACCATGTGAAGTTTTACAACCAGTCACTCCAATGAACTAGTTCCCTTAACTAGCATTCATGTTTATCTCCGGACATCCCAATGTCACCATCCAGTGAGAATCAGCTGATTAGAGAATAACCCATTTTAGTCTCAACAGAATTGATATTGTCCTTATTTATCAATTCATCGACTGGGACAATTTCAATACTTCACAATTGCACATGTAGAGATAATCACTAGTTGTGAATTCATCACAAATACTCTCATGCTGTGAATTGTATTGCGGACATTCAGTAAATGAGTTTAAGATCTCAATCAAATACACGAACATGTATACTCAAATAGTGAATATTCATTTATTAAAGTAAATGATTACAATCACAAGGCGATTGTCTTAGGACACTTCTCTCATATTACTAACAACATCTTCACTAAACCACTCCCCGAAAATGAGTTTAGTTTCCTAAGACGGGAGTTGGGAATGTGTCGTGCTTCATAGGGTTGAATTGCATTCAAAATCCTTCATGATTATTTCGAAAATGTTGGGAAACATTTGGGTAACTTTGGGAACATCTCACACAAACTATAAGGTTTACCAAAACGTTTTTGCTTGCTAGAAATGGGGTGAGATGTTAGGTTCAACTAAATTTCTCAAAATATCATTGCATCCCTTGAGAAATTAAGTTGACAAGATAATAATCACGGTGGTGACCAAGTATGGGGAAAACCATTGCATAACATATGTGTATATGGCTCCATGATGATACTTGGACATTCCAATCAAGGAAACTTGATTGGAACATTGGAATTGATACAAACTTAGTTGAAATTGCTTGAGTGATTGTTGATTGGGTTTGCTCCATTTAGATGGATCAAAGTGATTATGGAACCTATAAGGACTTTTGATCCTTGTTCAGGGATCAATTCTAGTCATGAGATCATGTCCAAGTTCGATAAACTTCACCAGATCTCGTTGGAATGTTTCAGAAATTCTGAAACTGAACATTTAAGTTCGTATCAGGGAGTATCAGGCATAGGGCTGATCGGTCTCCGGACCGATCTGGCTCCCTCTTGCATTGATCGGTCCACAGACCAATCAGAGGGCCAGCAGTGACTTTCCGAACTTTGACCATGTATTCTGAGCTAGCCTGGATCGGTCCCCGGACCGATCTGGCACCCTATGGAGATCGGTCCACAGACCAATCAGGGGGCTCCCAGGTTTTTCTTCGGACCCTACTGTTCATACCCTGATCGATCAGACGACCGACCAGGAGCACGCCTGATCGGTCACTAGACCGATCAGGACCAGGTCAGCCCGATCAGGCTATAGCCTGATCGGTCTGGGCTCAATCAGATCGAACGGTGATCCGTTCAAACACATTAAATTCAGGTTGGTGGACCGATCCACCAACCGATTAACTTCGCGAAAACTTACCATTGCCGAACCCTAGCGCCGAGGCCTCCCATTTGCGCAACCCTGTGCGAGAGCCTTTCCCACCCTCGTCTTCTGTTCGTGAGTGTGCGGTGCTAAGGAGTCTTCTCCAAGCCCTGGTTTTTCTTCCTGCGTCCTGCGTCTCTCTCTCGCCGAAGGACCTCGCGATCATCTATTGCGCCGAGTCCCTCTTTGCGCAAGCTTGTTCCTCCGATCTAAGAATCTCTTCCATGGCACCAAAGTAAGTTTTTGGCTTCGTTTTACCGTTCAATCAGTTCATCAAACTATGTTTTGAAGCTAATCATGTTTTGGTCTTGTTCTTGCTGTTGTGTCGTGACCCTTGTGTTATTGCCGTGACCTTACTTTGCCGTGACCTTACTTTCTCATCTTATGTCAATGATCAAACCTTAAACCAAATGTGTCTTTTGATCATTGTGTCGTGGTTGCATTCTCTGATTGGGTCTTACCTTTGATGCTCAATTCTTGAATTTTTGATTCAACCTATGTCCATCCTGATCAATGATTCAAACCTTGTGTCTTGATCATTTCAATTCTCTTGAAAATATTCTAAAGGAAAGGATGCTGTTGAGGGCAGCTCTAGGGGGAAAGCCCCTGCTACATCTGGGCCCTCCAGAAGGCCACAACCTTCTTCTAGCTCCCGGTTCCCAAATGCGGCCTATGAACAGGCCTTTCAAGCAAGGACCTTCAAACTATTACCATGTCGATCGATTGATGTTCCTTTCCTAACTGAGTACTGCCCCTCTGTCATGGAGATTGTCACTTACTACAATCTGGGTTTTCTTCTTTCCTTGGAACGGACCATAAATTATGACCTAGTCTCTGAATTCTACAACAACCTACAACAAGGTCCTCAAGGGGGTTTCGAGTTCACTACTCGTGTCGGGAAAATGAACCTTGATTTTTCATATGAGATCTTAGCCGAATACTTAGGTGGTCGACGATCACCTAACCTCTATTCGATTTATCCAGAACTCCCTGATCCTCTGCTGGCCCCGTTCGCAGATGTTACCCCCGATTCTATCTATCAGCACTTCTTTGGTCATCCTCGCCCTGCCAGACTTGATGAGTTAGGTTCAGTTTTTCCTACTTTTGCAGCCCTCCGCCTTGCTCCAGCTGACTATGTCCTTTTCAAGATAATCACAAATTGCATCTTACCCATCACTTCTAAGCCTTTGACTGAGATCCGACCCTATCACTGCCTTATGCTCTATGACATGCATCGCCAGATGGACATCGACATCATGGAGAGCATTTTCCAGTCCATCCTATTATATAGTGAGCCGAGTCGTCGCACGGTCTACATGCCCTTTGGTCATATCATCACTGACCGGCTTATGTCAGTCGGAGTTGATGTTTCCAAAGGTAGGACCATGCCCATGGTCAAACAAGATTGTCGCCTGGGTCAACGCGCTTTTGCCAAGTCTGGCATTATTATTCGAGAGTGCGATGGGGCGTTGGTGTGGAAGGATGGGCGAGGTCTCGGTGAGTTACCTGGCGGAGCATCACATTTTTAGGCACCACCCGATGTTGCTGCGCCTCAAGAGGCCCATGCTGCTGGCGATGATTACGACGAGCCGGATTCAGATCTGCGCTGGTAGATCTCAGAGCTGGATCAGACAGTACAGGAGTTGGTTCAGTTGAGGGCGACAGATCGTGAGGAGTTTCGGTCAGGTTTTCGATCCATCGATTGCCGCCTGACCAGGATCGAGACCGAGGTCTCAGGGACCCGTACACTCCAGCAGACATGGTATGATGAGTGGCGTAGCCACACATTTCCAGGAGGTGCACCTCCTTCGAGTACTGCACCAGGGTCCTTTGCTCCTACTGATACCACGATGGATAATCTCGTGGATGATGACGACCCTCCCGCTGATGTTTAAGCCTGGATGTTTCTTACTTTTCTCTGTGGTCTGTATGGATGATTTGTGTGACTTGTGGACTGTATGCTCTGCAACTTGACTATTGTGGCCTTGTGCCACACGTAACTTCTCGTGATGCATGTGTCCTGCATCTTGCTGCTTTTCTGATGTTTATGCTTTGACTTGTCTAACTTTACCTCACATGCTTATCTAATCTTAGTATGTCTATTGTTGATGCCATGATTGTTTATATGAGTTTTATCTGCATGTTTGCTGCATTGCCATGTTCATGCTTATAATGCCATGTCTAGTTGATACATATGACTGTTCATGACATGCTTTGTGAGTTATTACTTCCTGTTCGTATGATGCATGTGATTGCTATATCTTTCTCTATCTTTTTCACATGTGTTCATATGGTTACTCTACAACCTATCACATCTTTGTTGATTTGGGATACCCCTAGGGTTGAGGGGGAGTTTGGTTTTGACTTAACAGCCCTTCTAGATCCCTTTTCGGTGTTCGACAAAGGGGGAGAGTGTGGTTGGTTAAGTTTAGGTTGATCATGTTGTAGGAGGAGGATCCTGATTCCCCTATGATTCTGGATTTGAGGAAATGGATTGAGAATCCCTAAACATAGATCGGGTTGTCAAACAACAAAAAGGGGGAGATTGTTGATACAGTCTGGCCTTGATTGTTGTTTTGGTGTTGACACCGATTTAAGTTTAGGTTGATGACTATGATTATGTTTAAATCCTGATTGAGGATTAGGCATGGTTTGGAAAATCCTAGCCTGGTGGGTTAGGTGTTGAAAATCCTAGTCTGGAGGGCTAGGTGTTGGAAAAGTCCTAATTCGGAAGGGTTGGGTGAAAAGTCCTAGCTTGGAGGGCTAGGTGAAAAGTCCTAACTTGGAGGGTTAGGTGCAAATTCACATCCTGGAGAATTAGGTGAAAAAGTCCTGGCTTGGAGGGCCAGGTGCCTAGCTTGGAGGGCTAGGTTGGATGATGTTCTAACTCGGAAGGGTTGGGTGAAAAGTCCTAGCTTGGAGGGCTAGGTGAAAAGTCCTAACTTAGAGGGTTAGGTGCAAATTCCCAACTTGGAGAGTTAGATGGAAAAATCCTTAGCTTGGAGGGCTAAGGTGGATGGAAACTTAGCTTGGATGGCTAAGTTTAAGTCCCTAGATCGGTCTGGTGACCGATCAGGAAATCTGGCACGCTGCTCTAACGTGGATCGGTCGGGTGACCGATCCAGCAATGACTGATCGGTCTGATGACCGATCAGGGAGCACACAGTGAGGTTGGGAACCTACTGTACTGCTCCTGATCGATCCGGTGACCGATCAGGGAGTGCGTGTTTAACCCACTGCTTGGCTCCTGATCGGTCTGGTGACCGATCAGGGAGCAAACAGTGAGGTTGAGTTCCCCTGCTGATCTGCACCTGATCGGTCTGGTGACCGATCAGGATCATTGTGCAAATCGTTGTGGAGAACGATCTAGCTTCGCGGGTTTCTCACTAAGATCGATCAGGACGGTGCCTGATCGGTCTGGTGATGATCTGATCGGACTGGTGACCGATCAGGAGAACCCCTGATCGATCAGTTGACCGATCAGAAGGCTTAGGCTGAGAAACTCAGAAATCGCCCGATATAAGGGTGGATCGGTCCGGTGAACGATCCACGACCTGGGATCGGTCTGGTGATCGGTCCAGAAGGATCTCAAAGAAATCACGATTTCTGATTGAGCGTTGGGGATCGATCAGGACCCAGCCTGATCGGTCTGAACCCAGCCTGATCGGTCCTGATCGGTCTGAACCCAGCCTGATCGGTCTGGTGACCGATCAGGAGGCTCTCTGATCGATCAGGTGACCGATCACTTTAATTCAAATTGCACTGTCAGACGCTCTAATCGCGTCTGACCGTATCTGATTCGCTGCTACTTGCCTCTGATATTTGATTTGCTGTGTGATATACTGCTCTAACAGTCTGATTAAGCTGCAGGTGACAGGGGAGGATTCAAACACTCAAGGAGAAGTCAATGGAGGCTTTCCTTGGAGCAGGTTTGTCCATTTCTCATCTCAGGTTGCAACGGCTGGAGCTGCAGGACTGAAGCCGCTGACTGAAGCTCGGCTGAGGGAGCTCAGGAAGTTCAGTAAGGGTTCAGTGGTAGCTGGCGTTGGCAGTGAGGCAGCTGGATGCTGCTGGAGATGAGGTCACTTGATGCTTAGTGGAGAAACAAAAGGGACGAGAGACAGCTTCGGTGAAGCAGAGTTCCAAAGCTTGGGTTTTGAGTTCTTGCCGCCTTGAGTTCTCCACGACTGCTTGCTGTGTTCCTGAATTTCCATCATTCTGAGCAAGCGATTGAGAAGCAATCATCCATTACTTGAGCGCTTGAAGGAGAGAACGAGAAGCTTGGAGTCCGACAGTGGGAAGACACGAAGAAGGGTTCTTGCGTGAGATCGCCACTGGGTGGAGCTCAGGGAAGCTTGCTGCGTTCTTCGTGATAAGTGTTTGAGTAAGATCCTTCTTGTTTTTTCTTTGTGCTTAAACTTTATCTGTGATTGAAACACTGTGGAGAGGTTACTCCACCGAGAAGGAGGTTGCTTTTTATCCGGTGATCACCGGGGCTTGATCTGCCGACGATCAAGGGATCGCCCACCTTAAGGGCGCGCCAAGGAGTAGGGGCAAGTTATTCCCGAACCTTGTAAATCCTCCTTGTTAGCGATCTTGCTAGCTGTGTTTGGTTTGTTTGCGCGTTAGTTTTCTGCACACCTTGTTTTCTATTCTTTCCACTGTGCTACTGATTTCTAAGTTGCAGAAACTTGCTAAGTGCCAAAAGTTGCATTGATTGGTTATATTCACCCCCCCCCCCCTCTCTAGCCATCCCGTTTCCAACAGTCATCAATCCGGATGTTCCATGATCTTGAAGGTTGTTTCAATCCATAAATGGACCGATTAAGCTTTCACACAAGTTGCTCTTTGCCCTTTGCAATGAATCATTCTGGTTGCTTCATATAGATGTTTTTCCTCAAGACTTCCGTTAAGGAAAGTTGTCTTGACATTCATCTGTCAAACCTTATAATCCATATGAACAGCAATAGACAAGAGAATCCGGATAGACATAAGCATGACTACCGTCGAAAAGGTCTCCTTATAATCGATATCCTCTTTCTGAGTATACCCCTTCGCAACAAGCCTTGCTTTAAAGGTTTCAACCTTTCCGTCTGATCCTCTCTTTCTTTTGTAGATCCACTTGCATCTAATGGCTTTTACACCATCAGGTGGTTCTACTAGCTCCCAGACCTGATTAGAATCCATAGATTCTATCTCAGAGTTCATCGCCTTTTGCCAAGATATCACATCTTTATCTTGGAGTACCTCGTCATAGGTCCAAGGATCAGGTTCATGTTCACCAGGGATCAAGTCCGAAGACTCTCTCAAGAACATGGATCTATCAGGTTGTCTAACAACCCTCCCACTACGATGAGGTACTACCTGTGTATCATCTGTGACACGCTGTACGGTCACTTGTGGTATATCCTCCTGTACTGTTGGTACTAAAGTAGGACCTTCCCCTCTCATTTCTTCTAGAACAATCATACTCATGGGCTTATGGTTCATCACATAGTTCTCTTCTAAAAATTGGGCATTCATGTTAACGATGATCTTCTAATCTTTATGACTATAAAATAAACCACCTTTCATTCCTATGGGATAGCTAACGAACAAGCAAACTTCCGTACGAGATTCCAACTTATCAGCATCTCCCTTCAGCACATGTGCTGGACTACCCCAAATCCGAATATGTCTCATACTAGGCTTACGCCCAGTCAACAATTCTATGGGAGTAGAGGGTACTGATGGACCCAATAACGAGTGTCACGAATGAGCCTCAAATTTGAATTTATAAATTGAAAACCCTTAGCTCACAAACTAAGTGTAGTATAGGGGCCTCAAGTCGTATTTTTCCAAGGACTAGTTAATGATGCTTAACTCAAGTTTGAATTTGTCGTTTTCTATTGGGGTTTCAAATAAGATGGGGGTTTGTTTGCGATAATGGATGAAATAACAGTTTGAAACAAAATAGACTTAGCTAAAGTAGAACTAACTCAAAATTGTCGAAACTTCACTTATCCCTATTTAACAACTGAGCAATTAAATTCAAAACTATGGAATTGAAACATAAGAAGTAAACATGAATGTAGGGAACTAATTGTAGAAATGTGAAAGCTAAAACAAAACAATGCTTATGAAACTTGGCTTGAAGTGTAGTTGGAAACAAACTAAAGCAACTTCAAGAACTAAGTGTTTAGAACCAAAATTATCCTAAATTAAACATCAAACCAGTCCCTTGCCAAGTTTTCCTCTTGCAGTCACACAAAAGTCCAGCTAGAAACCCTCTAGCTCTAAAACCAACGAAAGATCTACTTCTCGGATTAGTTTGCAATGGATTGGTGTGTATGGATCCTCCTGATCGGTCACAGGACCGATCAGGACTTCTTCTGATCAGATTGGAGATCGATCAGAAGCATGTCTGTCCGATCGCAGAGAACGATCAGAAACTGAAATTTATCCCTGATCTCTTCCTTGTTGATTGGCTGGATGGCGATCAAGCTCAGAAACTCTCATAAGCCTTCAGAGAACCCCTCTAAATGGCTTTGACAGCTCCGGACGAAGGATGGTCTAGACTCCTCTTAAGCTTGATCCAACGGCTGGACGACTTCTGATTTGGATGAAAACTTTAGATCTTGATCTATGGTCTTGATTAACTCTATCTTGAGCTCGGATTGATCAGAAGTTGACAGATGGCTCAGATTTTCCCGTTTCTTGATCGAACGACCCACATTAATCCATCTCTTGATCCTCTTGATTGAAGCCAAGTTTGAACTCAAGTTTGATCCAATCTGATCTAGGTCCATGATCATTTGAAGCCTACAAAATTAGATTCAAATTTTAGTGCCAAAATATCTCAAATATAGAAAGATTTACATCCAAAGCTAAAATAGAGATAATTCATGAAACCTAATGTAAATGCAAACTTAAGCATATAAAAAGGGATCAAAACATGGATTTGAGAGCCTGAATTGATTAACAAAATGTTAATTATCAACTCCCCCATACTTGCTCTTGGGCGTCTCGCACAAACCACTAGTGAACTAATAATGTACCCCCTAGATTATTCTCAATCATAGTTAGAAACAATTGAAAGAAAATTACCTAGGGTTGTCAATTCTCAAAAATCTAAACTCAATAGACTAGAAACTTGTCCTTAGTCAACAATAAAGTATACTTCATCCTTCATGACTAATTGAGATGAATTAAATACACAAATCCTCTCAAGAAAATTTTTAGTGACTCTCTTCCTAAGTTCTAAGTTTTGATGAAAGTTGAGCTCACTCAAACACAATCATGGTTCTTGCACTACCATAAGCTTGCTTATGCTCTACTCTCCACCATCATTCTTGAATTGAATCCACACCTACAAAGGCTTGTTTGAACAAGTTAGGAATTATGGAATGACAAAATATGAAATATAAATGTAGTAGATGAAAAATTAAAGAAGGTGGAAGACTTGGATACTAAGAATGTCACTAAATGAACTTTGCCCCTCTTTCCCTCTTCTGATCGGTCAAGAGACCGATTAGACTTCTCCTGATCGGTCAAGAGACCGATCAAGCTCTTCCTCTAATCGGTTAATCAAACTTCTGATCGTTCTGGCTTCCTTCTAATCGGTCTGGCTTCCTTCTGATCGGTCACGGTGACCGATTAGACACCTCCCTGATCAGTCTAGAGACCGATCAGAACACGATCAGAGTCTGAACTGAGCAAAATTGGAAATTGTTTCTGCCGAAGTTCACTACTTTCAATTAATAACTCACTCTTAAATTCAACTAGCTCCTTGTTCACATCTTCCAATTCATAAATCTAACCCATCTCCTGACACTTCATGCTTCTTTTCTTTTCTATTTTTTTCTTCTTCTTCTTTTTTTCCTATTTTTCAGTTGCTATTCTGTTCAGCTGCTATTCTGTTTTTCTGCAGCCAAGTTTTCTCTCTTTTTTTTTTACAATGGCTAGCTCCAACTCATGGAATCTGAAATGTTCAGCAATTTCAGAACTTTTCAACTTGTTTCAAATGAATGTTATCATTCTTTGTTCACTACTTGATACTTGGTTCAATGGAACTTTTCAACTTGTTTTCTATCCATAACTTGAACTTTAAAGGATGTATTTTCACTCTCTAACTTTTTTTTTCTTTGCTCTTCAGATCACAACTCACGTTCCTCTTTTTTTTCCTTTTTTTTTTTGCAACTGAGCTGATGGATGTGTTTGCAGCTCACTCTTGATACACACTCCCATTTCTTCAATTGATCTCTATTCCAATTTCTTTTCCACTTAATACTTCATCTTGAGCACAGATTTTTCTTTTCTTTTTTTCTTTTCTTCTATGGCAGTGAGAATAAGCCTTCACTTCCCTTCTCTTGCAACTCACTCTTGATACACAACTCATTCAAGTTGGCACACTTTTGCTTAATGGTTGCCAAATGCTTCCATTATCCTCAATATTTGATTCAATGCTTGATCCTCCCCCACACTTAAGCTTTTGTCTGTCTCGGGTAAAGTAACATCAAGAAACAATCCAAGCACCCAAATCCATGAAAAATATGGTTACGAACAGAAAAATAGGGAAAAGAAAAAGAATAAAGAGTGTATCAACAAGGAATGTTGCCAAAAATTGATATGAAAAAGGAAACAAAATGATTCACCCCTATAAATATAGTCCAATCATAGAAATATAGTTTTGAAAGAACCTAAGCAAGTTCTAGAGTACAATCACATGTGTGTATCTCAAAAATAAGGTCAATCCTCACTGGGTAAAAAGAATTCATCTCAAGTCATCAATCTAGAGTCCATAACTAAGTATTACTTAAGTATCCAAGAATTTTCATCCATTGGCTCAAATCCTAAGTTTTAACAACCAAATTTAACTCACTTTCAAGGGATTCTAAAACGATATAAAGAAAATCTAGAGAGATACATTTATTCCACATCATGCAAGAAATAAGATGCCAAAAAGGATCAAATGGTATCTACAATGACTCTTTATTCATTCTACACTACCTAAGCATTTATTAGCAAGAACTCATTGTAAAAGAAAAATTTACTGCTAGAAAACATAAAAAATGATATATACAATGAAATAAGAGTGTAAGAAAATCAAACTCCCGTTTAGGTTGGGTAGATAGCATCATTGACATCCAATCCATCCACATCTAGCTCCTTCACTTCTTCAAAGTATTTCTTGAGCCGGTGGCCATTAACTCTCCAAATAAAATCATTAGCCTCATCCTTAATCTCAACAACACCATAAGGAAAAAAATTAGTCACAAGAAATGGACCTTCCCATCTAGACCTCAACTTACCTTTAATTAATTTGAGCCTTGATTTGTACAAAACAACTTTGTCGCCAATTTGAAACTCCTTCTTCACTATATGTTTAGCATGAAAGTTCTTAGTCTTCTCTTTGTAAATCCTTGAGTTTTCATATGCTTCTAATCTTATCTCCTCAAGTTCTTGAAGTTGAAGCATCCTTTCTTCTCCCACTTTATTAGCATCAAAATTGCAAGCTTTCAACGTCCAATAAGCTCTATGCTCTAACTCCATGGGTAAGTGGCAAGCTTTTCCATAAACAAGCCGGAAGGGAGACATTCCAATAGGTGTCTTATATGCCATCCGATAGGTGCACAATGTGTTGGTGCAAGTTGCATTAATGATGTTCTCCTTTAAGTGTTTTAATGTTTGACAATACACTTAAGTCAGTGATACATTGAACAGACAAAGGGGAGCAAAAGAGAAGTAACCTAAGTTGAAATAAAGTCTTAGTTAAGCTAGGTATCGAAACCCTAAGACCTAGCGAAGGGCTGCTAGGTATTGAAACCCTAAGACCTAGCGAAGGGCTGCTAGGCACCTAGCGAAGGGTTACTAGGCATAGAAGACCTAGCGACTGCTAGGCACCTAGAGAAGGGCTGCAAGGCATAGAAGACCTAGCGAAGGGCTGCTAGGCACCTGGCGAATGACTGCTAGGGAATAAAGACCTGGCGAAGGACTGCTAGGCACCTGGCGAAGGACTACTAGGGAATGAAGTCTTGGTCCAAGGGACTGAGCAACTTAACTGAGCGATGACTAAGGACAGGAGTAGAGACGGGTCAGGGTTTGGGCGTCTCGAGGTCCGGAAGTATCGGAAGCTAAGCAAAAGTCCACCCGAAGGACTGGGGGGCAACCGTCTCCTGAAAGGAGTAGGTGAAGGGCGAGTTCTCGGGGATGGGAACTTGTGCCGGTTCGACCTAGGGTTTCGTGGAATTCCAAAGTCCGAACCAAGTCCTTAAGGCTAATATTATATGTATATGTGCTTTGTGTTTTGTATCCTGCAGGTACCAAGATTGGAAGACAAAGCAACCAGCTGGAAGCCATCATGCAGGGCGCCCCTAGTGTTGGGGGCGCCCCCATCATGCAGGGCGCCCCTAGTGTTGGGGGCACCCCCATCATGCAGGGCGCCCCCAGAGTTGGGGACGCCTAGAGTAAAGAAGAAAAATAGGTGTTTTGGTGTGGTAAGCAGAATAGCTCCAAGCGGGGCGCCCGGAGCATCTGGGGAGCCCGGATTCAAAGCTGTTTTTGCAGTTTCGAGTCCGAAACACAGATAAGCCCTCATGAGGGTGCCTGGGAGGTCTGGGGCACCCTGGTCAAAGGTTTTATCAGCTGCGGAGAGTTCGACGTGGGGATAAGGTTTGACCGGGTTTATCGGGGTGCCCCCAACGTCCAAGGCGCCCCCTGGAGTGCTATATAAGGGGCTTCAACCCCTCTTCTTCAATAAGAACTTCCAAGAGCGATTCCAAGCATTCTGACCAATGTCAACGCGCTAGAGACGGGGCTGTACGACCGGGAGGCTCCAGGAGGAAGTGCGCGGCACTTCGGAGGTCCAGATCGGTCGAGCTTCAGACTTTGTCTTGTTGGTTTGCTTTTATTTAATTCCGCACTTAATTTTATTTATATTTTGATTGTAAACTTGCACTGTAAGTTGGGTTTCTCCACCTCCGGAAAGTCTGGGAAGGAGACCAATAGTGGATGGGCGTTTCCGTGCATAGGCCTTGGATGTACTGACCCTGGGGGGTCGGGAACCAAATAAAAATCCCGCTGTGTCCCTGTGTATGTTTATTTTCGTTCTGCTTTACTTTTCCGCTGCACTAACGCTCTGGACGGCAATCGAAAGTCTTACGAAGTTTCCAAAATATTTGAACGGTCGATATTCACCCCCCCCTCTATCGATGGCACCGGTCCTACAATTGGTATCAGAGCGAGGTTCTCTTCACCGGACTAACCGCCGACGGAGCAACGACGCCAGGACTTGAGGGGGAGCCCAGGGGTGAATCAAGTACTTTTAATTTTAAAATGTCCATTTTAAATTCCATATTATCTATTTCACATGCAGGGAGAGAGGGCACTATAAAAATCAGTGCCCTACTCGTAAGACTCGATGTTCATCACCGGTGGTGAAGGGGGCACCAGCGCCAGGAGTCCGGAGAGATAAAAACCACATCAGATGTTTTAAATGCGAGAAGTATGGACACTACAAAAATAAGTGTCTGGCCAAGGTACGTAAGATTTATGTTCCGAAAATTTTCAAATCTTCTGCACTTTCTTATGAAAATTGTTTAGATAATGTTATTGAAAAGTTGAAATGTGCAAGTAGTCAAATCAATATCCTGAATGATCAATTAGAAAGTGTAAATAATGTTAAAATATCAGAAATTAACTATATAATTTTTAATGTTAATTCAAAAATTACTGAAATTAATTCTAAAATTAGATCTGGCGATACTACTAGTACTCCTGAAATTAAATCAGATAATGTTAAAATTCTTGATGAAAATTCCGAAATTAATCTTAATTTTAACTCTGTTAATTCTGAATCTAAATCTGAAATAAACTCTGATAATTCTACAGATAATGATACAATTAATTGTGAATCTAGATCTGAAATTAATTCCGAATTCAAATTTGAAAATCCTAAGGATAAATCTGAATTCAAATTTGAAAATCCTAAGGATAAATCCAAATTCAAATTTGAAAACCCTAAGGATAAATCCGAATTCAGATTTGAAAATCCTAAGGATAATTCGGAATTCAAATTTTAAAATCCTAAGGATAATTCTGAATTAAACTCTGAAAATCTTAAGAATAATCTAGAGATTAATTTTGAATTTCTTAAAAATATTAAAAATATTCTTGAGGATTATAAAGATGAAATCCTCCTAGATGATAACTTAATCATAGATAATATTAAAGATTACTATAAAACTTTAACTAGTGGCCCAATTTAAATCAAAAATTAAATTAGAAAATCAAAATTAATCATGAAATTATTAGAAAAACTTGAAAAGAAAAATAAAGATGAAGAAGAAATTTTTGAAATAATGAAAATGATGAATTTAAATCCATAATTATTAATTAATCATTAAATCATAATTAAATTCAAATTAAATCTAAATTAAATCTTAATTAAATTCAAATTAAATCTTAATTAAATTAAATTCAAATTAAATCTTAATTAAATTCAAATTAAATCTTAATTAAATTCAAATTAAATCCTAATTAAATCTTAATTAAATTCAAATTAAATCTTAATTAAAGTCAAATTAAATCTTAATTAAATTCAAATTAAATCTTAATTAAATTTTAATTAAATTAAATTCAAATTAAATCTTAATTAAATTCAAATTAAATTTTAATTAAATCTTAATTAAATTAAATTCATATTAAATCTTAATTAAATTCAAATTAAATCTTAATTAAATTAAATTCAAAATAAATCTTAATTAAATTCAAATTAAATCTTAATTAAGTCTTAATTAAATTCAAATTAAATCTTAATTAAATCTTAATTAAATTCAAATTAAATCCTAATTAAATCTTAATTAAATTAAATTCAAATTAAATCTTAATTAAATTCTAATTAAATCTTAATTAAATTCATATTAAATCTTAATTAAATTCAAATTAAATCCTAATTAAATCTTAATTAAATTCAACTTAAATCTTAATTAAATTCAAATTAAAATCATAATTAAATCTTATATAAATTCAAATTAAATCTTAATTTAATTAAATTCAAATTAAATCTTAATTAAATCAATTTAATTCAAATAAAGTTAGTTAATTCAATTTACTTCAAATAATTTCAACTTTAATTGATTCAATTTAATTCAAATCAATTCATTCTTAATTAATTCATTTTCAAATTAAGTAACTTGAATACAAAATAACTTAACCTCGAACTAAACTAAAATTTTTACCTAAACCGTAACAATTTAATAAAATTAAATATGTCAAAGTGGGTTGGCATATTTGCGGGTTCACACGATATGTATCAAATCGGGAATTTGATGCATGTTTAGAAACTTAAATAAAATGAATTGAATTGTTTGACTCATGCATAATTGTCATGGCATGCGTTTGCTACTTCTTTTAAATATATGACATGTCATTCATATTTAAATTTTAGTCATATGTTAGAATGGCTATAGGAAAATGAATAATTGAAAACTTGATCAACCTAATATTGGGTGGAGGTGAGATGATAGTACGTTAGGGAAGCCAATTCTAATAAGGTCAAGTATACTCTACTTGGTCTCTTTAGACTGGTGAAACTAGCCGAAGCTACCGATCCAAGACCCAAACTAGTTAGACCAGAATTTTTCAAAAAGTAATTTTGAAAATGAAGTTTCGTTAAAAGGCTTTGTCAAGGAAAGGGTTGATGATCCAATAAGGCTACGGCCAAAGAAGACCTAGTGCCTCGCCAAGACATGAAAGCCAATTTTTGAAATTCAAATTCAAGTTACTTCTTGTCAAATTCAAATCTAACACAAGCTTTAATTAAATCTTAGAGTTAATAATAAATTGAGAAAAATGATTCAAGCATCTCACAATACACCTATAAGGCAACCATGTTTGTTGTATTGATACATCTAAAATGGGTGAGATGTTAAGGACTAATGAATTGAAAAATATTTTTCAAAATTGTTTTTCAAAATTGTTAGAATATTTTCCTAAAAATATATTTTCAAAATAGTGCTTCAACATAGTATTGTTTTTATGGAATTCATGCTTGTTTGACTGCCAATATAGTATATGCTTTCAAAAATTATATTCTTTTGAAAAGTGTTTGACTCACACAATTAGACACAAGCCTCTTAGGACAACACTAAAGTTCCTTAAGGCACTTAGTTAGAGTCAAACGGTGTTGGATGCAGGGGGAGTGTTTTGTTCTTTTTATTAAAAATATTTTTCGAAAACTGCACCTTAATTTCCATCACATATGTTTTCAAAATTATCTTCTTTCCAAATTGTGGTTTCAAAATTTATCTACTTAAAAATTATCGTTCATTTGCTTTTGATAAACCTTAAAGACACAGAGGAAGGTCCACTTCATGATCTAAAAAGGACTCCTAGGACATGTCAGCTTTAGGGGGAGTCTGAGTCAACATTCTGACAAGTTTTAAATTATTTATTTTGAAAATTATTAGATTATTCTTTTGATCTGAACCAAACCTTAAGACTCAGAGGAAAAGTACTTGTGGTCAACAAGCTTCCCAGCACTGAGTCAAGTTTAGGGGGAGGTCAAATTAAAGGAATTATTTAATAACATATTTTTCTTGAACTGTATCTTCAAAATCTTGCTAAAAACATAAGTATTTTTTCGAAATACTATCATTCTTTTTAAAATACCAGTATTTTCAAAAATTCATCTGGTTTTTGATCAATTTAAAAAAAAAGGTGTTTATCTTGAGTTTGGAAAATCCTCTAGGACACTTAGGAAAATATTCTTGTGGTCAACAAGGTTTCCTATGATTGTGTCAGACTGGAAGATAAACCAAATCAAGTATTATGAATTCAAAAATTTATACATTTTTTTCGAAATGTACTTACATCCTATTATTCTATTTTTCAGAGAAATTATTTTTATATTTACTTGAGTTTGAAAAACTTTCAGGACACTTAGGAAAATTTCCTTGTAGTTAACAAGATTTTCTAGGATTGTGTCAGACTGGAAAAGAAACCAAATCAAGTAAAATGCTATGTTTTCAAAATGCATAATACTTTTCAAAAACTACTTAGATTTTTCAAAGTTTCATCTTTTTCAAAAAGAGTTAGTACTTGCAAAATATGCAAAATATTTATATTTTCCAAAATAGCATTCCTTCAAAAGTTATGCATTTTTCAAAATTACTTATAGTTTTCAAAAATTACAAAAGTACTTACATTTTTTTTGATAATTCTCAAAGTACTTTTCAAAGCACATAGCATCTTTTTCAAAATATGCATTTTTTTAAAAAAAATTGCAATATACCATTCATAATACAATGCTTTCAAAAAATTTTTTGCACTATGTATTTTCGAATAGAACCAAAGATCTTCATTGTTGGTGCAAGTATTTCCTTTGTTTTTTTTTGATGTATGACAAAGGGAGAGAGGTGCACTTAAGTTAGAAGTTAGAAAAATTTTCTCCCAAAAATCAAAAATGTAGTTTCAAAACTTATATCATTTTTTTATTTTTTTCCCAAGGACAGTAAGTTAGCCCCTTTAAACCAATCTAACTTAAGTTATTGTCAAACATCAAAAATGGGGAGATTGTTGGTGCAAGTTGCATCAATGATGTTCTCCTTTAAGTGTTTTAATGTTTGACAATACACTTAAGTCAGTGATACATTGAACAGACAAAGGGGAGCAAAAGAGAAGTAACCTAAGTTGAAGTAAAGTCCTAGTTAAGCTTGGTATCGAAACCCTAAGACCTAGCGAAGGGCTGCTCGGCACCTAGCGAAGGGCTGCTAGGTATTGAAACCCTAAGACCTAGCGAAGGGCTGCTAGGCACCTAGCGAAGGGTAGCTAGGCATAGAAGACCTAGCGAAGGACTGCTAGGCACCTAGCGAAGGGCTGCTAGGCTCCTGACGAAGGACTGCTAGGGAATGAAGACCTGGCGAAGGACTACTAGGCACCTGGTGAAGGACTGCTAGGGAATGAAGTCTTGGTCCAAGGGACTGAGCAACTTAGCTGAGCGATGACTAAGGACAAGAGTAGAGACGGGTCAGGGTTTGGGCATCTCGAGGTCCGGAAGTATCGGAAGCTAAGCAAAAGTCCACCCGAAGGACCGGGGTGCAACCGTCTCCTGAAAGGAGTAGGTGAAGGGCGAGTTCTCGGGGATGGGAACTTGTGCCGATTTGACCTAGGGTTTCGTGGAAATCCAAAGTCTGAACCAAGTCCTTAAGGCTAATATTATATGTACATGTGCTTTGTGTTTTGTATCTTGCAGGTACCAAGATTGGAAGACAAAGCAACCAGCTGGAAGCCATCATACAGGGCGCCCCTAGTGTTGGGGGTGCCCCCATCATGCAGGGCGCCCCCAATGTTAGGGACGCCCAGAGTAAAGAAGAAAAATAGGTGTTTTGGTGTGGTAAGCAGAATAGCTCCAAGCGGGGCGCCCGGAGCGTCTGGGGCGCCCGGATGCAAAGCTGTTTTTGCAGTTTCGAGTCTGAAACATAGATAAGCCCTCATGAGGGCACCCGGGAGGTCCGGGGCGCCCTGGTCAAAGGTTTTATCAGCTGCGGAGAGTTTGACGCGGGGATAAGGTTTGACCGGGTTTATCGGGGCACCCCCAGGAATGCTATATAAGGGGCTTCGACCCCTCTGCTTCAACAAGAACTTCCAAGAGCGATTCCAAGCATTCTGACTGACGACAACGCGCTAGAGACGAGGCTCTATAATCGGGAGGCTCCAGGAGGAAGTGCACGGCACTTCGGAGGTCCAGATCGGTCGAGCTTCAGACTTTGTCTTGTTGGTTTGCTTTTATTTAATACCGCACTTAATTTTATTTATATTTTGAGTGTAAACTTGCACTGTAAGTCGGGTTTCTCCGCCTCCGGAAAGTCCGGGAAGGTGACCAATAGTGGACGGGCGTTCCCGTGCATAGGCCTTGGATGTACTTGTTGGGACCGGGTGCATGTTGACATGGATACGGGTTCGTAATTTTAAAATGTAATTACGTGCAGCGGAAGGTTTAGCATAAATAATTTCTCAAATTATTTTAACCACGTATCTAGCATGCAACCTTATGTTGTGGAGACATGATCATACATTTAAAATTTTACAGAAAGTAAACTAATTTACTTAATACCTCGCGTAACTCGTAGAAAGGGACGAGATCCAACCGTAGCGTCCCTTGGAAGCTCCGCCTCTATTCGCGTCCACGTCGAGTTTTCTTCGGGATGACTTCGCAAATCCACGAGTTTCGTGCCGACAAGAACTACTAGATTCTCCAAAGTCACGACAAGAATACCAAGAGAGAGATGAAAAACTAACCACCAAACGAAGAACGGAATCAAGATTCCGGGAGGAAGGAAGGGGTCGCGCCCGCTTCTTCTTCTTCTTTGGCTTCTTCTTGGTGGTGGAAGCTCACGACAAAGGGGGAGGGCTCTAGGGTCAGCGGCACTAGAAGAGGGAGAGGGAGAGAGGCTAGGCAAGAATCCTTGATCTCTTGGTTTAATTTCCAAGCCTTGCCTTTGCACCTTTATATAGTAGCCTCTTTATCGCCAAGTCTCCTTTTAACGGAATAAAAATTTATAAGAAATTTATCTTATAAATTTTTCTATGAATTATTCCGTTATGTCAAGTTTTTATTATAACTTAATTTATAATAAAAACAACCATGTCTCCCCTTTGATTATGGAATAAAATTTTACAAGAAATTTAATATATAAATTTTTCTTATCATGGAAAAATCAATTCATAATTGATTTTATAAAATAAAATAAACCAATCCATGGTTCATTTTAATTTCTATAAAAAGAATAAATTTCTAAATAAATTTCTTTATATAAATTTATTTATCCATAATTTTATAAAACAAATCACGCTTGATTTATTTTATAATTTAAACCAAACAATTTGGTTTCCCTTTTTATTGTGGCCGGCCAAACCAAAGAGGGTTGGAACCCTCTTTGGCCGGCCAAATCCATGTCGTTACCTTACGAATTAAACTCATTTAATTCGTCCAATAAGCCTTCAAAAGACTTAGCCATTTTAAGCTTCCGATGCGTCTATGATAAATTCAGATTCGACTTCTCTTCTTGATCAGAAAATCTAATTTTCAACTCGTTTTAAATCCCTCGGATCACTCGTAGTGCGTGTGACTAAATAGGCTTTCGATTTATGTTGGCCGTCTATAATTAACCAATTATAGAACGATCATGAGTGGCACCTAGTAGTACATCATGATCCTCAATTAATCGAAAGATCAACGGTTGACCTCAGAAACTATTCTGAAACCCTTCAGCAGCTCTAATGAGTCGTGCCTCATTCCCTTCACCATCTTTTACCCACTTGGTTCAGGACACGGTCTATGTGTGTCAGTCCCCACTAGGCTGACTACGTCACACCTAGCCCAAGTAATGTCTTTCTCGTCCAACGGATTCTAGTTACTCTCATGTTTATGAGAGATTCATACTCGGAACATGTGATGCTCTGGCCAGAGGCTTCGAGTAACAATCCAACGATAGGCCTTGGGTATACGTCTCCTCGCAAGGAGTGGTGAATCCTTTGTAGGCTGTTCAAACATCTTTGGGCACTTCGGCTTATACCCAATCATCCTGGGTCCACACCTCCTTAGAGATGCTTGCTTATGATGTCAAAGTATAAGTCTTTATGACCAAGATGACTTGAATACCGCAAGTCAAAGGAACATCGCACTTAAGCTGCAGTAAGAACTTCATTGACATATCTATATGCAGATTACCATATGAAGTTTTACAGCTAGTCACTCCAATGAACTAGTTCCCTTAACTAGCATTCATGTTTATCTCCGGACATCCCAATATCACCAGGCAGTGAGAATCAGCTGATTAGAGAATAACCCATGCTAGTCTCAACAGAATTGATAGTGTCCGTATTTATCAATTCATCTACTAGGGACAATTTCAATACTTCACAATTGCATATGTAGAGATAATCACTAGTTGTCAATTCATCACAAATTCTCTCATGCTGTGAATTATATTGCGGGCATTCAGTAAATGAGTTTAAGATCTCAATCAAATACACGAACATGTATACTCAAATAGTGAATATTCATTTATTAAAGTAAATGATTACAATCATAAGGTGATTGCCTTAGGACACTTCTCTCATATTACTAACAGTACTGACCCTGGGGAGTCGGGAACCAAGTAAAAATCCCGCTGTGTCCCTGTGTCTGTTTATTTTCGTTCTGCTTTACTTTTCCGCTGCACTAACGCTCTGAGTCCAGAACAACAATCGAAAGTCTTACGATGTTTTCGAAATATTTGAACGGTCGATATTCACCCCCCTCTATCGACGGCACCGGTCCTACACAATGCATCATCAAGTCTTTTGTTCCAATCTTTTCTATTAGGCCCCACGGTCTTCTCCAAAATTGCCTTAATCTCTCTATTTGATATTTCGGCTTGTCCATTAGTTTGGGGGTGGTAGGAAGTAGACACTTTATGCACAACCCCATATTTGTTGAGTAAAGCCTTCATGTGCTTATTGCAAAAATATGACCCTTGATCACTTATGATAGCTCTTGGAATTCCAAACCTACAAAAAATGTGTGACCTAACAAAACTAACAATAACACAAGAATCGTCAGTCCTGGATGGAATGACCTCCATCCATTTAGATACATAATCAACAGCAAGAAGTATATACAAAAATCCACAAGATGCAGGAAAAGGTCCCATAATGTCTATCCCCCATACATCAAATATTTCACAAAAAGCATAGTTTGTTGGGGCATTTCATTTCTAGCTCTTATGTTTCCGGTTTTCTGACATCTATCACAGTTTTTATAAAATAGGTATGCATCATGAAACAAAGTAGGCCAATATAATCCACACTCTAAAACCTTCCTAGCTGTCCGCTGTGGTCCAAAATGTCCTCCACAGGCTGATGAATGGTAAAATGTAAGAACTGAATGAAATTCATGATCTGGTATGCATCTTCTAATTATTTGATTACTATAAAATTTCCACAAGTAAGGATCATCCCACACATAAAATTTAGCATCACTCTTAAATTTGTCTTTCTGAGCCTTAGTAAATTGTGCAGGAAAAACATGAGTTGATAAATAGTTAACTAGATCTGCATACTAGGGCGACTCACCATGTATCACTAAAAGGTGATCATCTCTGAAATCATCATCAATGGTAGTAGGGTGTCCATCTCCCTCTATCCTGCTCAAATGATCTGCAACCAAGTTCTCCTTACCACTCCTATCTCGAATCTCCAAATCGAACTCTTGAAGTAGGAGCATCCATCTAATCAATCTGGCTTTGCATCTAGCTTCTTCAGAAGATACTTCAAGGCTGCATGATTAGAAAATACAATAACGTGAGAACGTAGCAAATATGATCTAAATTTATCCAAAGTAAAAACAATAGAATGGAGCTCTTTTTCTGTGGTGGTGTAGTTGGCCTGAGCAGCATCTAAAGTCTTGGAAGCATAGCAAATGACATGTGGCGCTCCATCCACCCTCTATGCTAGTACAACTCCTATAGCAAAATTAGAAGCATCACACATCAACTCAAAAGGTAAAGTCCAATCAGGGGGTCTAATAATAGGAGCTGAAATAAGAGCCTCCCTTAATCTCTGAAAAGCTTCCTTGCATTTTTCATCAAAACAAAAATCCACATCTTTCTACAAAAGTCTAGTTAAAGGGCGAGCAATCTCACTGAAGTCTCTAATAAATCTCCTATAAAATCCTACATGGCCAAGGAAAGCTCGAATATCCCGTACGCATATGGGGTAAGATAAAGAAGATATAACACTAACTTTACCAGGATCTACTTCTATGCCTTTCCTAGAGACTATATGTCCTAAAACAATCCCATGCTCTACCATAAAATGATATTTTTCAAAATTCAAAACAAGATTAGTTTCAATGCATCTATGTAAAACTCTAGACAAATTATACAAACAAGTATCAAATGATGTGCCAAATACAGAAAAATCATCCATATAGATTTTCATTATACAAACAAGTATAAAATGCAGTGTTCTAATAACTCACCAAAAATACTCACCATACACTGTTGGAAAGTCCCTGGAGCGTTGCAAAGTCCGAATGGCATGCGTCTATAAGCAAATGTACCGAAAGGACAAATGAAAGTGGTCTTCTCCTGATCCTCCAGGTCTATACAAATATGAAAATAACCTGAATATCCATCTAGGAAGCAATAGTGTGACTTCCCTGCCAACCTCTCTAACACCTGATCAATAAAAGGCAAGGGATAGTGATCTTTCCTCGTGACTTGGTTCTACTTCCTGTAATCAATACAAACTCTCCATGAATTCTTCACCCTGGTGGGTACTAACTCATTACTCTCATTAGCCACCACTGTCACTCCTAATTTCTTATGAACCACATGAATAAGACTAACCCACTTACTGTCAGAAATATGGTATATAATGTCTGCCTGTAAAAGTCTAGTCACCTCTTTCTTTACAACATCTAAAATCAATGGATTTAGCCTTCTCTGTGGCTGCTTGACTGGCTTGACATTCTCCTCTAAAAATATCTTGTGCATGCAAATGGCTGGGCTAATACAAGGTATATCAACTAATGCCCACCCAATGGCTCTCTTATGCTGCCTCAGAACTTGCAATAATGTTTCCTCTTGCTCTGAATCCAAATTCTGGGCTATGATAACAGGTAAACACTGCTCCTCTCCCAAATAAGCATACTTCAAATGTTATGGCAATGGTTTCAACTCTATCTGTGACTGCTCTATAGGTATGGGTGATCCCTGGGGCTCAGTGCAATCCCCTATACTCTCACACCTATCCTCTGAATCTCCTGACATGTCAATCAATATAGGTGATCCCTGGGGCTCTGTGAAATCCCCTACACCTATAGAATCATCTCCAACTGTGAGTGAATCAGATACAACCTCCAACTCAGCTGCCTCTATAGGAAATGCATCCTTAGCTTCATCTGAACTAAAATACCCTCTGTGAATACCAAGTGAAAACCTATCAGCAAATAAATCTGTATCAACTAGCTCATCTAAAATATCCATGCTCATGATAGAATGATCCTCTCTGGGGTGCTTCATAGTGTCAAAAATACTAAAATGTACCACTGTGTCTCCTATCTCCATAGAAAGTGTGCCTGCATATACATCAATCTTTGTCCTTGCGGTCTTAAAGAACGCTCTCCCAAGAATAAGTGGGGATCTATGTGCTAGATAATCCCCCTCCATGTCTAAGATATAGAAAACCGCAGGAAAAATCAACTCCTTCACCTTCACTAGTACATCTTCAATGATTCCAGCTGGGTGAGTCTGACTCCTGTCTGCTAGCTGAATAACTACTCCTGTAGGCTGCAAAGGTCCAATACCAACCATCTGAAATACTGATCTAGGCATCACATTAATAGAAGCTCCCAAATCTAACATTGCATCATGAAAGAGAATCCTCCCAATCTCACAAGACACAGTAAATACTCCTGGATCTTCACATTTCTGAGGTATAGAATGAATAAGGGCTGAGACATTCTTTCCTAAATTGACCAATTCATTCTCCTTTAGCTTCTTTTTGTGCACACACAAATCATTAAGAAACTTGGCATACTTAGGAATTTGCTTGATCATGGTCAACAAAGGCACATTAATTTCCACCTTACTGAAAAGTTTCACAAGCTCTTGATACTCCTTTGCTTTCTCCTCCTCTACATGCTTTTTAGCTTGAGTCTTGCGCTGTGGGAAAGGTAAAGGAACCCTCGGTTCCTCTTCTTGAGCCGAAACTTTTGGAAATGAGACTTGATATGGAATTTCAAGTGGAATAGCTACTGTAGGTGCACTTTTCTCACTGATTTCCCCTTGTTCTTCCACCAAAATCACATGATCAATAGAAGAAGAACTTAGGCTTAAACTAGGGTCACAACCACCTGATGTAGAATCAATTTTGGGGTTGAAATGAGCTAGAAAACTAGCTGCTAGAATTCTTTCAGAAAAATCAGCCCTTTGAGCATTTAGACTTGAAGCTACCTTCCCACTCCTCAAAGTTATGGCACTAACATTTCCCTTAGGATTAGGAGTTGCTTGAGAAGGTAATTGACTCGATCCTTGAGCTTGTATTTGATTAATCCCACTTGCAAGTTGACCAATGTGTCTCTCAATGTTTTGAAGGGTGGAATCATTCTTTTGTTGCCCTAGTTGTTGTTGTAAAATTTTTTGTATCATCTCCTCAAGCCTTTGTTGTTGAGCATTAAACCCACTAGAACCTCTATAGCCTCCTTGATTAGCATGGGATTTTTGTTGGCCTTGAAATGAAGCATTGGGTTGTTGAAAATTGTGAGTAGGCTGTAAATTCTGAAAATCCTATTGTTGGGGTTGATTAAATGGTTGAATGGGTTGTTGAAATTGCTGGAAATTAGGTTGAGAACTAGGTGGATGTTGCTGGAAATTATAGCTTTGAAAATTCTGATTTTGGGGCTGAAATTGTTGGTTGAAAGGCTGAAATTGTTGGGACTGAAAATGTTGACTTGAAGGCTGAAAATTCTGATTGTATGGTTGAAAAGTTTGCTGTGAAGGTTGAAAACCTTGCTGATTAGGATGAAATCCTTACTGAAAATTTTGGAAATTTGGCTGGAATTATTGTTGTGGCTGATTCAAAGGTTGGTTTTGCTGAAATTGTTGATTTGGTTGCTGAAATTGTTGATAATGTGGCTGGAAATTCTGGTTTTGCGGCTGGAATTGTTGTAGGGGCTGTTGTGAAGTGTTTTGTTGATAGAAAGAATTACCATACTTCAAATTAGGATCATCCCTCCAACCCGGATTATAGGTAGATGAATAAGGTTCATTCCTTGATTGAAATTGTCCTCTAGTCAAAGTGGCTAATGATTCATCTTGTTGTAAGTTTTGGCACAAATCCGAATTATGCTCTTGACTTGAACATATGCTACACAACCTCATCACTTGATTTGTAGGTGAAGCTACTGAAAAGTTTTGATTTTAGCTCACATTATTTAATGTCATTTGCTTCACCAAAGAAGTAAGCTCCATCAAAGAACTCTTGATCTCCTTTTGTTCATTTGAAACCATTTGAACTTCATTCACCCCTCTAGTAGAAAGAGCCCTACTTCCAAATTGTTGAGAGTTCTCCGCCATATTTTGAATCAATTCTCTAGCTTGATATGGTGTCTTGTTCACTAAAGCTCCTCCAGCTACAGCATCTATCATGATTCTATCCATCTGAAGTAGACCTTCATAGAAATACTGAATAAGAAGCTGCTCACTTATTTGATGTTGTGGATAACTTGAGCATAACTTGTTGAATCTCTCCCAATAATCATATAAGGTCTCTTCCACCACCTGTTGAATACCACAGATGCTCTTCCTGATAATTGCAGTTCTTGAAGCTGGAAAATACTTCTCTAAAATGTCTTCTTCATGAAAATCCAACTAGAAACATGACCAGTAGGCAAGTAATAAAACCAATCCTTAGCTGCTCCAGTCAAAGAAAATGGAAATGCCCTTAATTTGATATCCTCTTCAAAAATCCCTTGAGACTTCATAGTGGAGCACACTACATGGAACTCATGCAAGTGTCTATTAGGATCCTCTCCTGATTGCCCTTGAAACTTGGGAAGTAGATGAATTAAGCCTGATCTCAGCTCAAAATCTCCAGCTAACTCTAGATAAGCAATGCAAGAATACTGAAATGCATCATCAGGGGCTGCAAGCTCCTTCATAGTCTTTTAATGTTCTGCCATTGGATTGCTTGAATGAGTAGAAATAGCTTCTAAAACTCTTCTTTGATTTCTTCTAGCTCTAAATGTCCTCTCAATTTCAGGATCAAACTCCACAAGATCACCACCTGCAGTCCTGGTCATAAACCAAACAAAAATGGTAGAAAATGTATACAGAAAGATAAAGCAAATGAAATAGTATCAGAGAAAATATGAAACTAAGCACAAACTCAAAGTAAACAAACTCAACTAGTGTTTCCCGGCAACGACACCAAAAATTTGATGGACCCAATAACGAGTGTCACGAATGAGCCTCAAATTTGAATTTATAAATTGAAAACCCTTAGCTCACAAACTAAGTGTAGTATGGGGGCCTCAAGTCGTATTTTTCCATGGACTAGTTAAGGATGTTTAACTCAAGTTTGAATTTATCGTTTTCTATTGGGGTTTCAAATAAGATGGGGGTTTGTTTGCGATAATGGATGAAATAACAGTTTGAAACAAAATAGACTTAGCTAAAGAAGAACTAACTCAAAATTGCCAAAACTTCACTTATCCCTATTTAACAACTGAGCAATTAAAATCAAAACTATGGAATTAAAACTTAAGAACTAAACTTGAATGTAGAGAACTAATTACAGAAATGTGAAAGCTAGAACAAAATAATGCTTAAGAAACTTGACTTGAAGTGTAGTTAGAAACAAACTAAAGCAACTTGAAGAAATAAGTGTTTAGAATCAAAATTATCCTAAATTGAACATCAAACCAGTCCCTTGCCAAGTTTTCCTCTTGCCATCACACAAAAATCCAGCTAGAAACCCTCTAGCTCGAAAACCAACGAAAGATCTACTTCCCGGATCAGTTTGCAATGGATTGGTGTGTATGGATCCTCCTGATCGATTACGGGACTGATCAGGACTCCTTCTAATCAGTCACGGGACCGATCAGGACTTCTTCTGATCAGATTGGAGACCGATCAGAAGCGTGTCTGTCCGATCATAGAGAATGATCAGAAACTGAAATTTGTCCCCGATCTCTTCCTTGTTGATTGGCTGGATGGCCATCGAGCATAGAAAAACTCATAAGCCTTCAGAGAACCCCTCTAGATGGCTTCGACAGCTCCAGACGAAGGAAAATAGTGATCAAACGGAAGTGAGCAGTGGTAGGAACAGAACTCCGGCGAAACCCTCACCTGAGCTCCTTTCAAAGAATTTTGTTGCAAACTTAACTGGGAATCGATCTTGATGATCTGAAATCTTGAAAACAAACTTGGATTTGATGTGGCTACGCGGATCGGAGAAGAATAGATGAAGAAAATGAAGAACAGGAAGAAACCTGAAGAACTCCCGACACTGAGCTGGGTGGAGAAGTTTTTGATTTAACTTATCTCATTTGAATTTGAACGACTATGATCATCCTCGCTTCATCTATCGGTCAGATCATCTCGGGTTGAGTCCAAACCTTCCAGATCTCCATCAATGGTCAGGATCTGCTTCTCCTCAGCTTGGATCGATCAAATCTGCAACGGATGTCTCAGATTTCCACTCCTTTTGAATGGATGGTCTAGACTACTCTTAAGCTTGATCCAACGGCTGGATAACTTCTGATTTGGACAAAAACTTCAGATCTTGATCTATGGTCTTGATTAACTCTATCTTGAGCTCGAATTGATCAGATGTTAACAGATGGTTCAGATCTTCCCATTTCTTGATCGGACGACCCACATTAATCCATCTCTTGATCCTCTTGATTGAAGCCAAGTTTGAACTCAAGTTTGATCCAATCTGATCTAGGTTCATGATCATTCGAAGCCTACAAAATTAGATTCAAATTTTAGTGCCAAAATATCTCAAATATACAAAGATTTGCATCCAAAGCTAAAATAGAGATAATTCATGAAACCTAATGTAAATGCAAACTTAAGCATATAAAAAGGGATCAAAACATGGATTTGAGAGCCTGAATTGATTAACAAAATGGTAATTATTAGGTTCTGATTTAGAAGGTACCAAGTTCAGAATGTACACTGTCGTTTCCAGAGCATATCCCCAAAATAAATCCAGTAATTCAGAATAACTCATCATCGATCTAACCATCTCCATAAGAGTCATATTCCTTCGCTCCACCACACCATTCTGTTGGGGTGTACCAGGTGCAGACAATTGGGATTGAATCCCAACCTTTGATAAGTAACTCCTAAATTCTCCCAAGAGGTACTCACCACCACAATCAAACCGTAGTGTCTTGATACTTTTACCTTGACATTTCTCCACATCAGCCTTGGATTCTTTGAACCTGTCAAAGCACTCAAACATACGGCACATCAAGTAAATGTATCCATACCTTAAATAATCATCTATTAATGAGATGAAATATTCAAAGTCACATCTTACCTGGATAGACATAGGACCACACAAATCAGAATGAACCAACTCCAACACATCTTTGGCTTTATACCCCTTGGCCTTAAAAGACCTCTTGGTCATTTTACCTTCTAAGCAAGATTTGCAGGTTGGGAAGTCCTCCACCACCAATGAACCCAAAGGTCCATCAACTATCAACCTTTGAATTATACTCAAGTTAATATGACTTAACCTTAGATGTCAAAGATATGTTTGGTTCATTTTCAAAGGTTCTTTTCTCTTATTAGGATTAGAAGACATGTTATTAATTTCTATTTGCATCATGGGAGAAATTGGATTAAGAGTATATAAATTGTCAACCAACGTACCAGAACAAATGGTCTCTCTATTTCTTTTGATAACAACCTTGACATTAAAAGAAATAGAATATCCATCCAAAAATAATTTAGAAACTAAAATTAAATTCTTTCTAAAAGAAGGTACGTAAAGATAATTTCTTAAAACCAAACATTTATTCTTATCAAAAGATAAATAAACATCTCCCACTGCAATAACCACTACCTCTGTAGCATTGCCTATGTAGACGGTAATCTCGCCCTCACCTAGTCGTCTAGTTTCCTGGAACCCCTACAATAAATTGTAGACATGATTAGTGACTCCCGTATCTACACACTAGGTACCGGTAGATAACACCGCTAAACATGTTTCAACAACTAATGAAAATGATATACCTTGATTTTTCTCCTTTCGGTGGGGGCAGTCCACCTTCCAATGTCCAGTCTGCTTGCATGTGAAACACTTGCCTTTCGGCTTCTTCACTCCAGCCTGAGGTCCTTGAGATCCAGTCACTTTCTTTGCCGAACCACCTTGTTTCTTCTTCTTCTTGCCTTTCGGCTTAGAAGTAGAAACCTTTTTAGTAACTTAAGCATGAGCACTTTGACGAAATAGCCCCTCAGCTGCCTGGAGTTCTATTAGAAGTTCCGCCAACAAATATGTCCTTTTGTTCATATTGTAGTTCAGGCAGAACTGCTCAAAACTCCTAGGTAGTGACTGGAGAATGATATCGACCTGGGTTTCCCCATCGATTTCAGCTCCAAGAACTTCCATCTCATTTAAATGAGGCATTATCTTGAGAACATGATCCCTTACAGGTGTTCTCTCAGCCATGGTGGTTGTCATCATATTCCTCATAGCCTCTTGCCTAGCAGCCCGATTCTGGTGTCCGAAGAGTTTCTTGAGATTGAGCATCATGCCATAAGCAGTGGTGAAGGCCTGATGTTGATGTTGCAGTACATTTGACATGGAAGCCAAAATGTAACATCGCGCCATTTCATCTGCCATTATCCACTTCCTATAACTCTCTTTCTCCTCTTCACTAGAATTCTCACTAGGCTTAGCGGGACAGATCTTAAAGAGCACAAATTTATACTCCTCAGCAGTTAAGACAATATCCAGGTTCCTTTTCCAATCAATATAATTAGTGTTAGTGGGAGCCCTAGAGTCAATTATATGATGATTGACTAAGGACTTTTTGTATCATATTATATCATTAATAAAGGCATGTTTGGTTATTATACATACTTTATACTTGTGCCAAATAACTAAGTATAATAATGTCCTTGGGTAGTAGGTTCTTATCTATAGCATATCGATTGGTTGAATCAATAGTGAGATAATGTAGAGAACACTACACTAAACCATCCCTAGTCAAGCATTAATATTCAAGGACAATATAAATACATGGAGACTAGCATGTAGGTCAATTAATGATTGATAACTACAATTTTGTTGATCAATTTAGACTCTCAAATCCTTGTTTTGATCCCTTTTTATATGCTTAAGTTTGCATTTATATGAGGTTCCATGAATTATTGCTATTTTAGCTTTTGATTCAAATCTTTATATATTTGAGATATTTTTACATTAAATTTGAATGTAATTTTGTAGGCATCGAATGATCATGGACCTAGATCAGATTGGATCAAACTTGAGTTAGTCTTGGCTTCAATCAAGAGGATCAAGAGATGGATGAATGTGGGTCGTCTAATCAAGAAACGACGAGATCAGAGCCATCTATCATCTTCGGACCAATCCGAGCTCAAGTTAGAGTTAATCTAGACCACAGATCAAGATCTGAAGTTTTGGTCCCAATCAGAGATCATCCAGCCGTTGGATCGAGCATAAGAGGAGCCTAAACCATCCATTCAAAAGGCAGGAAGATCTAAGCTATCCGTTGCAGATCTGAACGATCCGAGCTACTGAGAGGAAGATCCTGACATTTGATGGAGATCTGGAGAGTTTGGGGTTGATCTGACCGTTGGATGAGGCGAGGATGATCACATCTGTCCAAATTCAAAAGGGATAATTTAAATCAAAAACTTCTCCGCGCTACCGAGGTCGTCACCAGATCTCGAGTTCTTCAGTTTTCTGCCTTTGTTCTTCAGTTTTCTTCATTGTTTCTAATCCGATCACTCGACCAACACCAGATTTGTTTGTTTGCAAGATTTTAGATCATCGAGGTAGTTTCTTGTTCAGTTTGCTAACGAAATCTCGTAGCTGAAGGAGCGCAGGTGAGGGTTTCGCCCGATGCTCTGCCCACTGTCGATTCCGTTGATCGTTGGTTTTCTCTTCGTGCGGATGCAATTAGAGCAGTAGGAGGGGTTCTCTGAAGGTTACTGAGAGTATCTGAGTGAGATTGACACTCGGCGTATCAAAGAGGAGGAGATCGCGGATGATTTCAACAACTGATCGGACTAATTGATCGGACAGAGACACTACTGATCGGTCTCCAGACCGATCAGCAGAGTTCCTGATCAGTTCCCAATCCGATCAGTAGAAGACCTGATCGGTCCAGTGACCGATCAGGAAGAGCAGTACAGATCAATTCGCAGCAAACTGAGCAAGGAAGTTTTTCTTCGTTGGTTTTTGGGTTAGGGGGTTCATAGTTCAACTTTTGTGTGACGGCAAAGGGAAGTCTTGACAATGAACTGATTTGATATTCAAATTTAGGATAATTTTGGTTTTAAGCTCTTATTTCTTCAAGTTGTTTTAGATTGTTCCCTCTACACTTCGAGTCAAGTTCTTAAGTAATGTTTTGATCTAGTTTTTATTATCTTGCAATTAATTCCCTGCAATCAGTTTTCTGCAATTACTTCCCTACAATTAGTTCTTAAATTTCAATTCCATTGTTTGAATTTAATTGCTTAGTTGTCAAATAGGTTAAGTTTAGTTTCCGTAATTTCCTAATTCATTTCTGCTTAGTTAAGTCTATTTCGTTCCGAATTGTTATTTCATTCCTTATCACAAAACCCCCATTCTACTAGAAAACCCCAAAACATATCAAACGACAAATTTCAAGCTCAAATTAAACATCCTAAACTAGTCCTTGGAAAAATACGACTTGAGGCCCATATACTACATTTAATTTTGTGAGCTAAGGGTTTTCAACTTATAAATATCTAAATTTGATGCTCATTCGTGACACTTGCCATTGGGCTAGTCATCAAATTTTTGGCGCCTTTGCCGGGAACTACTAGTTGAGTTTTATTAATTTAACCTTGTGCTTAATTTCATATTTTCATATTCCATTTTATTTGCTTTATCTTTCTATATACATTTGCTGCCATTTTGTTTGGATTATGACCAGGACTGCAGGTGGTGATATTGTGGAGTTTGTACTTGAGATAGAGAGAACATTCAGAGCTAGGAGAAATCAAGGAAGAGTTTCAGATGCTATTGAAAAATATTCCTACTCATTCAAGCAGTCCATGGCAGAACATCAGTATTTTCAAAATTTTCAGCAACATTTTCAGAATTATCCCTATTCTCAATTTCAGTAAGGTAATCAGTTTTTTCAACCATTCCAGCAGCCTTATCAACATTTTCAACAACCAAATCAACAATTTCAGCAAAACCAACCTCTGAATTGGCCACAACAACAGTTTCAGCAGAATTTCCAAGATTTTCAACAACAATTTCATTATGATCAGCAAGGTTTTCAACCTTCACAGCAATCTTTCCAACCATACCAGCAGAATTTTTAGTTTGGAAATCAGAATTTTCAACCCCAACAATTTTAGCAATTCAGTCAACAATTTCAGCCTCAGAACCAGAATTTTTAGAGCAATAATTTTCAGCAACATCACCCTTGTTATGAAACCAACTTTCAGCAATTTCAACAGCCCAGTTCCTCATTTGATCAGCTCCAACAAATTCATTTTCAGAATTCACAGCCTACTCATAATTTTCAGCAACCTAATGCTACATTTCAAGACCAACAAGAGTCCTATATCAATCAAGGAGACTTTGAGGGCTCTAGTGAGCTTAATGCATAACAACAAATACTTGAGGAGATTATGCAACAAATTCTTCAATAGCAGCAAATTTTACAACAACAAGGACAACAAAAGAATGATTTCATTCTTCAAAACCTAGAGAGACAAATTGGACAACTTGCTAGTGAAATGAATCAAATGCAAGCCCAAGGATCGAGTCAATTGCCTTCTCAAACTACTCCTAATCCTGAGGAAAATGTTAGTGCCAACACTTTGAGGAGTGGGGAAGTTGTTTCAAGTCTAAACACTTCAAGGGCTGATTTTTCTGAAAATTTTCAGCAACTTATTTTCCATCACAGAACAGCCCCAAAATGGCTTCTACATCAATTGAAAGGGACCCTAGTTCAAGCCTAAGTCCTTCTTCTATTGATCTTGCAATTTTGATGGAAGAAGAAGAAGAAATCAGTAAACTTAGGGTACCTACAACAGCTATACCTACCGAAATCCTTGCTCAAGACTCATTTTCGAAAATCTCAGCTCAAGTGGAGGAACCAAGGGTCCCTTTACCCTTCCCACAACACTCCAGAGAGGATCACTCTATCACGAGCATGGATATTTCAGATGAGTTAGTTGATGAGGATTTAATTGCTGATAAAGTTCCATTTGGTATTTCCAGAGGATATTCTAGCTCAGATGAGGCTGAGGAGGCATTTGCTATAAAGGAGGCTGAGTTGGAGGTTGAATCTGATTCATTTTCAGTTGCAGATGATTCTATAGGTGTAGGGGATTGCACTGAGCCCCAGGGATCACCTATATTGATTGACATGTCAGAAGATTCAGAGGATAGGTGTGAGAGTGTAGGGGATTGCACTGAGCCCCAGGGACCACCCATATCTACTGAGCAGTCACAGTTAGAGTTGAAACCATTGCAAGAACATTTAGAGTATGCTTATTTGTCAGAAAGTGTAGGGACTTGCATAGTGGAAGCAAGGACCCAAGAATCACATCTTTTAGTTGTATGTCCACCAGAACCTGAGCCTAAGGTGGAGCCTTTACCTGACCAAGAGGAGGCTATAGTTACATCTACTCTTGTAGAACCTTCAGGTATTTTTCAGCACGACAAGGTAAGTATTTCTCCAAATTTTTTAGGAAAACTCATAGAGGTATCTAAGATTGATTTTATTGGCTGTGATGCATTTCTTGATACATTCCAAGTAGAGATTGTTTGTATTTCATTTCTTTCTTACCCTGCATGCGTGCGGGAGGTATTTCCTTTTCATAGTTTTACAAGGTGTCGTAGGCTTCTTGAGTGGGTGCTCCAACTAAATAGCCTCCAACCTCCCGGAAGGACTTCCAAAGAGCATATAGTGAGAGGACTTGAGTTTACTTTGATTTGTAGCACTTCACCTTGAGAGTGGATTTTGCATCTTAATCGTCTCCGACCACCAAGACATACTTATGCGCAGTTGATGAGGGAGAGAGCAATGCAATATGATATTGATCACGTGAGGATAGCTCTCTCGATCACCCATACCACCCCGCTACCTAGATGGATGCTTCGTGCTCTCTATCCAACTTGAAGGGGAGTTTGTTCTTTCTTACACTCTTATTTCATTGTATATATCATTTTTATGTTTTCTAGCCGTAATTTTTCTTTTACAATGAGTTCTTGCTAATAAATTCTTAGGTAGGGTAGAGTGAATAAAGAGTCATTGAAGATACCATTTTATCCTTTTTGGCACCTTATTTCTTGCATGATTTAGAATAAATATATCTTTCTAGATTTTCTCTACATCATTTTAGAGTCCTTTGAAAGTGAATTAAATTTGGTTGTTAAAACTTAGGAGTTGAGCCAATGGATGAAAATTCTTGGACGCTTGAGTACTACTTAGTTATGGACTCTAGATTGATGACTTGAGATGAATTCTTTTTACCTAGTGAGGATTTGGCCTAATTTTTGTGATGCACACATGTGATTGTACTCTAGAACTTGTTTAGGTTCTTTTAAAACTATATTTCTATGATTAGATCACATTTATAGAAGTGAATCATTTTGTTTCTTTTTTCATATCAATTTTTGCAACATTGCTTGTTGATCTTTTTTATATTCTATTTTCTTTCCTCTATATTTCTGTTTATAGCCATATTCTCCATGGACTTGGTTGCTTTGGATTGTTTCTTGATGTTACTTTGCCCTTAGATGGACAAAAGCTTAAGTGTGGGGGAGGTGGTTAGTGTTTTGAAATGTTTTGGTGAGAAATGATGCATTTTGGAAGCTCATTGTTGGTTGAATTATAGTTGGAAATCTATTTTGATGAAGGAAGTATCAAGGAGGCAACATTTAAAAAAAAATAGAAAATGAAGATTAGAAGGAAGAGGTGTGCCAACTTGATGGATTTTTGTATCAAGAATGAGTTGCAAAAATGGGTTAGTGAAAGCTACACGTGGAACATTTAAGTTCTTGATTATAATTTGATGTTTCAAGCTCTATGAGGAAAATTCAAAAGGGAAAAGAGAGAGTTTACACAAGAAGTTACAATTCATGTGGAATGTGATGTTTCAAGTTCTTGCGTGAAAATCAAAATGTAGGAGCTATTATTGAATTTGAATGTTTTGTATCAATGTTAAAAGTTATACCAAGTGGAGCACTTAGTTCTCCATTATCATGAAAGGTTCCAAGTTGTGAAGTTGTGAAGCTAAAAAAAAAAAGAAGCCGCTGAAAAAAAAAATAGAACAACAATAGAAAAAAAAAGAGAAAGAAAAGAAAGGAAAAAGAAACATAAAGTGGACTGAATTCAAAGTTGGATCAATTTTCTGAGTTGGAAGATGAGAACAAGGAGTTAGTTGGATTTAAGATGTAGTATTGATTGAAAAGAAGTGAGCCCTCGGCAGATCAGTGTCAGACTCTGCTCAGTTTTAGCTTTTGTTGGTGCCCTGATCGGTTTCCAGACTGATCAGGGAGGTGTCTGATCGGTCACTCAGACCGATCAGCAGCAATCCAGAATGATCAGCCGCGGTCCAGAACGATCAAAGCAGTGACTGATCGATTTTTGGACCGATCAGAAGAGGCTGAATCACTGAATTCAGTAACTACAGAGAGCCACTACCTGTTCCCTGCTCATTTTAGCTTTGATTTCACTGAGAGGATCATCTGAGAGGGAAAAGTTCATTTAGTTACATTCTTTGGTATCCAAGTCTTCCACTTTCTTAACTTTGCCATCTTCTACATTTCTATTTCATTTTATCATTCCATATTTCCTAAATTTGTTTGAATAAGCTTTTGTAGGTGTGGATCCAAGTCAATAATGATGGTGGAGAGTAGAGCATAAGCAAGCTTATGGTAGTGCAAGAACCATGATTGTGTTTGAGTGAGCTCCACTTTCATCAAAACTTAGAACATAGGATGAGAGCCACCCAAAAATTCCCTTGAGAGACTTTGTGAGTTTAATTCATCTCAATGAGTCATGAAGGAGGAAGTATACTAAGTTGATGACTAAGGACAAGTTTATAGTCCATTGAGTTTAGATTTTTGAAAATTGACAACCCTAGGTTATTCCCTTTCAATTGCTTCTAACTATGATTGAGAACAATCTAGGGAGATACAATATTAGTTTACTAGTTAGCTGTGCGAGACGCCCAAGAGTAAGTGTGGGGGAGTTGTTTTGAAATGTTTTGGTGAGAAATGATGCATTTTGGAAGCTTACTGTTGGTTGAATTATAGTTGGAAATCTATTTTGATGAAGGAAGTATCAAGGAGGCAACTTTTAAAAAAAAAAATAGAAAATGAAGATTAGAAGGAAGAAGTGTGTCAACTTGATGGATTTTTGTATCATGAATGAGTTGCAAAAATGGGTTATTGAAATCTACATGTGGAACATTTAAGTTCTTGATTATAATTTGATGTTTTGAGCTCTATAAGGAAAATTCAAAAGGGAAAAGAATGAGTTGCAATTGATGTGGAATGTGATGTTTCATGTTCTTGTGTGAAAGTTGAAATGTAGGAGCTATTATTGAATTTGAATGTGTTGTATCAATGTTAATAGTTGTACCAAGTGGAGCACTTAGTTCTCCATTATCATGAAAGGTTCCAAGTTGTGAAGTTGTGAAGCTAAAAAAAAGAAGCAGCTGAAAAAAATAGAACAACAATAGAAAAAGAAAAGAGAAAGAAAAGAAAGGAAAAAGAATCATGAAGTGGACTGAATTCAGAGTTAGATCAATTTTCTGAGTTGGAAGATTAGAACAAGGAGTTAGTTGGATTTAAGATGTAGTATTGATTGAAAAGAAGTGAGCCCTCGGCTGATCAGTGTCAGACTCTGCTCAGTTTTAGCATCTGTTGGTGCCCTTATCGATTTCCAAACTGATCAGGGAGGTGTCTGATCGGTCACTCAGACCAATCAGCAGCAATCCAGAACGATCAGAGCAGTAACTGATCGGTTTCTGGACAGATCAGAAGAGGCTGAATCACTGAATTCAGTAACTACAGAGAGCCACTACCTGTTCCCTGCTCGTTTTAGCTTTGATTTCACTGAGAGGATCATCTGAGAGGGAAAAGTTCATTTAGTTACATTCTTTGGTATCCAAGTCTTCCACTTTCTTAACTTTGCCATCTTCTACATTTCTATTTCATTTTATCATTCCATATTTCCTAAATTTGTATGAATAAGCTTTTGTAGGTGTGGATCCAAGTCAAGAATGATGGTGGAGAGTAGAGCATAAGCAAGCATATGGTAGTGCAAGAACCATAATTGTGTTTGAGTGAGCTCCACTTTCATCAAAACATAGAACTTAGGATGAGAGCCACACAAAAATTCCCTTGAGAGGCTTTGTGAGTTTAATTAATCTCTATGAGTCATGAAGGAGGAAGTATACTAAGTTGTTGACTAAGGACAAGTTTCTAGTCCATTGAGTTTAGATTTTTGAGAATTGACAACCCTAGGTAATTCCCTTTCAATTGCTTCTAACTATGATTGAGAGCAATCTAGGATGATACATTATTAGTTTATTAGTTTGTTGTGCGAGACGCCCAAGAGCAAGTGTAAGGGAGTTGATAACTACCATTTTGTTGATCAATTTATGCTCTCAAATCCATGTTTTGATCCCTTTTTATATGCTTAAGTTTGCATTTACATGAGGTTTCATGAATTATTGCTATTTTAGCTTTTGATTCAAGTCTTTGTATATTTGAATCTAATTTTGAATCTAATTTTGTAGGCATCGAATGATCATGGACCTAGATCAGATTGGATCAAACTTGAGTTAGTCTTGGCTTTAATCAAGAGGATCAAGAGATGGGTGAATGTGGGTCGTCCAATCAAGAAACGGCGAGATCAAAGCCATCTATCATCTTCTGACCAATCCGAGCTCATGTTAGAGTTAATCTAGACCACAGATCCAGATCTGAAGTTTTGGTCCCAATCAGAGATCAACCAGCCGTTGGATCGAGCTTAAGAGGAGCCTAAACCATCCATTCAAAAGGCAGGAAGATCTGAGCCATCCATTGCAGATCTGAACGATCTGAGCTACTGAGAGGAAGATCCAGACCTTTGATGGAGATCTGGAGAGTTTGGGTTTGTTCTGACTTGATCTGACCGTTGGATGAGGCGAGGATGATCACAGCCGTCCAAATTCAAATGGGATAATTTAAATCAAAAACTTCTCCGCGCTGTCGAGGTCATCAATTGATCGCGAGTTCTTCAATTTTCTGCATCTGTTCTTCAATTTTCTTCATTGTTTCTTCTCCGATCGCACGACCAACACCAAATTTGTTTGTTTGCAAGATTTTAGATCATCGAGGTGGTTTCTTGTTCAGTTTGCTAACGAAATCTCACAGCTGAAGGAGCGCAGGTGAGGGTTTCGCCCGATGCTTTGCCCACTGTCGATTTCGTTGATCGCTGGTTTTCTCTTCGTGCGGATGCAATCAGAGCAGTAGGAGGGGTTCTCTGAAGGTTACTGAGAGTATCTGAGCGAGATCGACACTCGGCGTATCAAAGAGGAGGAGATCGCGGATGATTTCAGCTACTGATCGAACCAATTGATTGGACAGGGACACTACTGATCGGTCTCCAGACCGATCAGCAGAGTTCCTGATCGGTTCCCAATCCGATCAGCAGAAGACCTGATCGGTCCCGTGACCGATCAGGAAGAGCAGTACAGACCAATTCGGAGCAAACTAAGCAAGGAAGTTTTTCTTCGTTGGTTTTTGAGCTAGGGGGTTCATAGTTCAACTTTTGTGTGACGGCAAAGAGAAGTCTTGACAATGAACTCATTTGATATTCAAATTTAGGATAATTTTGGTTTTAAGCTCTTATTTCTTCATGTTGTTTTAGATTGTTCCCTCTACACTTCAAGTCAAGTTCTTAAGTAATGTTTTGATCTAGTTTTTATTATCTTGCAATTAATTCCATGCAATTAGTTCTTAAATTTCAATCCCATTGTTTGAATTTAATTGCTTAGTTGTCAAATAGGTTAAGTTTAGTTTCCACAATTTCCTAATTCATTTCTGCTTAGTTAAGTCTATTTCGTTCTGAATTGTTATTTCATTCCTTATCGCAAAACCCCCCATTCTACTAGAAAACCCCAAAACATATCAAACGACAAATTTCAAGCTCGAATTAAACATCCTAAACTAGTCCTTGGAAAAATATGACTTGAGACCCCTATACTACATTTAATTTTGTAAGCTAAGGGTTTTCAACTTATAAATATCTAAATTTGAGGCCCATTTGGTACACTTGCTATTGGGCTAGTCATCAATGACTTGAGCTGACAAGTCATGGATATATGATATCATGTTAACACATGGGTATAATTAGAGAATGTGTACTGAATTGACCCGCCATGAGAAAGTTTCATAGATTGTCATATGAGTGTCATAAACTTTCTCATGTGACTATTAGTATGAATAGTCCTTAGACCTGAAGTCATTACGGTTCCCTACATGAGGAGTCATGTACTTTAATATTGTCAAACGTCACCCATAATAGGGTGGACTATAAAGGCGATCACTGGGTATATAATGAATTATGCGGAGGGATGTGAGTGATATAGATGGGATCTATCCCTCCTATATGACAGAACTGATATCTGTGGGCCCCTTGATCCAGTAGGACTACTAAAATGCATGACCATGCTCAAATGAGTCAATATGAGATCTTGAGTTCATTTATTTAAGTGAGTCTACTTGGGGATCAAGAAACACAAAGATTGATCGAGGATGATACAGTCTATGCCTCATTGGTCAATCTAAATATCGAGGATAGAAGCACAAGGTCATACATTGTCATAGTCATGGAGGTTAAGTCGGATCTCAATTTTTCGTGTTACTTGGGTAGCAATGATGCATTGCTAGATGTCGTTCATTGCTTATGTGTCTAAAGAGGTTTAGCCACGTTGCGAATGTTACGAGAACTTATTGGGTCACACACTAAGGACACGATGCTTCGGAGATTGATTGATCTTAGTTTGACTAAGATTTGATCCGAATTGGATTGATTGAGTTAGAATCAAGTGAATCCAATTGGATTATGGGATTGAGATCTAATTTGAGTTAGACTCAACTATATTTGGATGAGATATTAATTTATTAAAGTGTTTAATGAATTAATAATAAAGGAAGAGGAAAAGTCTCTCTTCATTGAATGGAGAGAAGTTGAAGAGTCACATGAGATGATGTGCTCTTTATTGGCTTTAATGAAGGGAAGCTAAAGGGACAAAAATCTCTTCATATTCATGGGATGAGTATAAAAGAGTTTCTTGTCATTTGGATGGTGGCTTAGTCTTTTTCCCTTCCTCTCTTCCTCCTCTTCTCCCTCTTTGGCCGAAACCCTATTTTGGGGTTCTTGGTGTCTCTGCGAACTACCTCAAGTTGCTAGCACAACTAAGGTAGTTCTTCTCCGAAGTTGAGAGATTGTGTTCGTGTGGATACGCATAGAGGCATGGACATTTGAACGTGCAAGAGATCCGACGTACCTTGTACGAGCGGGATAAACGAAAGGGCACGCATCAAAGGTATATCTATAAGATAAGTAGCTGTAGATCGGCTTTGTACGAGTTTTGATTCACATGGATCACTCGAGGGATCTTGTTTCCGCTGTGGATTTTTTTGTGTGTCATCGGGAGATCCCAACAGTGGTATCAGAGCCACTTGCGAAAGATTATACAAAGTTTTATGCACTTTTATATGTGATATAGAAGTAGGACATGTTTTTGTTATGAGTTGCATATAAATGTATGAGTATTTTGTCTCTATGCAAAAGTTTGTATTGATCAAACTAAAAGACTATAGCATCTTCATTCATATGATAGCGTGCCATAGTCTGATTACTCTTGACAAAATATTATAACCTTTGGTGTTCATGTTGATGAAGTTGCATCAATCTGTTGTGAACAGATTGTGCATTTTTGTTGCAAGGATGGACCAATGGAGCAATAAGGGTCTCGGATTCATTTTGTTGAATCTAGGACAGCGACTCATTCAAGGAGTCAACAAAAGAAATTTTGTCTCGGGGGCGCTGCCCCTTGACCCCGGCCGTTAACCGGCTAGCGGGACCATCGTAAGTTTCTGCTCATGAGTGATTTTTGATTTTGCACTCATAATAAAATCAATGACCTAGATCTATTGTGTATGATTGATGACATGGTGCATGGTTATGATCTTACCCCAATGTGATTGGATGTATATGTATGTGTGTATGTTGTAATGTAATTCATAATACGGCTTGTGTGTCGTGCCTTGTCTCTATTTTTCCTAGTTGTAAAATAGATTTAGACTCGAATTTAACTCAAATTTTCCTAAATTGTAATGTACAAAATGAGTAGTGGAATGCCCATTGAAGAATGAAGTTACAAGGAGGATGCCGACGACACATGACGACCGAAGGATGCACTTGGAGAAGATGTTATCCCTAGGTTGACCATCGATTTTCTCATTGGCTTGAGAAGATCATAGTATACGGGCTATAACAATGTCATGTTTTACCACTTATATATTGATATATGCAATGTGTGTATGTGATGCATGATTAGATAAATATTTATCTTAATTAAGTCAACTCGATATGCCTACCAATGTTTGGTACTCATAAACTACCTCAATCATTTGTTGTTAGGTTTGCCAAAGCAAAGCGACACATTTTATCTGGTAAAGTGCGAGAGGACAATTGTGATGTCCCGCTATCAAACTTTGAATGAGACTTAACTAAGTCCCCTCAATTAGATTGAAAAACATAGAGACATATCCCAAAGGTTGGGAAAATTGGGTAAGAGAATAATTATACTATGTCTTGTGCGATTAGCCAAAGCTAACTTAAGATGATGTGTAATGTCGATCTTGACCATTTGTTTCCAACAGTTGCATAAGATGTAATTGGTAAAATATTGCCTACCTAGTTATACCAAGTCTTGGGCGATTAGTCAAAGCTAACTCAAGATGAGATATAATATGGATCTTGTCCCACATGAATATGATTGCTATTTGGTTTGGAGCTAGTAGTGTTGGCAAATTGAGTTTGCCTACATCCATGACTAGCCTCTACCAAAGCTCTGTTAGATGTGTATACTAAAAGACTTGTTCATTTTATATATATAAGATCATCTACATTTTAAAAAGAGACTCACAACGACACAGATGCGTATTTATATTAGTATATGCATAAAAGTCCAATACTTTACATTGTAGATAATATGGTGTGGGTGACACACAGAAGATTATATTATCAGTCCCTTACATAGTATAAGAAGAGGCTCACAGCCGAGATAGAGTTGGACAAACCATCGGGATGGTTGTAGTGTAATTAGGTGTGGTTTGTCTTGACCATAGAATTACACTAATGTGCTTTGTGTGCATTGAGCAGGACCAAAACTAGAGGTCATCCAATTTATACTAACTTTATAATTGGATTGGACCTTGGATTATTATGGAGTACAATCTCTAAATCCTTATATAATAACGGGCACGTATAGTTAATATTTATTTCTTTGATTTACTAGTGAGCGAGATTTATTCTGCTAAATTGATAGACCCGGTAAATTAGAAAATAATATTAATTATATGGTGTGCCATTGATTATTGATGGAATCTGTGTCCTGGTGAGTCGGGATGATGATGCCCCTTTGATGAGCTCATAAGGTTCATCATGTTAAACCCTGCAGGTGAATTTGGTCCGACATGATGATAAGGTTGAGTGGTACTAGTCAAGGAGCTAGAGGTTGATTAATTAAAATTGTCAATAATTTAAATTAATCGATGGGCTTCGATATCTTAAACACGGGGAGATGGATGTGTTGGGACCGGGTGCATGTTGACAAGGATACGGGTTCGTAAAATTTTAAATTTTTACGTGCAGCGGAAGAATTAGCATAAAATAATTTCTCAAATTACTTTAACCACGTATCTAGCATGCAACCTTATGATGTGTTGACATGATCATAAATTAAAACTTTGCGGAAAAATAAACAAATTTACTAATTACCTCGCGTAACTCGAAGTAAGGGGCGAGATCCAACCGTAGCGTCCCTTGGAAGCTTCGCCTCTATTCGCGTCCACGTCGAGTTCTCTTCGGGATGACTTCGCAAAGTCACGAGTTTTGTGCCGACGAGAACTACTAGATTCTCTAAAGGCACAACTAGAAGAACAAGAGAAAAGAATGGAAACTAACCAACAAGAAACAGAATCAAAATTCCGGGAAGAGAGGAGTCGCGATCCGCTTCTTCTTCTTCTTGTTTGGCTTCTTCTTGGTGATGGCAACCCACGGCGACCCTTGGAGAAGGAGGTGTGCCGGCCCTAGGAAGAGGAGGCACCGGCCCTAGGGTAAGCTAAGGGGCGCCGGCCCTAGGTGGGAAGGAGAAGGGGAGGAAGAGAATAAGAGAGAGAGAGGGAGAGAATTAATCTCTTGATTACTCAATTAGAAATTCAAGGCTTGCCTTTGGTTCCTTTATATAGTAGCCTTTCCCTTGCCAAGTCTCTCTTTAACGAAATTTTTCATAAGAAATTTATCCTATATATTCTCTTATTAATTATTCCGTTTAAGCCAAGTTTTATTATAACTAATTCTATAATAAAACAATTACCTTCTCTCCTTTTATTATGGAATAAATTTTATAAGAAATTTATAAATTTTCTTATTATGGAAAAATCAATTCATAATTGATTTTATAAAATTAAAATAAACCATTCCATGGATCATTTTAATTTCCATAAAAAGGGAATAAATTTCTATAAATTTATTTCTATAAATTTCTTTATACAAATTTATTTATCCATAATTTATAAAACAAATCGCGCTAGATTTATTTTATTAATTAAACCAAATAAATTGGTTTACCCCTTTGTAGTGGCCGGCCAAACCAAGAGGGTGGACACCCTCTTTGGCCGGCCAATACAAGCTCGATCCCTCGCGAATTAAACTCATTTAATTCGCCCAACAAGCCTTCAAAAGACTTAGCCATTTTTAGCTTCCGTTGCGCCTCTGATGAATTCAGATTCGACTTATTTCTCTTGATCGGAAAATCCAATTTTCAACTCGTTTTAAATCCCTCGGATTACTCGTAGTGCGTGTGACTAAATAGGCTTTCGATTTATGTTGGCCGTCTATAATTAACCAATTATAGAACGGTCATGAGTGGCACCTAGTAGTACATCATGACCCCCAATTAATCGAAAGATCAACGGTTTGACCTCAGAAGTAATTCCGAAACCCTTCAGCAGCTCTAATGAATCGTGCCCCATTCCCTTCACCATCTTATACCCACTTGGTTCAGGACATGGTCTATTTGTGTCAGTCCCCACTAGGCTGACTACGTCACACCTAGCCCAAGTAATGTCTTTCTCGTCCTTTGGATTTCTAATTACTCTCATGTATTTAAGAGACTCACACTCTGAACATGATATGCTCTGGCCAGAGGCTTTGAGTAACAATCCGACGATAGGCCTGGGTATACATCTCCTCGCAAGGAGTGGTGAATCCTTTGTAGGTTGTTCAATCATCTTCGGGCACTTCGGCTTATACCCAATCATCCTGGGTCCACACCTCCTTGGAGATGCTTGCTTAAGATGTTAAAGTATAAGTCTCCATGACTAAGATGACTTGAACACCGCAAGTCAAAGGAACATCGCACTTAAGCTGTAGTAATAACTTCAGTGACATATCTTTATAGATTACCATATGAAGTTTTACAGCTAGTCACTCCAATGAACTAGTTCCCTTAACTAGCATCCATGTTTATCTCCGGACATCCCAATGTCACCAGCCAGTGAGAATCAGCTGATTAGAGAATAACCCATGCTAGTCTCAACAGAATTGATAGTGTCTGTTTTTATCAATTCATCGACTAGGGATACTTTTAATACTTCACAATTGCACATGTAGAGATAATCACTAGTTGTGATCCCATCACAAATTCTCTTATGCTGTGAATTATATTGCGGACATTCAGTAGATGAGTTTAAGATCTCAATCAAATACACAAACATGTATACTCAAATAGTGAATTATCATTTATTAAAATAAATGTTTACAATCATAAGGCGATTGCCTTAGGACACTTCTCTTATATCACTAACAGGATGTGCTCATAATAGGTGGAGCCCATATGAAAATATGGGGGTTGATGAGGAGGTTCAATGGAGATCCTTTAGTGGAATGGATCTTCATTAATGGATTGGTTTTAGATCTATTATTGGGCCAAGACCCAACTCCTCCTCTTGGTCCCTACCTTAGCCCTATATATACTCCATGGGAATAAGAAACCAAGGATAATAGAATTGATCATCCAACCAAGGATATTCTCTCTCTCTCTCCTTCTCTCACCTAGGGTGCCGCCGACAATAGGAGGAGATCCTCCTTTTCTCTCTTCTTCTTCACTTTTAGTGACCGAACATCACAAGGACAAGGAGATCTCTCCTCCTTTTGTGGTGCAACAAGAAGTGGAGGAGAAGTGGGCCGGCGGCGGTGGAGAAGATCCTTGGTGGTCGGCGGCGCCACAAGCAAGGCTTGAGAAGTTTCGGCCGGTTGGTGTTGGTGAAGGGGAGTTTCTTCTCTCCTCCTTCTTCTTCTTCATCTTTCCCTCAGAGATGTCCTTGTGGCTGGCGGGTTTGGCAACCCCTTGGTGGCCGGCGGTGCATGGTTTGGAAGGGAAGGAGCCGGCGGTAGCAAACCCTAAGGCTAGGGTTTTGCTTGGTAAGAAGTGTTAGTGATATGAGAGAAGTGTCCTAAGGCAATCGCCTTATGATTGTAATCATTTATTCTAATAAATGAATATTCACAATTTGAGTATACATGCTTGTGTATTTGATTGAGATCTTAAACTCATTTACTGAATATCCACAATACAATTCACAGCATGAGAGAATTTGTGATGAATTCACAACTAGTGATTATCTCTACATGTGCTATTGTGAAGTATTGAAATTGTCCCTAGTCGATGAATTGATAAATACGGACACTATCAATTCTGTTGAGACTAGCATGAGTTATTCTCTAATTAGCTGATTCTTACTGGCTGGTGGCATTGAGATGTCCGGAGATAAACATGAATGCTAGTTAAGGGAACTAGTTCATTGGAGTGACTGGCTGTAAAACTTCATATGGTAGTCTACATATAGATATGTCAGTGAAGTTCTTACTGCAACTTAAGTACAATGTTCCTTTGACTTGCGGTGTTTAAGTCATCTTGGTCATGGAGACTTATACTTTGACATCTTAAGCAAGCGTCTCCAAGGAGGTGTAGACCCAGGATGATTCGGTATAAGCCGAAGTGCCCGAGGATGTTTGAACAACCTACAAAGGTTTCACCACTTCTTGCGAGGAGATGTATACCCGAGGCCTATCGTCGAATTGTTACTCGAAGCCTCTGGCCAGAGCATGACATGTTTAGAGTATAAATCTCTTAAATACATGAGAGTAATTAGAATTCGTAGGACGAGAAAACGTTACTTGGGCTAGGTGTGACGTAGTCAGCCTAGTGGGGACTGGCACACATAGACCATGTCCTGAACCAAATGGGTATAAGATGGTGAAGGGAATGAGGCACGATTCATTATAGCTGCTGAAGGGTTTCAGAATTGTTTCTGAGGTCAACCGTTGATCTTTTGATTAATTGGGGATTATGATGTACTACTAGGTGCCACTCATGATCGTTCTATAATTGATTAATTATAGACGACCAACATAAATCGAAAGCCTATTTAGTCACACGCACTACGAGTAATCCGAAGGATTTAAAACGAGTTGAAAATTAGATTTTCCAATCAAGAGAGATTAAGTTTGGTTGAGTCAAACGATAAGTCGAATCTGAATTTTTCAAAGATGCATCGGAAGCGTAAAATGGCTAAGTCTTTTGAAGACATAATAGATGAATTAAATAAGTTTAATTCATTGGGGCTTGGCTTGGATGGGTCGGCCAAAGAGGGTCTCCATCCTCTTTGCTTGGCCGGCCACAACAAAGGGAGAGAACCAAGTTTTTGGTTCAATTTATAAAATAAACCAAGTGTGATTTATTTTATAAAATTATTGATGATATAAATTTTTATATAATAAACCAAGGATTGGTTTATTTTTCATGGAAATTAAAATGAATCATGGATTCGTTTATTTTATAAAATCAATCATGGATTGATTTACCATGATAAGGAAATTTATTCCATAAGAAAGAAGAGACTTAATTGATTTTTTATCATGAATTAAAATATGATTTTAACCATGATATAAAATCAAACTTGGCATGATGGAATAAGTTATTCCATATTTGAGAGGCTTGATGGTTGAGAGGCCACTATATAAAGGACCCAAGGCAAGGCTTAGGTGATAATAATTGAGATGAAGTCATAGGCTCTCTCCCTCTCTTTCTCTCTTTCTCTTCTCCTCTTCTTACCGTGCGCCAACCAGCCCCAAGAAGGAGCACCAGCCGGCCGCTCCTGCCCTTTCCCTGCCGACCACCACTTGCTGCCGGAAGAAGGTGCTGCCGGAATTAGAGTTTGCCGCAAGGATCTTTTTGCCGCAAGCCTCTTCTTTTGCTTCGCCAGAATTTTGATTCCGGTCATCCTTTTGTGGTTAGTCTTCCGACTTCTCTCTTGGTTTTTCTTGTCGTGTTCTCGGAGAATCTAGTAGTTCTCAAGAACATGAAACTCGTGGCTTTGCGAAGTCATCCCGAAGATACTCGCGCGTGGACGCGAATAGAGGCGGAGCTTCCAAGGGACGCTTACGGTTGGATCTCGTCCCTTCCTTCGAGTTACGCGAGGTAATACGTAAATTAATTTATGTTTCTGCAAAATTTTAAATATATGATCATGTCTACACAAGATAAAATTGCATGCTTAGATGTGTGGTTAAATGATTTAGAGAAATTATTTATGCTAAACCTTCCACTGCACGTAATTAATTTTGAAATTACGAACTCGCATCCATGTCAATATGCACCCGGTCCCAACAAGAAGAAGCGTTCATTTCAAGCCCTTGGTGATCTCAGTTCTTGATAGCTCGTTGCCCACACGACGTCCGAGAGGGGGGGACATAAGGTAGAAGGCTACGAGGTAAAGGAAGGTAGAATTCTCTTCCTTGGCTCCTTTGATTTTGCATTATCATTTCATGTGTGTTAATTAATTATTTTGGTTTTGAATCATGGTTAATAATTAATTAATTGGACTCCGATGATAAACACAAAAACTGGCGATCCACTCGTCATCTTTTCCATGGTCGAGCGATTAGGCAAATTACAAGGCTCGATCTTTGAGATTGGCCAAGTTGTAATTTGAACCATTCAATACGATGACGAGATGGTCGTTGGGAGATGGGTCTCCATTCGGATTAATTTTTATTCCGTAGACATGGAGAGGTCTTTCAAGGATGACCAAGTATTCGCTTAGGAAACCCGCCAAGTCATACCCTTCAAATATCATCAGTGGTGAAGTCGTCATGTGTCTCCGTCCCGCGATTTAGCCTCGTTGACCGGTGGGGACTCTCGTTGAAGGCTGTGGGACAGGGCCGGTCAACCAAGCGAATTAAAAAATAAAAAAAATATTTAGACTCAAAAAGGTGAATTAAATTGATTCTAAAATTTTTGCTTAGTTTATTCCTGTTACCTAACATGATTTTACTTAGCATTAATTATTTGCTTCACTTAAAATAGCTATTCAGTTTATTTTAGTTACTTGACTTAAAATACTTTTTTCAAATCTTACTTAGAATTATTTACTTGTCTCATTGAAAATAATTTTTTCTTAGCATTATTTACATGCTTCACTTAAAATATTGTTCAAAATTTCCGTAGCATCATTTTTTTAAATTTACTTATCATTTTTATTGTGTTATTAACTTGCCTTTCTTAAAATTATTTTCAAATATTACTTATCCTTATGTTTTTCAAAACTTAGGGTGATTACTTGTATTTCAAAAATTTATTATGGGCTTTGATACCTAAATTCCTTCTCTAAAAAGATTTTTTAAAACCAAAATGTTTTTTATATATGTTAAGGGGGGAGAGAAAGAAAAAGTTAAAAGGAGAGAAAGGAAAAGCCAAGCAATAAAAGTTTTTTTTTAAAAATGCTTTGCAATTCAAAATTCGATTTTCAAAGGAAGAGAGAAAGGAAAAGTTAAAATTTTGATTTCTATCTAATTAGAGGTTTTCAAATTTTGATTTCTATCTTACTTAGAGCTTTTTAAAGTTTATACTTAGAGTTTTTTATGTGTACTTGTTTTTCAAAAGTTTTTCAGATTGAAAAATGCATATTTTGTTGGTGCATGTTGCATCAATGATATTCTCCTTTAAAGTGTTTTAATATTTGACAATACACTTAAGTCAGTGATACATTGAATAGACAAAGGGGAGCAAAGGAGAAATAACCTAAGTGGAAGAAAAGTCCTAGTGATGGGCTGCTAGGCATCGAAACCCTAAGACCTGACGAAGGGCTGCTGGGCACCTAGTCAAGGGCTGCTAGGCATAGAAACCCTAAGACCTGGCGAAGGGCTGCAGGGCACCTAGCGAAGGGCTTCTAGGTATAGAAACCCTAAGACCTGGCGAAGGGCCGCTGGGCACCTAGCGAAGGGCTGCTAGGCATCGAAACCCTAAGACCTGGCGAAGGGCTGCTGGGCACATAGCGAAGGGCTGCTAGGCATCGAAACCCTAAGACCTGGCGAAGGGCTACTAGGCACCTGGCGAAGGGCTGCTAGGCACCTGGCGAAGGACTGCTAGGCATTGAAGACCTGGCAAAGGGCTGCTAGGCACCTGGCGAAGGGCTGCTGGGGAAAAGTCCACCCGAAGGACTGGGTGGCAACCGTCTCCTGAAAGGAGTAAGCGAAAGGCGCGTTCTCGGGGGTGGGAACTTGCGTCGGTTCAACCTAGGGTTTCATGCAAATCCGAAGTCAGAACCAAGTCCTTAAGGTTAGGAATTTGTGTATATTTGCTTTGTATTTTTGTATCTTGCAGGTACCTAGAACGGAAGACAAAGCAGGCAAATAACATACATTGGGGCTGGAATCCAGCCAAGCAGGGTGCCCGGGATGATGGGGGAGCCCCCAGTCAAAGCCTAAAACCCAGTGTTGGGTTGAAAGGCATGAAGCAGGGCGCCCGGGATGATGGGGGCCCCCGGGAGGTCCGGGGCGCCCGGGTTCAAAGCTATTTTGCTGCTGCGAGTTCGAAGCAGGAGATTAGCGTTGACTGGGTTCAAGCTAGACGCCCAGGAGGTCCGGGGTGCCCTGGTCAGAGGTTTTATCAGCCGCGGCGAGGTCGGCATGGGGATAAGGTTTGACCGAGTCGATAGGGGCGCCCCCAACGTCCAGGGCGCCCCCAGGAGCACTATATAAGGGGCTTCGACCCCTCTGCTTAAGAAACAACTGCTGAAAGCGATTCTGAGCATTCTAACCGACGACAACACGCTAAAGACGAGGCTCTATGACTGGGAGGCTCCAGGAGGAAGTGTGCGTGTCACGCCCTGAGACCTTGGAGCCGCTGATCCAATAGAGAATCGGATAGCACCTCCCCTATCCGGCGGACAATTTACACAAACACATAGATATAAATAACACAACCACGCAGTTAAATGGCCTCAGGCCTCAAATCCATGCAGAAACAACATATATAGGACTATAACCGTCGTAAAACCAAAGTACGAACTCACCTGAGCTGCCAGGGGGCAGGAACAAAGCCAAAGCCTCACGAAGTCCAACATAGGACTCAAAAGTACAATACCATCGAATAAAACATGGCAACGGAAGCAAAGTACATACTACAGGGTCCATAACCGAAAAACAACTCAAAATAAAACGAAGTCGAGCTCCTCTCGAACTGGGGACTGGCGGCTAGGGCTCTCCTGGCAGACCTCAACCTGAAATTAAGGAAAATAACCAGCGGTGTGAGTCCAAAAGAACTCTGCGGATACCCAGAGTAGATATGCATAGAAAGTTATACTAACAATAAGAGTTCCACTAATACAGTCTCATATCAACTGTAGGGAAAGACTAGTACTGAAAATACTGAGATAGATACATACCAGAATCCATCTAACCTGAAAAGAAGGTAATAAGTACCAAGGGAATATCAATAGACATATAATCTCAGATAACAAGTCTTCAGAATATGCATGTCAAACAAGTGCAGAAATCAAGTGCAGCAAACAATGCACGATGCAAAATATGCACATGGTGCAATGATATGTGTCACCCCTAGTCCCAGTCAGGATCATCGTCCATGACGTCCGCGTGGGTAGAGCTGTGACAAACTGTGCGAACCCTGCCATCACTGCTCCTGAGTGACCGGGTGGACAGGATGCTGGCGGAGACTACGCTCCTACCCCAAGCAATGGGGGAGTCTAGCTGTCACGCCCCCAGAGGCACATGCTTCCTCGAAAATCGGGCAGCATCTCCCCTGTACGGCGGACAATATGGGGCAAATATACATAATATCTCCACCAATATAGCTCAGCCACAAGCGGCTGGCATCACAACAATAAGTATAAACACAACCACGCAGTTCTTATATCAACGAAAGATATAATGGGTGGCTCAGCCACCTTAATCATAAAAGAACTACAACTTAATAAGACACTCCACAACGAATAAATCCGACCAATAAGACATGACTATAAAGTTGTCAAGACCATACCAGAAATAATATAAAATGTGGAAACAAAGAAACTACGGAGATCTAACTCTAAAACAACTCCAAACCAAAATCACCCGGTGAAACTGAAGGACTGAGGGACTGGCAACTGGATCATCTCCTGGCTCCAAGCAATACCACTACCTGCTATCTGAAACAACAAAAAGGGAAGCAGAGGTGGTGTGTCCGGGCGGACTCTGCGGGTATATGAGTAGACAATAAGCATGGCATAAATAAGATAACGAAGTAGAGAATCAAAAGATACAGTCCATAAGAAATATCAGATTTACCTAATCATGCATAACCAACATAATACGACATGGTATAAAACTGAATAATAACTAAACAGATATAGAATAACTCAACAACAATAATATCAAGATAGACATGCATGTCAAACATATGCAACAATCATAGCTCATATAAGTGCATCAAACACAAACAAATGCATAAAAGAAATACGTATGCACATGATGCAATGACATGTGTCACCCCTGACGCCAGTCAAGCCGTCAACACATCCCATCTGTGTGACCGAGTGGGTAGGGCTGTGACAACTGTACCACTCCAACAACAACAATAACAATACCACATAAGGCGTGGTTGAGTGGACAGGATGCTGGGAAGTCAACACTCCAAACCCACAGTACATCGGGGGGGAGCTATCATAACTACAATATCCCTCCAAAAAACAAACAACAGTGAGGGTGAGTCACCAACGGCTCATCCCTCTAAAACAACGGTGAGGGTGTCACTGTCTGGCATGACAGGACAAACACTCGCACTCTAACCACTACCATGACAACATATGGTTGAGTGAATCGTGCAACAATATGACTAACGACGGCTTAACTAAATGTAAGCCAACAGTCGTTAGTATGCAACGTGCAAGTATGGTGTATGATATACGATGCACAAACAACCGAAGAAACCACGATGCAATAAAATCCAACGAGTGAAACATGCATCGATACAACCAACCAGAAACCGAAATCCAACGATTATGCATCTACACTACTAGGTAGGGTATTTCTAGTACCAAAAAACCTTATGGTGTTAAATAAACTTCTAAGTGCTCGCGTACAAGTGGCACTTTACAGAACAGAAAATCAATAGAGGACTGTACGGATACAAACTTGGAATATTCAAAGATCAACGAAGAATAAGTCTCAACGGCGATGTTTAAATAACGACAAAGAACAAGATCAAGCAACCTACTTAGACATAACAGCCATGCTTAAAGGTAAAGGAAACTACAAGAGCACAAAGGAGAAGTACCTGCCTTTATTATAGAAGTTCGTGAACGAGAATCTTCCACGATCAACTGAGCGAGTCTGAATCAAGGTCCTGTATCCAAGACTAAATTTAGCTATTTATAAATTAATAAATTAGCTAAATATAATACTAACATGATTAAGATTCATCCTAATTACAACATATACTTAAATAAATCCCAAATGAGGCTAACATGACAACCAACAATACCAACCCAACAACTTAAATTTTTCTACTGTAAACTTCCATTAATCACTCTTTAACCATGCATCCCATTAACTCAGTTAGCTGTCAGAAATGAAATACAAATCAAGGATTTATTCAAAAAGAGCTCTACGGCAACCTCACCCCAATTACAGTACCTACACCCCTAAACCATGAATCACATGCTCAAAGAAATAATAGCAAGGCAATTAGAACATATACACCAAATTGCAACGAATCTCACAGCCTTAAACTCCAACTCATCACTGTGAATTCCAAATTCTAAAACATAGAGCTAATCACTTACAATACAAACCAACTTGAGATCTCACAGCCGAGAAAACCCATAACAGAGCATGCTCCCTAATCTACCCATGCTAAGTACCTCTCATGATAGCAACCTCAGCAAAGCAACCTCAGCAAAATAGAACAGATTAGAAGGGAGACTCATTACCATCTAACAACTCACAGAAACACATTCAGAGATCATAATCGACCGGAATAAACAAGATCAGAGGCTACACAAATTGGAACAAATTGGAACGAAACAAAAGAAAACTCCAACTAGTCAAGATAACTCCTTTACCTCCTTTAACACGCCGGCAGCCAATCCCTTGCTCGGATCAAGTCGGAAGGCGAAAGAATTAGGGTTCGGCGGAGGAATTAGGGCTCGTCGGCGTCGACTCCGTGTGCGCCGAAATGGAGGGAAGTGGAGAAGAAAAATGAGAGGAAGAACAAAGGCGAGGCGGCGGCGTCGCTGGTTGCGGCGCCTGCGGCTGCGGGCGTCGGCAGAGGGGTTCCGCGGAATTGGGAGAAGGAACTGATCGAGATGATCAGTTATTTAGGTTTTAGAGGTTTAAATAAGGTTTGACATTTTACAAATAAACCTAACAGTTTTTGAAAAATTTCAACTGGGCCCCTTATTTTCGAAAATTTCAGTATTTAACATTCTCCCCCACTAACAAAAATTTGGTCCCCAAATTTAACTAACAAATCAAAACAAATACTAATCAATGACAACGGGTATCAACACCCTATATCAACATCGTAGAGATAATATGAACATGAAATATAAACTAACCATACGCACCTCAAGTAAATAGATGAGGATAGCGAGCTCTGATCGTATCCTCGAGCTCCCAAGTAGCTTCCTCATCAGAATGGTGCTCCCAACCAACTTTAACCAATCAAACTATCTTATTCCTCAACCGATGCTCTTTGCGGTCCAGAATCCGCATCGGCACCTCCTCATAAGTCGCGTCTGGTTGAAGTGTGATCGGCACCTCCGACAACACATGTGTAGAATCTGGTACATATTTCCTCAGGATGGAAACATGGAACACATCATGAACTCCAGCCAAAGACGGTGGTAACGCCAGACGATAAGCGACAGCTCCAATCCGCTCCAAAATTTGGAAAGGTCCAATGTAGCGGGGAGCTAGCTTACCTCTCAACCCAAACCTCTTCACCCCTTTCGTGGGTGATACTCGTAAGAACACGTGATCGCTCACGGAGAACTCCAAGGGTCTGCGTCTCCGATCTGCATAACTCTTCTGACGATCCTGAGCCTCTGACAGCCTACGTCTGATAGCACGGACTAGCTCTGCGTCATGCTGAATACTCTGAGGACCTAGCAACTGAGATTCCCCAACTTCTACCCAAAGGGTGGGTGTCCTGCAAGCTCTACCATACAACGCCCCGAAAGGTGCCATCTGAATAGCCGAATGATAGCTATTATTATAAGCAAACTCAACCAAATGTAGGTGATCCTCCCAGTTGCCTCCAAAGTCCATAACACAAGATCTCAACAAATCCTCCAGTGTCTAAATAGTACGCTCAGACTGTCCGTCCGTCTGTGGATGAAATGCTGTACTGAATCGAAGCTCGGTACCCATGGCCTGCTGCAAACTCTGCCAAAACCGCGAAGTGAAACGCGGGTCTCTATCTGATATGATGCTCAGAGGAACACCATGTAACCTGATAATCTCACGGCAGTACAACTCTGCAAGCTTGTCCAGAGAATCTGTCCTCTGAATCCCCAAGAAATGAGCAGATTTAGTTAATCGATCAACGATCACCCAAATCGCATCGTGTCTTCTACGAGACCTCGGTAGTCCAACAACGAAATCCATCGTGATATGCTCCCACTTCCACTCAGGAAGAGGGATCTTCTGTAGTAATCCAGCAGGTCTCTGATGCTCGGCCTTCACCTGCTGGCATACTAGACATCTAGCAACAAAATCCGCGATGTCTTTCTTCATACCGTTCCACCAGTAGGAACGTCTCAAATCTCGGTACATACGGGTTCCGCCAGGATGAATAGCAAACCGAGATCGATGAGCCTCCTGAAGCAACTCCTCCATGACCGGATGTGACTTAGGTACGCACAATCTCCCTCGGAAATAAAGAATACCCTCATCATCACGTGTAAAGTCAGTCTGATGCTCGGAGGCTATCCGGCTGCCTAAGGACTGCAGATGCTGATCACTAGGCTGAGCCTCTCTGATCTTCGTCCTAATCGAAGACTGAGCAACCATAGTCACCAATAATCCTTTCTCTGTCTGACCTTGCTACTCGAGTCCCAACTCTGAGAAGCTCTGAACTAAATCGGTGACCATAACTCGGTGACAAGCCAAAACACTCCGGGATTTTCTGCTGAGTGCATCCGCAACTACATTAGCTTTCCCTGGATGGTAGCTAATAGTACAGTCATAATCCTTCAAGAATTCCATCCATCTTCTCTGACGAAGATTTAGCTCCTTCTGAGTGAATAAATACTTGAGGCTCTTGTGATCTGTGAAAATCTCAAACGTGACGCCATAGAGATGATGTCTCCATATCTTCAGGGCAAAAATAATGGCTGCAAACTCTAAGTCATGAACTGGATAATTCTTCTCATGCTCCTTCAGCTGACGAGAAGCATAAGAGACTACCCGTCCATGCTGCATCAAAACTGCACCCAAACCCTGATGTGAAGCGCCCGTGTAGAGTATAAATCCATCCTCGCCTAAAGGTAACACCAATACAGGCGCAGACACCAATCGCCGCTTGAGCTCCTGAAAACTAGTCTCGCAAGCTTCTGTCCAAATAAATTTCATGCCTTTTCTGATAAGACGTGTTAACGGTGAAGCGATGCTAGAAAACCCCTCAACAAATCGGCGATAATAACCAGCCAATCCGAGAAAACTGCGCACCTCCTGAACTGACATAGGCTGTTCCCAACTGGTGACAGCCTCGATCTTCTGGGGATCTATGGAAATACCTCTACTGGAAACAACGTGTCTGAGAAAACTCACAGAAGACAACCAGAAAGCACAGTTGCTAAATTTTGCATACAACTGCTCCCGTCGGAGCATCTCCAAAACGATACGAAGGTGGCGCGCATGTTCCTCCTCGGAACGAGACTAAATCAGTATGTCGTCGATGAAAATAATAACGAACTGATCCAAATACTCCATAAAAACCCGATTCATCAGATCCATAAATACTGCAGGAGCATTGGTAAGCCCAAATGGCATTACCAAAAACTCATAATGTCCATACCGGGTACGGAAAGCTGTCTTCTGGATATCTGAATCCCTAACCCTCAACTGATGATATCCGGACCGCAAATCAATTTTAGAATACACTGAGGTATCCTTCAACTGATCAAACAAATCCTCAATACGAGGTAGGGGATACTTGTTCTTGATGGTCACGACATTCAACTGCCGGTAGTCGATGCATAACCTCATAGAACCATCCTTCTTCTTGACGAATAAAACTGGTGAACCCCATGGGGATACACTAGGACGAATAAATCCCCTGTCAAGCAACTCTTGAAGTTGGACCTTTAGCTCATCCAACTCCTTAGGCGCCATACGATACGGAGCCTTTGATGCCGACGCAGTCCCCGGAATCAACTCGATCACAAATTCAACTTGCCTTCTAGGAGGCAAACCAGGTAGCTCCTCTGGAAATACGTCTGGAAACTCTTGGACCACAGGAACATCCGAGAGTTGAGGGCTACTGCTACCATCAGTGCTGATCAATGATAATAGAAAACCCTGACATCCATGTGATATAAGCTTCTGGGCTTGAATTGCAGAGATAATAGAAATCTCGTCATCTCTGGTGCTAATGAATTTCCACGAGGGTTGGTTCGGAGGCCGAAACGTAACCACCCTCGTTTGGCAATCAACAGTGGCATGATAAGCTGCCAATGAATCTATGCCCAGAATAATATCAAACTCTACCATCTCGAGAACTGACAAATCCACGGTGAGGGTATAATTGCCGAAGTCCAATGGACATGCCTTGACTTCCTGCGTAATATCCAATACCTCAACGGATGATAGAGACACTGATAAACGTTGTGATCTAAAGGTAGAAAATCTACTAATTTTTCCTATAAATAGTCGTGATATGAAAGAATTAGAACTACCAGTATCAACATGTAATTCAGCAGGAAATGCATAAACCAAAATCATACCACGAAAGACCGATCCATCGCC
>JAGFNQ010000981.1:469216-514018 GCA_024364735.1 Boesenbergia rotunda | reverse complement strand
GGGTGCATGTCGACAAGGATACGAGTTCGTAAAATTTTAAATTTTTACGTGCAGCGGAAGAATTTGCATAAAATAATTTCCTAAATTATTTTAACTTCGTATCTAGCATGCAATCTTATAGTGTGTTGACATAATCATAAAATAAAACTTTGCGGAATAGTAAACTAATTTACCAAGTACCTCGCGTAACTCGAAGAAAGGGACGAGTCCAACCGTAGCGTCCCTTGGAAGCTTCGCCTCTATTCGCGTCCACGCCGAGTTCTCTTCGGGATGACTTCGCAAAGTCACGAGTTTTGTGCGGACGAGAACTACTAGATTCTCTATAGGCACAACAAAGAAGATCAAGAGAAGAAAAGGAAACTAACCACCAAGAAAACGGAATCGAATTCCGAGAAGAGAGGAGTCGCTATCCGCTTCTTCTTCTTCTTGCTTCGTTTCTTCTTCTTCTTGAAGCTCACGGCAACCACCTTCTATGGGAGGAGTTGCGCCGGCCCTAGCTTGTGGAAGGGGCGCCGACCCTAATTGGTGAAGAGGGCGCCGGCCCTAAGGTAGGGGAGAAGAGAAAGGAGAAGAGAAAGAGAGGGAGAGAGGGAGCTATTTCTCTTGACAACTCAATTGGAATTAAGGGCTTGCCTTTGGTTCCTTTATATAGTAGCATCTCCCTTGCCAAGTCTCCTCTTAACAGAATTAACGGAATTAGTTATCATAAGAAATTTATCCTATAAATTCTCTTATGAATTATTCCGTTTAAACCAAGTGTTATTATAACTAACTTTATAATAAAACCAATTAGTTATCATAAGAAATTTATCCTATAAATTCTCTTATGAATTTTATCATAACTAACTTTATAATAAAACTAATTAATTATCATAAGAAATTTATCCTATAAATTCTCTTATGAATTATTCCGTTTAAACCAAGTTTTATTATAACTAACTTTATAATAAAACTAATTAGTTATCATAAGAAATTTATCCTATAAATTCTCTTATGAATTATTCCGTTTAAACCAAGTTTTATTATAACTAACTTTATAATAAAACTAATTAGTTTATCATAAGAAATTTATCCTATAAATTCTCTTATGAATTACCAAGTTTTATTATAACTAACTTTATAATAAAACTAATTAATCTCTCCTTTTATTATGGAATAAATTTTATAAGAAATTTATAAACTTTCTTATTATGGAAAAATCAATTCATAATTGATTTTATAAAATTAAAATAAACCATTTCATGGATTATTTTAACTTCCATAAAAAGAATAAATTTCTATAAATTTATTTATATAAATTTCTTTATACAAATTTATTTATCCATAATTTATAAAATAAATCGCGCTAGATCTATTTTATTAATTAAACCAAAATTAATTGGTTTTCTCCCTCTATTGTGGCCGGCCATCCAAGGAGGGTTGGCACCCTCTTTGGCCGGCCCAAACCGAGCCGAACCAACGCGAATTAAACTCATTTAATTCGCCCAAAAAGCCTTCAAAAAGACTTAGCCATTTTTAGCTTCCATTGCGCCTCTGATTAACTCAGATTCGACTTATTTCTCTTGATCGGAAAATCCAATTTTCAACTCATTTTAAATCCCTCGGATTACTCGTTGTGCGTGTAACTAAATAGGCTTTCGATTTATGTTGGCCGTCTATAATCAACAAATTATAGAACGATCATGAGTGGCACCTAGTAGTACATCATGATCCCCAATTAATCGAAAGATCAACGGTTTGACCCCAGAAGAAATTATTCTGAAACCTTTCAGCAGCTCTAATGAATCGTGCCCCATTCCCTTCACCACCTTATACCCACTTGGTTCAGGACACGGTCTATGGTGTCAGTCCCCACTAGGCTGACTACGTCACACCTAGCCCAAGTAGTGTCTTTCTCGTCCTTTGGATTTCTAATTACTCTCATGTATTTTAGAGACTCGCACTCTAAACATGATATACTCTGGTCAGAGGTTTTTGAGTAACAATCCGACGATAGGCCTAGGTATACATCTCCTCGCAAGGAGTGGTGAATCCTTTGTAGGCTGTTCAAACGTCTTCGGGCACTTCGGCTTATACCCAATCATCCTGGGTCCACACCTCCTTGGAGATGCTTGCTTAAGATGTTAAAGTATAAGTCTCCATGACCAAGACGACTTGAACACCGCAAGTCAAAGGAACATCGCACTTAAGCCGCAGTAAGAACTTCATTGACATTTCTATAGATAGATTCCATATGAAGTCTTACAGCTAGTCACTCCAATGAACTAGTTCCCATAACTAGCATCCATGTTTATCTTCGGACATCCCAATGTCACCAGCCAGTGAGAATCAGCTGATTAGAGAATAACCCATGCTAGTCTCAACAGAATTGATAGTGTCCGTATTTATCAATTCATCGACTAGGGATATTTTCAATACTTCACATTTGCACATTTAGAGATAATCACTAGTTGTGATCCCATCACAAATTCTCTTATGCTGTGAGTTGTATTGCGGATATTCAGTAGATGAGTTTAAGATCACAATCAAATACACAAGCATGTATACTCAAATAGTGAATTATCATTTATTTAAGATAAATATTTACAATCATAAGGCGATTGCCTTAGGACACTTCTCTCATATCACTAACATTAAGACCCTAGGAAAAGACATATTTATTGTCCAAATCTACGTAGATGACATAATTTTTGGGTCCACCAACTCAAACTTTCTAAAAGAATTTGTTAAAATAATGGAAAATAAATTTGAAATGAGCTTAGTTGGTGAGCTTAACTTTTTCCTAGGATTACAAATTAAACAAACTAGGGATGGAAACTATGTCCATCAATCCAAATACGCTAAGGAGCTAATAAAGAAATTCAAAATGGATAACTCTAAAAGTATAAGTACCCCCAATATAAAAATAGATAGTGACCCTGATGGTAAACCAGTAGACCTTAAACTCTATAGAAGCATGATTGGAAGTCTACTGTACCTTACAGCTAGCAGACCTGACATCCTGTTTGCTGTAGCAATGTGTGCTAGATACCAAACATGTGCTAAGGAAACACACTTAGCCACCCTAAAAAGAATACTAAGATATGTCAAGGGCACCCTAAATGTAGGGATTTGGTATCCTAGGATCTCAACCTTCGACTTGTCAGGATACTCAGACTTTGACTACGCAGGTTGTAAATTAGATAGAAAGAGCACAAGTGGAAGCTGCCAACTATTAGGAAATAGTCTAATAAGTTGGTGCAGCAGAAAACAACACTGTGTTGGGACCGGGTGCATGTTGACATGGATGCGGGTTCGTAATTTTAAAATTTATTACGTGCAGCGGAAGATTTAGCATAAATAATTTCTCAAATTATTTTAACCACACATCTAGCATGCAACCTTATATTGTGTAGACATGATCATATATTTAAAATTTTGCAGAAATGTGAACTAATTTACTTGATACCTCGCGTAACTCGAAGAAAGGGATGAGATCCAACCATAGCGTCCCTTGGAAGCTCCGCCTCTATTCGCGTCCATGCCGAGTTTTCTTCAAGATGACTTCGTAAAGCCACGAGTTTCATGCCGACAAGAACTACTAGATTCTCCAAAGGCACGACAAGAATACAAAGAGAGAGATGGAAAGACTAACCACCAAACGAAGAACGGAATCAAGATTCCGGGGGGAAGGAAGGAGTTGCACCCGCTTCTTCTTCTTCTTCGGCAGCTTCTTGGTGGTGGAAGCTCACATCAACAAAGGGGAGGACCTCTAGGGCCGGCGGCACTAGAAGAGGGAGAGGGAGAGAAGGAGAGAGAGAGAGGGCTTATTTCTAGATCTCTTAGATTCTTGATATCCAAGCCTTGCCTTGGTTCCTTTATATAGTAGCCTCTCAATCGCCAAGTCTCCTTTTTATGGAATAAATTTTCATAAGAAATTTATCATATAAATTTTTCTATGAATTATTCCATCATGCCAAGTTTTTATAATAATTTAATTTATAATAAAAACAACCATGTCTCCCTTTTCTTATGGAAAGAAATTTCTTTATATAAATTTCTTTATATAAATTTCTTTATCATGGTAAATCAATCTATTATTGATTTTATAAAATAAAATAAACCAATCCATGGTTCATTTTAATTTTCATGAAAAATAAATCCCTTTATATAAATTTCTTTATATAAATTTCTTTATATAAATTTCTTTATCCATATTTTCATAAAACAAACCGCGCTCTGTTTATTTTATAATTTGAACCAAACAATTTGGTCCTCCCCTTTTAATGTGGCCGGCCAAACAAAGAGGGTGGGGACCCTCTTTGGCCGGCCAAACCCAAGCCTTTACCATACGAATTAAACTCATTTAATTCGTCCAATAAGCCTTCAAAAGACTTAGCCATTTTAAGCTTCCGATGCGTCTCTGAAAAATTCAGATTCGACTTATCTCTCTTGATCGGAAAATCCAATTTTCAACTCGTTTTAAATCCCTCGGATTACTCATAGTGCGTGTGACTAAATAGGCTTTCGATTTATGTTGGTCGTCTATAATCATCCAATCATAGAATGATCATGAGTGGCACCTAGTAGTACATCATGATCCCCAATTAATCGAAAGATCAACGGTTGACCTCAGAAATAATTCTGAAACCCTTCAGCAGCTTTAATGAATCGTGTCTCATTCCCTTCACCATCTCATACCCACTTGGTTCAGGATATGGTCCATGTGTGTCAGTCCCCACTAGGCTGACTACGTCACACCTAGCCCAAGTAACGTTCTCTCGTCCTACGGATTCTAATTACTCTCATGTATTTAAGAGATTCATACTCTGAACATGTCATGCTTGTAGGATCGGGTCGACCGGCTAGAGGGGGGTGAATAGACGGTTTATGAAAAATAAGCACTAACACTCATCTTTAAAAAAAATAAACTTGGTTGCAACAGAGTCGTTGCTTCCAAGGCAGTTGATGCTCAAACAGAAACTCCTTAAGGCGGAGAAGCCTTTACAGTTGTACCACAGAGAAAGCTTAGAGAGAAAGAGAGTTTACAACTCAATAAATTGAATATTTGAATCTAAATCTCTAAGCCTATTTATAGGTTGAGTGATAAGATCTTGATCGTTGATACAAGATTGAGTTGTATCTTGATCGTAGATCTAAGATTATCTCAACCAAATTTTGAACTCTAATTAGAAGAGATAAAATTAAAAGCTTTAATTTTGAACGTTCCTTTTAACAAGCTTTAAAAAAAAGCTTTTAAAAAGCTTTAATAAAAGCTGTTATCGGCTTTTTTAAAAAGCTTTAATAAAAGCTTTTAATTAAAAGCTTTAATCGACTTTTTAATTAAATGCTTTAATAAAAACTTTTCGTAAGTAGATCTTCTAGGTGATTTCTGACCAACTGGAATTAGGCTCACCCGAACTCGATTCCAGCCTTTCGCCCCTCGAGCATCCTTCCTCCCGGCTTCTCGTCCCTCGGACACCGCGCACGTCCTTCTCGCTCCACTGATGTACTCTTCCGCAGCTTCCGCGTCCCTCGGATTGCACTGAGCCCGTCGGTACACATCCCCGCGCAATCCTTCTCGTCCACTGCGTCTTACGCTTGACTTCCTCCATACCTAAGTTCCTGCACACATAGCAGAGGGATTAAAACCAACCAGGACCTAACTAACTTGGTGGATCACATCAAAACTAACCAGGGCACCAACAATCTCCCCCTTTTTGATGTGTATCAATCCAAGTTCAATTAGGGTTAAACCAAAAAATAAGGAATTTAGTAAAACTAAATTAAGCAGTTAAGCATAGAAAAAAAATATTGCAATAAATAACCAGAACCTCCCCCTAAACTTAAGCTACTCTCCCCCTTTGATCACAGCAAAAAATGGGGCACAAAAAATAGGGAAAGGAAAAAATATGATTAGAACTTAGAAAAATGTGAAATATTTTTTTTTAAGCCGTGAATAGATTAAGTGCATATCACCGAAATTTAATTTTTGAATAAAAAATTTTCAAATATTTTTTAAAATTAAAAAATATGAATTTCAATTAAAAATTTATAGAAATTAATTCGTCCATTGGAAAATTTTAAAAATTTTTGTACAGGTGGAAGATAAAATTATTGCTTTTTCCAAAAATTTTCAAATTAAAATCTATTTTGTATATTCAAAAATAAATCATATAGTGGCAGAATAAAAAATTCAAATATATATTTTTAAAATTCAAAAATCTCATAAAATATGTTAATCTATTTCTAATTTTGCAAGAAAAATTATGCAGTAATAGAAAACTAATTCAAAATCGATTTTGGTATCCAAAATAGATTTCTATCGACAGGATTAACTAAAAATTTGGATGGAATGTAATTCTTTGGCACCTTTTTAAATTAGCCTTTATAGTTTTTAAAATACCAATTCAACTTTTCAGGATACCTATTTTTCTTGTGTCGCAAACAAACAATGTCACATTCTAATTTCTCAACTAAATTTTTCAGATCAATATTTTCATTTTTTAATTTAGAAATTTCTTTTTCTAATCTGCAATTAGATTTGAGCAAGGCTTTAACACCAGCATACAATTGATCATGAGGAAGAAAACAAACCTCACTTACCGGATCGCTTTCGAAAAGCGAGGTTCCTTCTTCGTTGTTGCTTTCTGATGTCGCTTCCCCTTCAACACTGTTCCCCTCTTGATGACTTGCCATCAGCGCAAGTCCCGCGTACTCTTGAACTTCTGATTCGTCCGATGAGGTCTCATCCCAGGTGGCCTTCAATGCCTTCTTTTTCTTTGGCTGGTTTTTGATTTTGGGACACTGATCTTTTAGGTGTCCCTCCTCGTTGCAGTTGTAGCATCGGACAGTTCGTTTCTTCGGAGACCGCCTTTTCTTCTGTATTCTCGAAAAGTTGTTAGCTTTAAAAAAACTTTTAAACGAACTTACTATTTACGTTGTCTCGTCGTCCGTCGAGGATTCTGACTCCTTCTCCATTCTCCTTGTGTTTAGGGCCAGATTCTTCATCTTTCTAGATCCTACCCACCGAGATTCGTGTAATTCGAAAATGGAAAACATTTCATCTAATGTACTTACCTCTAAATCTTTGGAGATGTAATGAGCGTCGACGATTGAGCTCCACTCCTGGGTCCTTGGGAAGGCGTTGAGGGCGTATCGAATGGAGTCGCGATTACTTACCGATTCGCCGAGTTGGGTGAGTCCGGAGATTAGCTCCTTTATTTTGGCATGAAGTTCAGCCACCGTTTCTCCTTCCTTCATTTGCAGGTTTATCAGCTGGTTCCGGAGGAGATTCTTTCTTGCTGATTTGGCTTCAGAGGTATCCTCATGAAGTTCTAGGAACTTCTCCCATAATTCTTTTGTGGAGTGGTAGTTGCCGATCCGGTTTACCTCTTGAGTAGGCAAGACTGTTAGGAGGTGGAACTCGGCCTTACCAATGGCAACAGATTCCGACTGCTCCTTCTTATTCCACAAGCTTTCTTCTTTTTCATCCCCGTTCGCATCTTTAGGAACTGCAAAACCATATTTTATTGATAAAAGAATATCAAAATCTGTACGAAAAAATACCTCCATTTTTTTCTTCCAGACGGTGAAATCCCCTTCGAATTTAGGTGGATGAATGTGCGCGCCGGCAATCGTCTTGTTGCTTTCTCAGGTGATTAGTCCTTCAAAAGCGAACCCGCTCTGATACCACTTGTAGGATCGGGTCGACCGGCTAGAGGGGGGTGAATAGATGGTTTATGAAAAATAAGCACTAACACTCGTCTTAAAAAAAAATAAACTTGGTTGCAACAGAGTCGTTGCTTCCAAGGCAGTTGATGCTCAAACAGAAACTCCTTAAGGCGGAGAAGCCTTTACAGTTGTAGCACAGAGAAAGCATAGAGAGAAAGAGAGTTTACAACTCAATAAATTGAATATCTGAATCTAAATCTCTAAGCCTATTTATAGGTTGAGTGATATGATCTTGATCGTTGATACAAGATTGAGTTGTATCTTGATCGTAGATCTAAGATTATCTCAATCAAATTTTGAACTCTAAGTAGAAGAGATAAAATTAAAAGCTTTAATTTTGAACGTTGCTTTTGAACGTTGCTTTTAAACGTTCCTTTTAACAAGCTTTAAAAAAAAGCTTTTAAAAAGCTTTAATAAAAGCTGTTATCGACTTTTTTAAAAAGCTTTAATAAAAGCTTTTAATTAAAAGTTTTAATCGGCTTTTTAATTAAAAGCTTTAATAAAAACTTTTCGTAAGTAGATCTTCTAGGTGATTTCTGACCAACTGGAATTAGGCTCACCCGAACTCGATTCCAGCCTTTCGCCCCTCGAGCGTCCTTCCTCCCGGCTTCTCGTCCCTCGGACACCGCGAACGTCCTTCTCGCTCCACCGGTGTACTCTTCCGCAGCTTCCGCGTCCCTCGGATTGCACTGAGCCCGTCGGCTCACTTTCCCGCGCAATCCTTCTCGTCCACTGCGTCTTACGCTTGACTTCGTCCGTACCTAAGTTCTTGCACACTTAGCAGAGGGATTAAAACCAACCAGGACCTAACTAACTTGGTGGATCACATCAAAACTAACCAGGGCACCAACAATGCTCTGGCCAGAGGCTTCGAGTAACAATCCGACGATAGGCCTTGGGTATACATCTCCTCGCAAGGAGTGGTGAATCCTTTGTAGGTTGTTCAAACATCTTCGGGCACTTCGGCTTATACCCAATCATCCTGGGTCCACACCTCCTTGGAGATGCTTGCTTAAGATGTCAAAGTATAAGTCTTCATGACCAAGATGACTTGAACACCGCAAGTCAAAGGAACATCGTACTTAAGCTGCAGTAAGAACTTCATTGACATATCTATATGTAGATTACCATATGAAGTTTTACAGCTAGTCACTCCAATGAACTAGTTCCCTTAACTAGCATTCATGTTTATCTCCGGACATCCCAATGTCACCAGCCAGTGAGAATCAGCTGATTAGAGAATAACCCATGCTAGTCTCAACAAAATTGATAGTGTCCGTATTTATCAATTCATCGACTAGGGATAATTTCAATACTTCACAATTACACATGTAGAGATAATCACTAGTTGTGAATTCATCACAAATTCTCTCATGCTGTGAATTGTATTGCGGGCATTCTGTAAATGATCTCAATCAAATACACGAACATGTATACTCAAATAGTGAATATTCATTTATTAAAGTAAATGATTACAATCATAAGACGATTGCCTTAGGACACTTCTCTCATATTACTAACACACTGTGTAGCTCTATCCACAACTGAAGCTGAGTATGTTGCCTTAGGAGAGTGTGTAGCATAACTTTTATGTATGATGCACACTCTTAAGGACTTCCAGCTCAATTACACCCAAACCCAGGTTTTTATTGACAATATAAGCTCACTTAATCTAACGAAAAACCCAGTCCAACATTCCAGAACTAAACACATAGAAGTTAAACACCATTTTGTATGAGATCATGTAGCCAGGGGTGAGATAGTCCTTAAGCATGTAGACTCTAAATCCAACTTAGCTGACATATTCACCAAACCCCTACCTGAGTCTGAGTTCAGCTCACTAAGAAGGCAGTTAGGATTATACTTGGTAGAATAGGTTTACCTTGCTTTTTGGGTTTTCTACTACTTTACTCATTTTAAAATAAGCTTTTAAAATTTTATTGCATTCAAAATCAGCTTTTAAAATTTTTAATGTTTTCAAAATCAGCTTTTACTTAGTTTTGAAAATTTTAAAATCTTTTTTGACTTAGTTTTAATTTAAAAATACCCCCTTTCAAAACAAGGACTTTTCGCAAATGGACTTAGCCTAGGCCCTAACCCTAGAACTGCATGCACCTTAGGATTCTTTTTCACAAAACTAGGGATTTAGAAGCCAGCATCTCACAAGCACCTTAGGATTCTTTTGATTGATAACCTAGAATGGGTTGAGATGCTTAGGTCTTTGCCTTAATTCAAGATGCTTTAAGTCAGTGCATCTGCAGTAATTGGGGCACTAAATACAACCTACACAGTAATCAAATTAGGTGTCAAGTTTAGAAAATCTAACTTGAACAGAACACTTAACTTGACTAATCCTAGCGAAAACTACTGTTCAATAACAGTTAGTAAGTAGCTAATTGGGTTAGACAGGACCCTAAAAGAGATTGATTTGGTTTAATTCATATCCTAAACTAGTTTATTACAGCAAATTAACCAATTTATTATTTCTTATGCAATTTGTTTATCCTGTTTCTGCTATATTTTTTTGTTTTTGATATATGACAAAGGGGGAGAGATAGGAAAGGAGAGTTTAAAATTTTCAAAATCCAAAATTTCAAACTCTATCCGTTATTTAAAAAGTACTTAATTCATCTTCAAAAATACTAAGTTTTTTTAAGTACTTCAAAACTTAAGTGTTCAAATTTTTAAACTTAAGTTTGCAAAATTTTTCTAAATACTTCAAAACTTAAGTGTTCAAATTTTTAAGTACTTCAAAACTTAAGTCTGCAAAATTTTTCTAAGTACTCAAATTTTTAATGCTCAACTTAAGTTTTTCAAATTTATCTAAGTATTTAAACATAAATTGTCCAAAGTGCACAACGAAACTTGTTTTGGAAAATATATCTTTAGAGTTCTATTGAAAAATTGTTCTAAGTAAAAAATTAAATCCAACCTTAGACTTAGAATTTATTGTCAAAAACCCCACGAGCTTTTGAAAAATCTAGGGGGAGATTCCCTCCAGGGGGAGGGAACAAAATTTCATCTTACTTGTTCTGATAAACTTAACTTTTTGAACCAGGGTTGCCATAAATCAAAAAGGGGGAGATTGTTGGTGCAGAAAGTGTTGGTGCAGGAAGCACCATATCGAACCTTGTTTTGATATTGGCAAAGGATTCAAAGTTAAGTGTTATTTGTTATCTAATATGCTCATTAAGTGTGCAGGAAACAAAGTCCTAGTGAAGGGCTGCTAGGCACCTGGCGAAGGACTGCCAGGAAACAAAGTCCTAGCGAAGGGCTGCTAGGCACCTGGCGAAGGACTGCCAGGATACAAAGCCCTAGCGAAGGACTGCTAGGCACTGGCGAAGGATTGCCAGGATACAAAGCCCTAGCGAAGGACTGTTAGGCATTGGCGAAGGAATGCCAGAGTACTGAAGCCCTAGCGAAGGACTGCTAGGCACCAGGCGAAGGACAGCTTGGTACTGAAGCCCTAGCGAAGGAATGCTAGGCACTGGGTGAAGGACAGCTCGGTATCCAAGACCTGGCAAAGGACCGCCAGGCAAAAGTCCAACCAGAGGAACGGTTGGCATCAGGTAAATTCTCCCGAGAGGAGTAGGTGAGGACGCGTTCCCCGTCGAGGGAACAGTAGGCGTCGGTTCGACCTAGGGTTCAATTTTGGAGACCCAAAGTCAGAACCAAGACAGCTAAGGCTGTATAAACTAATATTTTATTATTTTATGGTGTTTTGGACTAACCCTGGATGCAGGATCGAAGGAATGAGTGTTTGCAGCTCAGAGAGCCTCAAAGGAATGAGGCAACAGCTGACCAGGGCGCCCGGAGTGTCCCGGGCGCCCCCAAGGTGAACACAAAACACATAAAACAAGAGCAGGCTTCGACAGCTCATCTCCCGGGCGCCCCCGTGCTCCCGGGAGCCCCCAGCGCCAAGTACCGAAGCAGCTCCCCTCGAAGCCAGCGAATAAGAGAGCTGGCTTGGTCAACCCGGGCGCCCCCAGCGATCAGGGCACCCCCGTCAAAGCTTGATCCCGATCTTTAAGGGATCAGAGCTGACCGAGACCGAGGCGGATCGGGTGACACGTGGGGGGGGGGGTGCCCCCGACGTTCCGGGCGGCCCCAGGGCCTATAAAAAGGCCCTCGAACCAAGGCTTCAGGACATCTAAGTTTTCTAACGCATTCAAGCTCTTCCGTTCCCGCGCTCTGCTCCGGAAACCTCCTGACTCAAGATACAAGCGCCGACGACGTCCAACTGCTCCGAAAATACCATCTACTCCGGACGTCGGTAAAGAAGAGTTGATTTTTAATTTACTGCACTTATTCTATAATCGATCTTTGTAAACTACTTTTGCGCCTTATATAGAATTGCCAAAGTAAATGATCAACGATCGTGGGCCTTGGAGTAGGAGTCGACCTAGGCTCCGAACCAAGTAAAACCACTTGTGTTCGTGTGTTGATTATAATTTCCGATGTGAAATTTCTCTCATATTAAATCCGAACGTTTTCCAATATTCATCCCCCCTCTATCGGTTCTCTCGATCCAACAGAAAGCACCTAAGTCAAACCTGTGTTTTGATAATGGCAACAGGGTTCAGAAGTTAAGGTATAATTTTTATCTAACATGTTACTCAAGTGTGCAGGCAAAAGCCCTAGCGAAGGACTGCTAGGCACCTGGCGAAGGAATGCCAGGATACAAAGCCCTAAGGAAGGACTGCTAGGCACCTAGCGAAGGAATGGCAGGATACAAAGACCTAGTGAAGGACAGCTAGGCACTAGGCGAAGGACAGCTCGGTACTGAAGACCTGGCAAAGGACACCTAGGCACCTGGCGAAGGACTGCCGGGCAAAAGTCCAACCGGAGGAGCCGGTTGGCATCAGGTACATTCTCCCGAGAGGAGTAGGTGAGGACCCGTTCCCGTCGTGGGAAAAGTAGGCGTTGGTTCGACCTAGGGCTCCATTTTGGAGACCCAAAGTCAGAACCAAAACAGTTAAAGCTGTATAAACTAACATATTATTGCTTTATGTTGTTTTGGACTAACCCTGGATGCAGGACCAAAGGAACGAGTGTCTGCAGCTCAGAATACGTCAAAGGAGTGAGACAGCAGTTGACCAGGGCGCCTGGAGAATCCCGGGCGCCCCCAAGGTGAATACAAAACACATAAGTAAAAGAAGTGCTTCGGAAGTGTATGGGCAGGGCGCCCCCGTGCTCCCGGGTGCCCCGGCTGTTCCGGGCGCCCCCGTGCTCCCGGGCGCCCCGGCTGTTCCGGGCGCCCCCAGATCAAGCCAACGAAGCAACCCGCGAGAAGCCAACAGGATAAGAGCCTGACCCGGTCATCCCGTGCGCCCCCAGTGACCCAAGCGCCCCAGTCAAGATCTGATCCCGAGATTGAAGGGATCAGAGCTGAACGAGTGCAACTCGGATCAGCTGACACATGGGAGGGGGCGCCCCGACGTTTCGGGCGCCCCCAGGGGCTATAAAAAGTCCCTCGACCCCAAGACTTTAGCAACCAAATTCGTTCAATGCATCCATGCTCTTCTACTCCCGCGCTCTGCTCCAGAAACCTCCTGACTCGAGACACAAGCGCCGACGATGTCCCTCTGCTCCGAGAAACATTCCACACCGAACGTCGGTAACGAAGAGTCGTTTTCTTTTTGTGTTTACTATTCTGCAATTGTAACATCTATTTGTAAACCGTTTTGCGCACATATAGAATTGCCTACAGTAAACGGTCAACGTCCGTGGGCCTTGGAGTAGGAGCCGACCGCGACTCCGAACCAAGTAAAAACTTGGTGTTTGCGTGTGTTTGTTTTAATTTTCGCTGCGTAATTTCTCTAAATCTTAAATCCGAACATTTTACGATATTCACCCCCCTCTATCGTGTCTCTCGATCCAACATGATGCTCAAGACACATGACCGGGGATGTGAGCAAGTTCACCACTATTAGCTACCTAAGAGAAGGGACGGTCTCCTTTGGGAATAGTGGAAAGTTGAGAATCATTGGTAGGGGCACAGTTGAGGTATCTCCCACCATTTCCATACATAAGGTACTTTTAATCAAAGATATGAAATTTAACTTATTAAGTGTGAGTCAATTATGTGATGTCGGTTTTAGAGTAGAATTTCATGCTAAGAAATGTATAATAAGGCAAAGTGAATCAAATACTATCATCTTAGAAGGGTTTAGAGAGGCAAATTTATATTATCTTGATCTATCTTATGCTACTAACAATGTTGCTAAGTGTCTCATGTCCAAAGAAGAAGAAGGGTGGTTGTGGCACCGGAGACTTGGACACGTCAACATGAGGAGCATTGCATGAGTGGCAAAGGAAGAATTGGTGAAGGGGCTACCATTGATCAAGTATGAGAAGACCAAGTTGTATGATGCATACCAAGAGGGTAAGCAATCAAAAGTATCACACAAAGGTAAAACCCTAACCACTACCTCTCTGCCTTTAGAACTTTTGCACATAGATTTATTTGATTTCCATAGTACTCCCTCACTTGTGGGGAGTAAATATTGCCTAGTCATAGTGGACGATTTCTCTAGGTTTACATGGGTTTACTTCTTGAAACATAAGGATGATACCCTAGAGATCCTTATAGGATTCAGTAAAAGGGTAGAAAACGAAAAGAACATGAAAATACACCGAATTAGGAGTGACCATGGTGGGGAGTTCCAAAACGCTAGTTTCACACAATTTTGTGTTGAAAATGGGTACAAGCATGAGTTTTCATGCCCAAGGACTCCTCAACAAAATGGGGTAGTTGAGAGAAGGAACCGAGCCCTACAAGAAGTTGCTAGGACTATGTTTAATGCATACTCCCTTCCTAGCTATTTCTGGGCCGAAGCGGTTAACACTGCTTGCTATATCCAAAATCGAGTATTGGTACATAGGTTTTTAGAAAAAACACCCTTTGAACTATGGAATGGAAGGGTACCACAAGTCCATTATTTTAGAGTCTTTGGATGTAAAGTCTACATCTTAAATACCAAAGATGATTTAAGGAAATTTGAGTCAAAAGTCGATGAAGGGATTTTGGTAGGGTACTCTTTAGCCAATAGTGGTTATAGAGTGTATAACAAGAGAATAAAGGTGATTGAGGAGTCTTCGAATGTTAAATTTGATGAAACAACTAGTACCTACCCTAGGAAGGCTTCAATTGATAAAGACATAGAGGAGGTTCAACCCCTTGCTCAAAGAATCCAAGACCTACATTTGGAGGGCAATGATCAAGGGGGAGTAAGAAGTACTCTAGAGAATGAGGAAGAAGGAGAAAATGAACCTACAATTTAGGACCTTGTGACATCACCATGATCATCTCATTGACCAAATTATGGGTGATGTCACTCAAGGAGTAAGGACTAGATCATACTTTAGAGATCAAACTAGTCAAATAGCTCTAATCTCCCAATGAGAACCCAAGACCATTGATGAAGCACTGGGAGATGTTGATTGGGTCTTAGCCATGCAAGAAGAGCTAAATCAATTTGAGAGAAGTGAAGTTTGAGAGTTAGTTCCTAGGCCCAATGATTGCACTATTGTAACCACTAGATGGGTCTTTAGGAAAAAACTAGATGACCAAGGTAAAATCACTAGGAACAAGGCAAGATTGGTAGCTAGGGGGTTTAACTAAGTTGAGGGACTAGATTATGATGAAACTTATGCCCCCGTAGCTATGTTAGAATCAATTAGAATTTTACTAGCCTATGCCGCTCACATGGGTTTCACACTCCACCAAATGGACGTGAAGTCGGCATTCCTTAATGGGATCATTAAGGAAGAGGTCTATGTAGAACAACCCCCCGGGTTTGAAGACCCTAACTACCCAAGACACGTATTCAAGTTAAGAAAAGCCTTATATGGATTGAAACAAGCTCCCCGGGCTTGGTATGAAAGGCTTTCTTCATTTCTAGTGTCTAAGGGGTTTAGGAGAGGTACAATTGACCCCCTACATTGTTCCTAAAATCTAAGGATAAGGACATATTTGTTGCCCAAGTCTATGTAGACGATATCATTTTTGGGTTAACAAATAATGACTTCCTACAAGAATTCATCAAGTGTATGGAAGATGAATTTGAGATGAGTTTTGTAGGAGAGTTAACCTTTTTCTTAGGCCTTCAAGTTAAGGAAACTAATGAAGGTACACATGTCTTTCAAACCAAATATGCTAAAGAGATGTTAAAGAAATTTGGTTTAGAAAATGCTAAGGTAGCATCTACACCCATAGGAACCAATGCGAAAATGGATAGTGACCTTGAAGGGAAAATGATAGACTCTAAACAATATAGGAGCATGATTGGTAGCCTCCTATACCTAACCGCTAGTAGACCCGACATATTTTTTGTGGTAGGTATGTGTGCAAGGTACCAATCTTTTGCCAAAGAGTCCCATTTGATTGTAGTCAAGAGGATCTTAAGGTATGTGAAAGGTACCCTCAATGTCGGACTTTGGTATCCTAGAACCCCTAGTGTTGATTTAATTGGATACACCGACTCGGACTATGCGGGTTGTAAGTTAGATAGGAAAAGTACAAGTGGAGGGTGTCAATTTCTTGGGTCTTCCTTAATTAGTTGGAGTAGTAGGAAACAACCATGCGTTGCCCTATCAACAACGGAGGCAGAATATGTGGCAATGGGTGGGTGTGTTTCCCAACTCTTTTGGATCATGCACACCTTGGAGGATTATGAGCTACATTACACCAAGGTCAAAGTCTTGTGTGATAATATAAGTACAATCAATTTAACTAAAAATCCGGTTCACTATTTTAGGACAAAATACATTGAAGTCAAACATCACTTCATTAGAGACCATATGGCAAGGGGAGACATAGAACTACACTATGTTGAATCAAAGTCAAACCTAGCCGACATATTTACAAAGCCTCTTCCCGAATCAGAATTTACATCCTTAAGAAGAGGCCTTGGAATGTGTTTTGTGGAAGTATAGGGTGAACCTGGAGATATTAGCTTTGAAAAAGGGTGCTTGATCCATTAGGGCGATACATTTGGCTCACTTGTGCTTGTGGCACATTGTTGGACCATTAAAAGTATCAAAATATGAAAATTAGACCAACTATGGGGAAGACAAGTGTTTAATTAATGGACACTTTGCCCAAAGATCATAGTTGGATATTTTAAACCTTTGAAAACCATTTTATGCTTTACATACTTTGCCATGGTTTTAAAAGTCATATGATTGCAAAATTGGTTTCAAAGTTTGATTCAAAATGTAGTGGTTTTCAAAGCTTTTGGATTTTTATCAAAAGTCATGCATGTTTGAAATTTTATATGGTTCAATAGTTTTCCCTGAAAGAGTAACATTTCAAACATGTATGCAAAATTTTACAATTTTTGAAATTTTTTAGAATTTTCACGGAGTTTCTGAAATTCGGCAAAAAAGCTGAAATGGGTTACTGATAGCGTATCAGGTGACTGCCCCATGGGCAGTCGACTGGCACGTAAGTTTTCAGCCACTGTGAGAAATTTCAGAAATTGAAAATTCTCTCATTTGATGCCTTGGGTGTTGGTTGCTTGAGGTTATCATTTTGATGGTGTCAAAGGGGGAGAATGGGTGGTTTATGTTAGAATTTTAACTTGGAATGGATAGTTTAACGTTTCTTTCTAACTTAGAACTTGAATGGAGAAGACATGGATTAAGGGGAGGTACCTCTTAGGTTCTGATATGTCTTATATTTTTAACATATTGTTGTTGTTAAGTGGAAACTTAAATTAGATTTAGATTAGAATTGAAAATGGGGAGAAGACATAGGTTAAGGGGGAGGTTGCCTCTTGTCTCATGCTTTTTCAATTGCTATCTTTTGCTATTGTTATTGTGGCTGTTATTTATCTCTAACTTAAACATATTGCCACGCATCAAAAGGGGGGAGATTGCTGAGGCAATCAACCCTTAAATGATTGGAAGATCATGGTTTTGATGTGTGTGGTTGAATATGTTTAAGGTTAGAGTGTTATGTTGTATTTGATGTGTGTGATTGAGTTTGCAGGACTTGGAGAATCACACATGGTGGACTTATCCGAGGGACGAAAGCCGAGGGAGGAGAGCTCCAAGGGCAAGCCGGGAAGTGGACTTCAAGGGCACACGTGAAGGGTGGCATGGAGGAAAGCCAAGGGGAGGCTTGCGTGCGCATCTAAGGGACGATAGCCAGAGGAAGAGGACTTCAAGAGGCGAGCCAAGGGAGCAAACCTGAAGGCACACGCGAAGGAGATGGTCCGGAGTGGCTGGAGCTAAGTTGGGAGGCAGGGCAGTCAACTGGCCCAGAGGCAGTCGACTGCCAAAACCCACAGAAAGTTTACGGCCTCGGACCAGTCGACTGGCATTTGGGCAGTCGACTGGTATACCACCGAAACTAGACGTTGGCTAGCAATTAATGCCAGGCCAGTCGACCTCCCCAGGGGCAGTCGACTGGTGCGGGCTGGACAGATTGCGAATCTGTCCTGTTCACCTATAAAAGGAGCACGTTTTGTATGTGTACGGTACGGTTCCGTACAGTGTCGAAGTGCTGCTCGTGTGTAGAGTGATTTTTGCTTCCTTTCTCGTATTTCTGCATCTGAAAAGAGGAAGATCTTGCTGTAAAGGTTTCTCCACCTCAAGGAGACTTTTCGATAGTGAAAAGTGGTGCTCGCGGTGTGGATCCTTGGACTAGTCATGTTGGGACCGGGTGCATGCCGACGCGGACACATATTGTAATTGTTACATAATTACATGCAGTGGAAACAAAAACATGAATAATTTCATAAATTATTCTAACACATATCCTAAGCATGCAATGTGTTCACATAATCGTAATATACAATTTTTGCTGAAAAGGAAATTACTTTATGAATTACCTTGCGTGACTTGGAAGAAGGGATGAGATCCAACCGTTAGCGTCCCTTGAAAGCTCCGCCTCTATTCGTATCCACGCCGAGTATCGTCGGGATGACATCGCTAAGCCACGAGTTTCATGTTCACGAGAACTACTAGATTCTCCGTGAACACGACGAAAACCGAGAGAGTAATCAAATCGAAAGACTCACCACCAAGGTTGGTCGAAGAGGAAGATCGTCACAAGGAAGAACTTCGTCGCCTTGATGCTTCTTCTTGTGCTCACGGCAAGAAGAAAGAAGGAAGGAAGGCCTATAGCCGGCCAAGAGAGAGGGAGACAAGAAGAGGAGAGAGCCCAAGCAATTCTTGGATCAATCCTCTTCCATGGCACCCCTTGGGTCCTTTATATAGGGAGAGGTTTCTTAATACCCAAGCAAACCTCTCCTTGATTATGGAATGATTTCTCAATCAATCCATAATCAAGGCTCTCATGATCAAGCTTCTTCTTCTTGATTATGGAATAATTTCTCAATCAATCCATAATCAAGGCTCTCTTTCTTTTGGCATGATTATATAAAATTTATAAAACAAACCAACCATTGGTTCATTATATAAAAATTTATAAATCAAACCAACCATTGGTTCATTATAAAAATTTATATATATAAAATTTATATAACCTTTTATAAAATAAACCAACCTTTGGTCTATTTTATAAAACAAACCAAAATAGTCTTATCCTCTTATGGTGGTGGCCGGCCATGACAAGAAGAGAGGAGGCCCCCTTCTTGGCCGGCCCATCTAACCCCAATTGGATCAAATCCCTTAATGAATTAAACATATTTAATTCACCCATTAAGTCTTTAAAAGACTTAGCCATTCTATACTTCCGATGTGTCTGAAATAAATTCAGTTTTGACTATTGTTTGGACTTATCAAAAATAGTCTATCTCAATTGGAGAATCTAATTCTCAACTCGTGTTAAATCCTTCGAATTACTCGTTATGCGTGTGACCAAATAGGCTTTCAATTTATGTTGGCCTTCCATAATTAACTAATTAATTATAGAATGATCATGAGTGACACCTAGTAGTACATCATGATCCGTAATTAATTGAAAGATCAACGGTTGATCTCAGAAATGATTCTGAAATCCTTCAGCAGCTATAATGAATCGTGCCCCATTCCTTTTCACCATCTTATACCCTCTTGGTTCAGGACATGGTCTATGTGTGTCAGTCCCCACTAGGCTGACTACGTCACACCTAGCCCAAGTAACGTTTCCTCGTCCTATGGATTCTAATTACTCTCATGTATTTAAGAGATTCATACTCTGAACATGTCATGCTCTGGCCAGAGGCTTCGAGTAACAATTCGACGATAGGCCTCGGGCATACATCTCCTCGCAAGGAGTGGTGAATCCTTTGTAGGTTGTTCAAACATCTTCGGGCACTTCGGCTTATACCCAATCATCCTGGGTCCACACCTCCTTGGAGATGCTTGCTTAAGATGTCAAAGTATAAGTCTCCATGACCAAGATGACTTGAACACCGCAAGTCAAAGGAACATCGCACTTAAGCTGCAGTAAGAACTTCACTGACATATCTATATGTAGACTACCATATGAAGTTTTACAGCCAGTCACTCCAATGAACTAGTTCCCTTAACTAGCATTCATGTTTATCTCCAAACATCTCCATGTCACCTGCCAGTGAGAATCAGCTGATTAGAGAATAACCCATGCTAGTCTCAACAGAATTGATAGTGTCCGTATTTATCAATTCATCGACTAGGGGCAATTTCAATACTTCACAATTGCACATGTAGAGATAATCACTAGTTGTGAATTCATCACAAATTCTCTCATGCAGTGAATTGTATTGCGGATATTCAGTAAATGAGCTTAAGATCTTAATCAAATAATCATGTATACTCAAATAGTGAATATTCATTTATTAAAAAATAAATAAATAAATGATTACAATCATAAGACGATTGCCTTAGGACACTTCTCTCATGTCACTAACAAGTCACCCATATGGGTGGATACCAAGTAAACGATAAGTGTTAGCATTGTTCTTTAATTGTTTTGCATATTATTTCCACTGCGCAAACAATTCTATAGAGTTCAAAGATCCAAAAAAGTGCATTCACCCCCCTCTGCGCGCCTTAAACGATCCTTCAATCTCTACTTGAGCGATGCTTGCAGATCTTTTTACTAAGCCATTGACTAAAGAGTCATTTCATAAACATGTGAAGTCTTTGGGACTACGGAAGATGTAACACATTGTAAAGACTGTTATATAAATGAAATATCATGATCTATTCAGTGTAAATGTATGTGTTACATTTGGAAAAAGTCTCGATGAGCATGTTGGCAGACTGAGATTGGTCCACTCACATGGACAATCGTCTTTATTTGTTGAGTATAAATAGAGGTAAGACCATTACTTATGAGACAACTAATGTAGTTGTGAATAGAGACATACTCATAAGTTGAGGTCGCCTTGATTTTTGTATCAAGATGAGATCATTTATATAATGATCGAAGTAAATGCACCCACCATTTACTAAACTTGTTTAAAGCCAGATTGGAATTTATAAGTTGAATTCGGATTAGACGTTAGGTATGTCTAGATCGAAATATGTATGATGTTAAATATTTGAGAAAACATGCACTCTTTTTGGTAAAGAGAAAAACATCATAGCATGTGATTCATACCACATGTGCTATAGCGACAATAAGGGTAGTAGGAGTATGGATCCCTGCTTCTCTACTATGTGAGACCCTTGAGATTATAAGTTAATCTCAATTTTACCCTAATTGACTATTTAGCTGTCTACTTGAAGTTTTAATCAGTGTTTGCTACTTTAGTGTATGTCCTATTGATATGGATGATTCGGTCTATGGAGCATAACTAGGAAAGCGACTGATTATAATGAATAGATTCTAGCTGAAAAGGAAGATTAAAATTGATTTACATCTGTAATACTTATTCACTAGTCGACCAATTACATTTTTTTGTTAAGTACTTAAAAATGTAATTGTGAATAAATGTATTGCTTTGAGATGTCGAACATGCTCTTGACATAGTTGTCATATGAGGGATTAGAGATGTTCATATTGATGTAAATGATTAATCTGGGGTAAAAGCAAGTTATTGATGTCTCTGATTAGTTCTATAGAGCAGCTAAGCTAAGTGTAACAACTTTCTTAGCAGTAATTGCTCAGTGTGCTTGCTCTCGCATGTACCATTTTCCCTGAAGTATGAATTGAATGTTCCTATATGGTCTTTGTGACTTTCTTACATGGTCTTAGTGGCTAGATGACCTATATGGATAGAATTGGACAAGTGGGAGATGTTGACATTACGGAAAGTTGCGGAAGAGGAAGAGGCACCTCTTCCTCTTCATCTTCCAACGCTTAATAACATTTAAAACCTCCATTGATGGAGGTAGAGGAAGAGACATCTTCCCCTTATAAAAGCTGCGTCCAAATGCAATCCAAAGGCACGCGAGAAGACGAAGGAGCATTACTCGAGTGAGAGGGATTTGGTTTGTGGCTAATTGGGATTGATCCTCAGTGACGTTCTCGTGACAGTAAGCAAGCAGAAGAAGAAAGCAGAGCAAGAAGGAAATCTCCGATCACCATAAGTCTTTTTTTGTATTTCGCAATCGACTAGAATGGTATTCAATTTACTTGTAATCGATCTCATGCTCAAGTTCTAATAAAACAGACAAAGAAGGTACTTCTTACCCCACCTGACTATCTAGATCAAGCTTTCCTAATATATTATCATCTCGCCCTACCTTGATACTATCTTGGACATGCCTTAAACATTTTATTAGTTATTTGATAAATAAAATTTACTATTTGGGTGTACATTATATATGTATGTGATTTTAACTTAATGATGCCCATAATAAAATGCCTAACATAAAAGAAATTGTGATTGGATTATAATTAGTGGATATCTTATCATGTGTAAATATGTACGTATTAAAATCATCCCTAGTCAATGAATTAATGAGGTTGGACATCATCAATTATGTGAGACTAACACATATTATACTCATTGGTTTATTCAAGTAGTCGATCCTAGCTAGTTGGAAACATAAGGATGTTGAGAGTTAACATGTGGATAATAGTTAAGGGTAACTAGTTTATCGGATATAACCTGTTATATGATTTAATATGGTTCTTTACATGTCAATGAAAATTTCATTGCAACTTGAGTGTAAGTTAACATGTGGATGCTAGTTAAGGGTAACTAGTTTGTCGGATGTGATCTATGTTATGAGACTTCATACGGTTTTTTACATGTCAATGAAAATCTCATTGCAGCTCGAATGCATGTTTCCTTAGACTTGAGGTACTCAAGTCATATTGATCATAGAAACTTATACTTTGAGATCTTAGAAGAACATCTCCTAGGAGGTATATTTCTGGAATGATTGGATATAAGTTAATATGCCCAAAAGTGTTTGAATATCCCATAGAAGATTCACCACTCCTTTTATAAGGAGACGTATACCCTATGGTCTTTTGTCAAGATTATTACTCATAAGTTTTTAGTCAAAGCAAACATATTAAGAGGATGGTCTTCTTAGACATATGTTTTTGAGTAATTTGAATCCACAAGATAAGGAACTAAAAATTAGGCTAGGTGTGATATATGGTGACACATAGACCATTTCTTGAATTAAATGGGTATAAGATGAGTGAAATGAATGAAGCACTGATAACTCTAGCTGCTGAAGGGTTCAGAATATGTTCTGAAGTCGACTGTGATTTTTCAATCAATTGGAGGGTCATGATGTACTATTTGGTTCCACTCATGTTCTATTCATAATTAATGGATAATTATGAATGATCAACATAATAAGAAATCTATTGGATCACATGCACTATGAGTATTTCTTAAAGACATAAAAACGAGTTAGAGAATAAGATTCTCAAAGAGTGAGATATTAAGTCTGGTTGTGTTAAATCTGACACTTTTATTCCGTTTCAGAAAATTTTTCAAAAAAGGTCTTAGGGTGTTCAGGCTCTTAGACGAAGTTTGAGGGGGTTGCTAAAGGGCTTTAAATCCAAAAACCAAGGGCATAAAGTGGGATCTCATAAAAGTAGGGGCAGAATTGTAAAAAGGCAAAATAGCTAGGCTAAACCATAAAAGACCCTCGAATAAAGGCTGTTAAGGCTCAGTGCTTCCGCCCGCATTCCTCTCCACTGCCCAATTGAAACTGAAGCCACCCACCGCTTACTCCTCCGCTCGATTCCCTCGTCTCCCGTCGTCTCGAACGACACCGGAGACGAGCTCCACCACTCCCATCTCCACACGGGCCCTAGCTTTGGGAATCGAGTGAGATGGCCCCAACCTTACCCCTGCTGCTACGGAGCTCACCTGCCTTGGTCGGATCATGGTGGTAGTCGGCAACCCCACTCCGTGGACACTATTCCACTCTGCCCCTCGTCGGATCTAGGGAAGACGGTTGAAGCTGGGAGGAGCTACCGCAGGGTGGAGCCGGCAATTGAAGGTCGTTCCTCTCCAATCAGGTAAGTACTGGGACAAGGAGTAACTGGATTTGAGGGTTCTAACTTGGAAAGGGCATGAGGTGCGATGGATTTCTCCGTTTGTAGGTGCTTCCCCTTCTCATAAACCGATCATACCAAATATTGGTAGTCTGCTATGCCGACTAGAAGTCCAGGTTGGTTTCAGCCTTGAATTTTTGAATAGAAGTTGGAGTTGATCCATAATTTACCATAGATATCCGACACTATGTAGAACTTGGCAGTGAGAAGTTGGTTGCTTCTTCCGTGAGAGGTTGACTCTATGTCCTATGATTCTGTTTTGGAGCTGGGAAGAGGACTGGGCTTCGGATCTCCAGGGAGTTGAGGTAAGGGATGTTAGATCATGTACGTCTTGCTAGAGGGGGGGGGGGGGGTAAATAGCAATTTCTCGATTTTCTTCCTACAAGGTTAGCGTGCGCAAGTGGAAACAATAATAATAAAATCAAACAACGCTAACACAAACCTATTTACGTGGTTCGGAGATGAAGCTCCTATTCCACGACAGTCCGTGAGGTGGACGATTGCTCGATCCTTCAGCGGATCACTCACCGGATGCCCTCCGGCTAGCTTGTGTAGCTCCTTGTAGGCGGAGAAACATCGCCACAACCTTGAACACACTATCTGAGCACTAAGACTACTAATGAGCTCTAACCAAGCTCATTTCGTCAAAAGCTCCCAGCCAAAATTGAGCCTCTTTAAATAAAGCTCAAGGCTAGAAAACACCCTACCAGTCGACTGCTCCCAGGGCAGTCAACTGGTCGCACTGAAAATCGACCATTGCAGCTCAACATTCCATTTTCAGCCAACACTACCAGTCACCACCATTTTCAGCCAACACTACCATTTTCAGCCAATGTTCCATTTGTAACCAGAGCAGTCGACTAGTCCAGGGTCGACTTTCTTCTGTGAGTTTCTGTTCTTGCTGGCAGTCGACTAATATATTACCAGTCGACTGCCCAGGTTAAAAAAACACTCCTCCTCACTCCAAAGACTCTCCTTCACGTGTGCCTTCAAGTTCACTCCCTTGGCTTGCCCCTTGAAGTCTTCTTCCACCGGCTATCGTCCCTCAGATGCGCACACAGACCTTCCCTTGGCTTGCCTCCATGCCACCCTTCATGTGTGCCCTTTGAAGTCCACTTCCCGGCTTGCCCTTGGAGTCCTCTTCCCTCGGCTCTTGTCCCTTCATGACTCAGCTGCCTCTTCACCAGCAACCTCGACTGTTGCCTTCGCGCACTCTTCATTTTTGGCTCCCGTCCCTCGGATGCACACAAGCCTCCAACTTGCCTCTATGTCATCCTTCACGCATGCCTCAAAGTCCGCGCCCCTCAGCTCATCGTCCCTGCTATCCATAGTCCCTCAGGTGCGCACACAAGCCCGCAGCTTGTCTCCATGCCACCCTTCACTGTACCAAAGCCGTCCAGTTACGTGAATATGTGTAACCTGCACACCCTGTACACTCACATACACATATCAAATACACAAGGGTAAACCTGACTCAAACCCTTTGCCCAAACATCAAAACATATGGTCACTCCGGACCATAGATTGTCTCAATAATCTCCCCCTTTTTGATGTTTGGCAATATATTTAAGTTAGAGAAAACATGGATCCTATCCATGTTGCAATAACAATGGTAAACAATCATTTGGACTTACATTGCCAAGGCTCCACCTTGGACTTACACCGCCAATGCATATGCAATGCAAACATGGATCCTATCCCAAGGCATCCCATACCTAACCCTCCCAAAAGTTAGGACTTTTACCAAAACTAGCTTTTTAAAACCTATCTCAAGGCACATTGAACTTACAAAGGCTTTTTAAGAACCTTTCCAAGGTTCCCCTTACGCCAAGAATGGAGCTACAATGCTCCCCCTTCATCTAAGCTTCCCCTAAACCTAGGGTTTCTTGCTAAGCCGTGTTTGGTTTTCCAAATTAAATCTAACACTTCTCCCCCTTTGCCATACATCAAAAGACTCCAATAATTTCCCCCTTATTGGACTCGTTAACCTCTAAATGATCATAAACATAGTGTACTAACACCCCCCCCACAAGGTTTCACACTTGTTTCTTATCAATTGGACATTTTCCAATGGCTGAAAACCCCACTCAGCTTGTATCAATCGACTGCCCCCAGGGGCAGTCGACAGGAACGCTGAAAAAACAATTTTAGCTTTCTAAATCTAAATTCAGAAATGCGCCAGAAATTTCACAAATTTTCAAAAATTCTCAAATTTTATGGAGAGGTTTGTGGTACCCATACCTACTTGGGAAAAATACACTAAAAAAATGTATCTATCACCATTCCCATGTTTGACACAAAACCCAAAACTAGCTAAAATGTTCAATTGAACCTTCACCTAAAGTCCTAGTTTTGGTTTCCTCTTGATGTTTCTGCCCATACCAACCTACAATGCATTTCTAGCATTGATTTATATGACATTTATACATCAAAAACCAATTTTCATTCTTAAAAACCAATTTTCATGCTTTATGACCCCAAATGTCATATTTCCACGCATGCAACCCAAAATCACCATGCCAAACCCCAAGAATTGAGACTCAAGTCCGTCTCCAATTCTTTTGGCACATCCTATGATCCATCTAGACCTCTAGCAGAATACCTCCTGAGATCCATTCACCATATATCCCAAAGACTCCTAGAGCTCCCCCTTAAGCTCATAGCCCTAGCCACCTCCCTATGTGACTCAACCAACACTAGGTCACACCGGTGTACCTTCGGTGACTCTTAGCCTACAAACCTAACCTTCTTAACCTTAGACGCCTTATCCTTGATTAAGTCATCCTTTTTACCTTTAAGTGGCACCCCTTGTCATTTTTGGACTTCTCCTTCTTTCCATAGTTATATGCTACCCTAGTATACTTTTTCCCATTGGCATTGGAGACCTTAGATCAGTATCCCAACCCCGATCTATCAATGTTGGGGTTTAGACTACCCAACATCATATCTAAACCCTTAGATCCAACCGCGAAATCTTCCTAGGGTTTTCTCCAATTTATCAAGCCTTGCCCTCAAGGCTTGATTTTCCCTCTCTAGGCTTCTAACCCTAGAATCCATATATCCACCTTGGACATTCCTAGACCTACCCACCTTTCTAGGCATATGTCTCCCCTTCTTGGGATTCTTGCCTTGATCCTTAGGCCAAAGGTCTTAGATTTATCATGATGCATGACCTTTCTAGGGTTTTGATCTACCTTATTAACCCTATTCCTATCATTATACTTAAACACATGACTATGCACAAGCAAGCAATTTTCATAAATTCTAGCATGCATGGAGGAACTTAAGTTTGAATTACATTTCAATTTAAAGTTAGAGATTACCTCCCTTACCTTTATAGCTCTCCCTTGATGTGAGCTTCTTTTCTTCCTTTCCTCCTTCTCCTATCTTCTCAATTACTCCATTTTCTTTAGCTCTCCTTTCCTTGGACATTTGATGTGATAATGCCCTAACTCTCCACATGTGAAGCATCTAATTCTCTTTCTTTTCTCTTAGGCTTCTTCATTCCTACAACCCATGTTAGATTTAGAAGAGATTGAAATGGGTTTATGGGTTACCTCCTTTTTACCAAATGGACACTTATCCTTGTAGTGTCCCCTCTTGTTGCATCCAAAGCATAAGATGTGATCTTTTGTTCTTGCTTTGATAGAGGTAGGAGCTTCTTCTTGCTCCGGGATTGATGAGGGTCTCTCCTCCCCCTCAATCCTTGAATTTGAGACCTCTCCTTCTTCTCTTGATGAAGTGGATGACCTTTCACTATCTTGTGCCACTTCACTTGATGATGTTGATAATTCTTTTTCTTTTTTCCTCTTCTTGGATCATTTTGCTTGACTCTCTGGGCACTTGAGCTTGTGTAGAGTTTCATGAAATTCTCCTATCTTGTTCCATAGCTCATATGCATTGTGATACTCTCCTACACCACTTAACACATTAGTAGGCAAAATATTAATTAATACCGAAATTACCTTCTCATTTGCCCTTGATTGACTTTGTTGCTCTTTAGCCCAAGATCTAGGTCTAAGTCTTTTCCCATGCTTGCCTCTTGGAATTTCAAATGGCTCTTTTATGATCATCCTACACTCCCAATCCATTCCAAGCCACGTCTTCATTTGCATTCTCCAATAGTCGAAATCTTCATGATCGTAGGGTAGTGGAGTGTAGATGTCATCCCCCAACTTATCTTCCATCATCTTTTCCTCTAGCTTGTGCTCTTTTGGCGGTTATTCCAACAAGAGCGGTCCTTCGCTCTGATACCACTTGTTAGATCGTGTATATCTTGCTAGAGGGGGGGGGGTGATAACTACCATTTTGCTAATTATTTTAGGCTTTCAAATCCTTGTTTTGATCCACTTTTATATGCTTAATCATGTATTTACATTAGGTTCCATGATCTATGTCTAATTTAGCTTTTGAATTCAATTCTTTCTATATTCGAGGTATTTTGGCACTAAAATTTGAATCTAATTTTATAGGCTTTGAAGGAACATGGACCTAGATTGGATTAGATCAAGATGAGCCAGAATTGGACTAGGATCAAGACGATCAAGCATTGGATCAATATGGGTCGTCCGATCAAGGAGCAAGTAGATCTGAGCCATCTATGAACTTCTGATCAATCTGAGTTCAGGATAGGGCTAATCATGACCCCATATCAAGATCTGAAAGATTGGACCAAATCAGAGTCCATTTTATCGTCGGATCAAGTGTGGGGGAGTTTCAACCGTCCATTCAAAAGGGCAGAGAGATGTGAGCCATCCATTATAGATTCGATTGATCCCAACTGAGGAGAGGAAGATCTGACCGTCGGATGGAGATCTGGAAACCTTGGTTCAGATCTGAGAAGATCTGACCGTCAGATGAGGCCGAAATGATCACAGCCGTCGAAATTCAAATGGATTAGTTAAAATAGAATTCCCCTCTTTCAGCTCGTGTCATCGCGTGGTAGCATAGAGTTTATCCAGTTCTTCGAGTTCTTTGTCTGTTTCCTTCTCAGATCGCACAACCAACTTTAGATCAACTCTTCATTTCAAGATTTCGAGTCCAAGCGATGGATTCTCTGAGAAGATTGCTCGCCAAATCCGATTCTGCAAGGCTTGAGCGAGGGTTTCACGCGAGCTGAGCTACCATTGATCAATTCCTTCTGATTGTTGTTCCTTGTCGATTGGGGCGATCGGAGCTTGCAGAGGGGTTCTTCGAAGGTATCCAAGAAGTTCTGAGCCGAATTAATGATCCAGTAAGCTTAGAAGGAAGGGATCGATGGAAATCTCCGGACGCGCAACAACTGAATCTAATCTGATCAGACCTACCCGATCTTACTGATTCTTGAGCTTGGGGGTTCTTAGTTCGACTCTTGTGTGACGGCAAGAAGGAATTCTCGATGAAGAGTAGATCTGTAGTTGTTAATTTCATTCCTGCACTCTATTTCTTTCGTAGCTAATTCTGTATCAATTCAATTATAGCTAGTGATCGGTCTTCTCGACCGATCCAGACAACCTCTGATTGGTCTATCAACCGATCAGACACATACCTGATCGGTTTGTCGACCGATCTGGTAGTTTTTCAGCACTTTTCAACCTGTTTCTTGCATTGAGTTTATAGCGCAGAAATTCAACTCCATTATTGAAGCTTAGCATCAGATTAATTGCTTGCTTGTCTTTGATATTAGTTTTTGTCCTTCAATTACATAAGTTCGTATTGAATTGCTTAATGTCCAAGTAGGTTAAGTTCAGTTTCCATAGTTTCCTAGCTAATTCTTGCTTACTGGAATTCACTTTGTTTCAGCTGTATTTTCATTCTTTGTCACAAAACAAACCCCCAATCTTATTTGAAAACCCAAAAACAAATCAGACGACGATTTACAAGCTTGAGTTAAACATTCACTCAACTAGTCCTTGAAAAAATACGACATGAGGCCCCTATTCTACATTTAATTTTGTTAGCCAAGAGTTTTCAGCTTATAAATATCTAAATTTGAGGCTCATCGTGACACTGGTAATTGGGCAGACATCAGGGGGTGAAAAGCAATTTCTCGATTTTCTTCCTATAAGGTTAGCGTGCGCAAGCGAAAACAATAATAATAAAATCAAAGAACGCTAACACAAACCTATTTACGTGGTTCGGAGATGAAGCTCCTACTCCACGACATTCCATGAGGTGAACAATCCCTTGATCCTTCGACGGATCACTCCCCAGATGCCCTTCAGGTAGCTCGTGTAGCTCCTTGTGGATGGAGAAACCTCGCCACAACCTTGATCACACTATCTGAGCACTAAGACTGCTAATGATCTCTAACCAAGCTCATTGCTTCAAAAGCTCCCAGCCAAAATCGAGCCTCTTTAAATAAAGCTCAAGGGTGGAAAACACCCTACCAGTCGGAGCAGTCGACTGGTCCCACTGAAAATCGACCGTTGCAGCTCAACGTTCCAATTTTCAGCCAACACTACTAGTCTACTGTTCCTAGTCCAGGGTCGACTTTCTTCTGTGAGTTTCAGTTTTTGCTGGCAGTCGACTATTATATTACCAGTCGACTGCCTAGGTTACAAAAACACTCCTTCTCACTCCGAAGACCCTCCTTCACGTGTGCCTTTAAGTTCACTCCCTTGGCTTGCCCCTTGAAGTCATCTTCCACCGGCTATCGTCCTTCGGATGCGCAAACAGGCCTTCCCTTGGCTTGCCTCCATACCACCATTCATGTGTGCCCTTTGAAGTCCACTTCTCGGCTTACCCTTGGAGTCCTCTTCCCTCGGCTCTTGTCCCTTCATGACTCAGCTGACTCTTCACCAACAACCTCGACTGTTGCCTTCGCGCACTCTTCATCTTTGGCTCCCGTCCCTCGGATGCACACAAGCCTCCAACTTGCCTCCATGCCATCCTTCACGCATGCCTCAAAGTCCGCGCCCCTCAACTCATCGCCCCTGCTATCCATAGTCCCTCAGGTGCACACACAAGCCCGTAGCTTATCTCCATGCCACCCTTCACCGTACCGAAGCCGTCCAGTTACGTCAATATGTGTAACCTGCTCACCCTGTACACTCACATACACATATCAAATACATAAGGGTAAACCTAACTTAAACCCTTTCCCCAAATATCAAAACATATGGTTACTCCGGACCATAGATTGCCCCAACAAGGGACTGAACTTGTTGTGCTTGTACTAAATTCTGAAGTGGATGTTGGAAAATTTGTCTCCAATGTGTTGTATGAGATGTTCTTGTGATGTCCTGGCCTGCTCATTTCAATTGGGTCTCTATTCAAGCTCAATCTGGGGTAGGGTGTAGACAATTCCTTCCACAGTTATTGCCGCGAGTTGATGAATGGGATTTGGGTTTGATGGGTGAAGATAGTTCTATAGTTTTTGTAGATTGATATAGTTGAGCTACTCTTTTTGTTTTGAATGTTGGTGCCATGGGAGATCTATGGAGGAGGTTGGGTTCTAATGGCATAATAGGTGGAGTCAGGTGAGGTGTTTGATGGAATAAAAACTAAATCTGTGAGCTGTAATGGAATGATTGGTTCGGTTGGGGTACCAGTTGTGGGACTCTTCGATTGTTTAATTCCTTGTTTCTTCCACTGCCATGTGACCCAATTATATAATCTGATTGTTCTAAATTGCTCAATAAGCTAGCTCTAGGGTTCTGCTTTGGTGTTTGGATCTTGTGGGGTTTGCCGTGTGCTACTCTGGATCCTAGCAGTTGATCACGACTTGGATGAACATTTGGTTGGGTTAAAGTTAGGTGCAATCTGAGATATAATTCAGTAACCAAATTTTGAGGAGATTGAATTTAAAATAAACCCAAACCTTAATCCCATGGGGGTAATTAGGAACCTTTCCATTTAATTAGACATAATTAAATGAAAGGGGACAATTGGATTAACCCTAATTATGGTTTAGGGAGTTATTAACTAATTATCATATATGTGTAATAGCTAATTAAATATGTCATTGATACATGAACTTGATTGGATTATTGGCGGGTGGTTCTTTCTGCTTTGATACAGACTTCTACTATTGGAGGCAGGTACTTCTTGCATGTATTCTGTAGATCCATTTTACCTTTTATATATGGTTATTTGATATTTATGAAGTAGACTGATATTTACTTTATCTGCAACCGTTTTGCAATCCTGCTTAATACTTATGCTTGACCTTGGATTTGATCTAGATTTCCTTTCAATACAGTCTTATATTTTTTTATCTGATTTTGTATAACATTGCATACCACTGTATGGTTGCATTGATTTGATTCTAGTCATACTTGCACATGTGTCTGAATATAGGATGATTGGTTTATAATACATGTTTACAACCTATTCATGATAGGTTGAGTTATGTGTCGATGACCTGATAGAGGTTGCATGTGTTAGAGTCATGCATCATACCTACATTGTTGCATGCCGGCGATCAGTGACTCCCTTGTGGTTGAGCCTATCGTCTTCCGACACATGATATGCACACACGACCACTCATGAATTAGTGCATACCATTGGGCGTGTGTATTAGCTCTGTACTGCTCCGCTCGACCGCTCATGGGTAGTGGTTTCAGAGCGTGGTAGCAGAAAGGGATCCCTTCTCTTCCCATAGACCAGAGAAGATGAGAGAGATATCTCCCCCATATACATATGGGGCGGAGTGTTTACTCCACCAGTATCCTGTCCACTCGGTCACTCAGGAATAGCGATGGCAGAGTGCGGACAGTGTCACAACTCTACCCACTCGGCCGATACATTATCGCATGTCTCAATGGCTTAACTGATGTTAGGGGGAGACCATGTCATTGCATCATGTGCATATGATACATTTGTACATTTGATTGTGTTTGCTGCATTTATTTGCTGCACTTGTTTGACATGCACATACAGGATATACCTTTTGTGTGATTTGATGACCCGACACTTACTCGTATGGTACGAGTCCTTTTATGAATGATCAAGATAGACTGATTTCTGGTATGTACAGTCCTTTGTTACTTCAGTTATGCATATTTCTGATACTATCACTAAGACTGTATCCTGTTGTGTCTATATAGCTTGTTTAGCTATATTTCTGCCATGCATATCTTTCTATATACCTGCAGAGTCCACTTGGACTCACCACCCGTCACAATACTTTTGTTTTCAGGTTGATAGCTCGCTAGAGGAGCCTAGTTGCCAGTCCCGGGCCCCTATGACTCCATTTGGATGGGTGCTTTCATTTGTTTCATTTCTTTTTATTGTATAGTTTATATTGTGTATTCATTGTGATACTGTGGGCTTGTATTTGATTTATTCATGCAGTATTATATTTTTGAGTCCTTTATTGGACTTTGTGATGTGATTTTTCTGCAATCCTGCCCTGGGGCAGCTCAGGTGAGTTTTTATGATATTTTGTATTGCGATGTTGTAATTTTCATATGATATATATCTGGTTTGAGGCCTGAGGCCAATTATAATGCGTAGGTATTTGTGTGTATGTGTAAATTGTCCGTTAGATAGGGGAGATGCTGCCCGATTTTATATTGGATTAGCTGCTCCGTTGGTCTCGAGGCGTGACTGGTTGGACCAAGTAAAGGACAAATATGAGAAGTATTTGAAGTGTCGAAAGCATTCATGGGCACACCTCTTGAAGGCGAATCGAGCTACTCATACGATATGGGATTGGGTTTTTATTCACACATCTTGTAAGCGAGTCGGGCCTACATATGTGATATGGGCGTGGGTTTATTCTTCAAGCCTTAATCAAAAGGTATAAAAGACCTCTCCATGGTACAAGTGGATAAGGGTTTTTGATTTTGTTTCATCTTGCTTGTGCTGCCACCCAACCAAGTGTCACTGCCCCCTTTTAGTGCCGTCGCCCACTGATAACTACCATTTTGGTAATCACCATTTTGTTAATCATTTTAGGCTCTCAAATCCATGTTTTGATCCACTTTTATATGCTTAAGTTTGCATTTACATTAGGTTTCATGAATTACCTCTATTTTAGCTTTTGATTCAAATCTTTCTATATTTGAGATATTTTGGCACTTAAATTTGAATCTAATTTTGTAGGCTTCAAATGATCATGGACCTAGATCAGATTGGATCAAACTTGAGTCAGAATTAGATCCGAATCAAGATGATCAAGCATTGGATTAATATGGGCCGTCTGATCAAGAAACAGCTAGATCTGAGCCATCTGTTAGCTTCTGATCAATCCGAGCCCAAGATAGAGTTAATCAAGTCCATAGATCAAGATATGATGTTTTGAACCAAATCAGAGTCCATCTGACCGTCGGATCAAGCTTAAGGGGAGTTTTAACCGTCCATTCAAGAGGTAGAGAGATCTGAGCCATCCATCATAGATCTGATTGATCTGATCTAAGGAGAAGTAGATCTGAGCCATTGATGGAGATCTGGAGAGTTTGGTTCAGATCTGAGTTGATCCAACCGTCGATTGAGGCCGGAATAATCACAGTCGTTCGAATTTCAAATGGATGATTTAAATCAGGAATTCCTCCATCGCGCTCAGCATCGTCGCCAGATCGTAGTTTTCTTCCGTGTTCTTCATCGATTTCTTCATAGTTTCTTCTCAGATAGCGCGACCAACATCAAATTTGTTTGTCTTCGAGATTTCAAATCATCAAGGTAGTTTTCTCTGTTTAGTTTGCATCCAATTCTCATAGCTGAAAGTGAGCTCGGGTGAGGGTTTCGCCGGAGTCCTGTTTCCATGATCGACTTCGTTGATCGCTGCTGGTTTCCGTCATCCGGAGCTGTCGAAGCTTTGGAGGGGTTCTCGAAAGCATTTTGATTATTGCTGAGCTCGTTCTCCATCCAGACAATCAAGAAGGAGGAGATCGCGGGATGTTTCAGTCACTGATCGGACCATTTGATCGGACAGAGTCGCTCCTGATCGGTCCAATGATCGATCAGAAGAAGACCTGATCGGTCCAGTGACCGATCAGGAAGATCAGTACAGAGCAAACTGATCAAAGGAGGTTTTCTTCATTGGTTTTTGAGTTCAGAGTGTTTCTAGCTCATCCTTTGTGTGACGGCAAAGGGAAGTCTTGTTGATAAGCTGATTTGATGTTTAATTTAGGATAATTTTAGTTCTAAGTACTTACTTTCTTCAAATTGCTCTAGCTTGTTTCCATTACACTTCAAGCAAAGTTTCTTAAGCAATGTCTTGTTCTAATTTTCATTATCTTGCAATTAGTTCTTAAATTTCAATTTCATTGTTTGCATTGAAGTACTTAGTTTTCCAATAGGTTAAGTGTAGTTCTTGCAATTTCTTAATTCGTTCCATGCTTTAGCTAAGTTCATTCTATTTCATACTGTTATTTCATTCTTATTGCAAACAAAACCCCATCTTATTTGAAAACCACAAAACATTTAACGACAATAATTTCAAGCTTGAATTAAACACTCTTAACTAGTCCTTGGAAAAATACGACTTGAGGCCCCTATACTACATTTAATTTTGTATGCTCAGGGTTTTCAATCTACAAATATCTAAATTTGAGGTTCATTCGTGACACTAGTAATTGGGTCCATCAAATTTTTGGCACCGTTGCTGGGGAGAATACACTAGTTGAGTTTGTTTAATTTGAACTTGTACTTAGTTTTATATTTTCTGATACTATTTCATATTCTGTGAACCATATTCTGTGAATCACATCAAATTTCTGGAGCTTGTGCTTAATTTCATATTTTGTGATCTATTTCATTTACTTCATCTTTCTATATACATTTGCTGCTAGTTTGTTTGTTTTATGACTAGGACTGAAGGCGGTGATATTGTGTGTTGGATCGAGAAGAACGATAGAGGGGGGGGGGTGAATATCGTTAAACGTTTCGGATTCGAAAAGAGAATAAGCAGCAAAAAATAAAGAAACACAAACGCGAACTCAAGCGATTTTACTTGGTTCGGAGTCGCGGTCGACTCCTACTCCATGGCCCACGGTCGTTGACCATTTACTGCGGGTAATTCTATATGTGCACAAATGTTTACAAAGAGATTTTATAGATGTAGTACAGTAAACTAAAAATTAAGCTCTTTCATTATCGACGCCCGGTGTGGATTGCACTTTGAGCAGAGGGTCGTCGGCGGCGCTTCAATCTCGAGATGGGAGGTTTCTGGAGCAGAGCGCTTGAGTCGAAGAGCGTAGTAGCGTTGGAAGAATGTGTTGAGAAGACTTGGGGGTCAAGCTCCTTATATAGTGAGCCTGGGGCACCCGGGACGTTGGGGGCGCCCTCCAAGTGTCACTTGATCCGACAATCTCTCGGTCAGCCATTATCCCTTCAGGATCGGGCTGAGGATTGACGGGGGCGCCCGGGACGCAGGAGGTGCCCGGGTTGACATGGTCCGCTGGCTTCTTGCTGAGTTAAACCCTATCGACTTCGTTGGCTTGAGCCCAAGGCGCCCGAGGCATCCGGGGCACCCGGGAGCGCAGGGGCGGCCGGGAGCATGGGGGCACCCCGCCCAGTGAGCTTCCGAAGCTTTTTCTTGCTCAACTCTTGTTTGGCTTTTACCTAGGGCGCCCGGGACCTTCCGGGCGCCCAACCCAACTGCTGCCTCTTTCCTTTGAGGCGTTCTGAGCTGCAGACACTCGTTCCTTCGGTCCTGCATCCAGGGTTAGCACAAAACATGATAAAGCAAGTATGTTAGTGAGTCTTACAGCCGTAGCTGTCTTGGTTTTGACTTTGGGTCTCCAATATGGAGCCCTAGGTCGAACCGACGCCTACTGTTCCCTCTATTGGGAACTCGTCCTCTCCTACTCCTTTCAGGAGAATGTACCTGTTGCCAATCGGCTCCTCTGGTTGGACTTTTGCCCAGCAGTCCTTCGCCAGGTGCCTAGCAGTCCTTCGCACGGTCTTCATTACAAAGCAGTCCTTCGCTAGGTCTTCGGTTCCAAGCAGTCCTTCGCCTGGTGCCTAGCAATCCTTCATGTTGGATCGAGAGAAAATGATAGAGGGGGGGGTGAATATCGTAAAACATTTTTCGGATAAAATTAAGAGCAAACGCGCAGCGGAATAAAAAAAACTGAACAATACGCAAACACCAAGATTTTACTTGGTTCGGAGTCGTGGTCGGCTCCTACTCCAAGGCCCGCGGTCGTTGACCGTTTACTGTGGGCAATACTATAAACGCGCAAAATAGTTTACAAAAGGATGATTACAATGATAGTGCAGTAAGGAAAAAACACAGCTCTTCGTTACTGACGTCCGGTGTGGAATATATCTCGGAGCAGAGGGACGTCGTCGGCGCTTGTATCTCGAGTTGGGAGATTTCTGTAGCAGAGCGCCTCGAGTAGAAGAGCGTGAAAGCATTGGAAAACTTGATTGTTGAGAAGCCTTGGTGTTGGGTGCTATTTATAGCACTTCGGGGCACCCTGAACGTTGGGGGCGCCCCCCCACAAGTCAATCGATCCGGAATTATCTCGGTCAACCCTTATCCCACTCGAATAGGGATGAGGATTGACTCTGGGGGTGCCCGGGATGCTGGGGGCGCCCTGGTTGACCATTTCAGTGAGCTTCTCGGCTGGATAAGAGTTATCCATTTCGTTGGCTTGTGTGTGGGGCGCCCTGGGCACTGGGGGCGCCCGGGAGCACGGGGGCGCCCCGCCCAGTAAGCTACTGAAGCGTACTCTTGCCTAGCTTTTTTTGCCTTGACCTTGGGGGTGCCCGGGACACTGGGGGCGCCCTGCCCAGCTGCTGCCTCTCTCCTTTGAGGCATTCTAAGCTGCAGAGACTCGTTCCTTTGGTCCTACATCTAGGGTTAGTTGTAAATACAATAAAGCAAGAGTATGTATTGAGTATACAGCCTTAGCTGTCTTGGTTCTGACTTTGGGTCTCCTAAATGGAGCCTTACGTCGAACCGACGCCTACTGTTCCCTCGACGGGGAACGCATCCTCACCTACTCCTCTCAAGAGAATTTACCTGTTGCCAACCGGCTCCTCCGGTTGGACTTTTGCCTAGCGTTCCTTCGCCAAGTCTTGGATACCAACCTGTCCTTCGCCCGGTGCCTTGCAGTCCTTCGCTAGGTCTTCGTATCCTAGCAGCCCTTCGCTAGGTGCCTAGCAGTCCTTCGCTAGGAATTGGATACCAAGCTGTCCTTCGCCTTGTGCCTAGCAGTCCTTCGCTAGGTCTTCGTATCCTAGCAGCCCTTCACTAGGTGCCCAGCTGTCCTTCGCCAGGACTTAGGGTTTCAGTGCCTAGCATTCCTTTGCTAGGACTTCAATCTGCACACTCAAGTAGCATGTTAGATAACAAATAAGACTTAACTTTTGAACCCTTTGCCATTTATCAAAACACAGGTTCGACTTGGGTGCTGTCTGCACCAACAATCTCCCCCTTTTTGATTTATGGCAACCCGATTCAAAAAGTTAAGTTGATCAGAGTAGATGATAACTAGTTTAGTTCCCTCCCCCTGGAAGGAATCTCCCCCTTGGTTTTTCAAAGTTTCGTGGGGTTTGAAAAATTTCTAAGTCAACATGATGGAGTTATTTTTTCAAAACTTAGAAGATTTTTCAAAAGTAAATTTTTCCAAAAAAATTTTTATACTTAGAAATTTTTAGAAAAACAACTTAGTGAAAAAAGTTTCTAAAACATCTCTTTTGAGTTTTTGAAAGTACTTTTAAAAGTTTTCAATCTCTTTAGTACTTCGAAACTTTTCTAGGGAAGTTTAGAAATAAGTACTTAGTGATAGCTTAAGTTTAAGTACTTAGAAAATGCTTTATTTTGAAAATAGTTTAGACTAAGTACTTTTGAAAACAGTTTTGGAAAAAAACAGGTTAAGTACTTTGAAAGAGAAAAATAGAGTAAGTATGAGAAAGTACTTTTTGAAAAAAGGATAAAATTTTGAAAAGGATTTAAACCTTCTCTCCTTTCTTATCTCTCCTCCTTTACCATATATAAAAAAAAAATAATATAGCAAAATAACAAATAACTTGCATATAACAGAATAATGTGCTGTACTGAACCAATGCAAGATAAACTGAATCAAACCATTTAAATTTTCTCTGTAGGGACCTGTCTAACCCAATTAGCTACTTACTACCTGATATAAACAGTAGTTTTCGCTAGAGTTAGTCGAGTTAAGTGTTTTGTTCAAGTTAGATTGTCTAAGCATGACGCTTAACTTGATTACTGTATTTAGTTGTATTTAGTGCCCCAATTACTGCAGATGCACTGACTTAAAGCATCTTGAATTAAGGCAAAGACCTAAGCATCTCAACCCATTCTAGGTTATCACTCAAAAGTACCCTAAGGTGCTTGTGAGATGCTGGCTTCTAGATCTATAGGTGCATGCATTTCTAGGGTTAGGGCCTAGGTTAAGTCCATTTTGTGAAAAACCCCTAGTTTTGAAGGGGGTAGTTTTTGACAATAAAACTAAGTAAAAAAACTATTAAAAAGATTTTGAACATTAAGTAAAGCAAAATTTTAAATTGTTTTAAAAATTAATTTTTCAAATCACTTAAAGCAGAAAAAAATATAGTAACCCTATTCTACCAAGCATAATCCTAATAAAGATCAGATAATCATGAAAAAGGCACGTAGTCAACTACATAAGTCAGCTGGTCACAGGAGAGGACCAGGGTAGTCACACCATAAACAGACACGAGTCAACCCTACTAAGTAGGGACAGTCAACCAGTCAAGAGTACAATGCTAGTCAAATCTAGAAGGAGGGACCGGGATGATCAGAAGAGCCTGGCTGCCATGATCGAAATAGTGCCATCATCTCTTGATATCGTGCGTCGTTGGTCTCCCTATCATCTCTGAGGGCATTCATGTACTCAGTGTAATAGCCCTGATTTGTCTTCATTTCTTTAGCATGATTTGCCTCTACTTCCTCCCGGAGGCTCTGGACCTGTGTCTCAAGTCGGGTCACTCGCTCGTAGAGTGTCGGTGGTGGGGGCTCGTCTATGTGCTCACGAACCTCTGCTGCTAAATCTGCGACATCGACTTCAACCTCCTCGTCTGAGTCGATCTGGGGTACTGCTCTCTGACGTCTCCAGGACAAAACCCCGGTAGCCGAGACCTCTATACCGGCTAGGGAAAAGTTCCTAAATCCTATCTCGTCGAAATCGGTCATCTCGGTCATTTCACCTACGGTAATGTTACGACCGTGGTGATGTAGGATAGAGGTGATGATGTGGCAGAAGGGGGTGCGTACCCGACCCTGAGTGGTGACACTGGAGGCATGTAGGATGGCGTGGAACATGTGAAGGCCAATGTCAATGTCTAGGTGGTGGATCAACGCATACAATAAAAATGTGTGAAAAGGTCGCATGGTCGCGACGTCCCGGGTGGATAAAGGTAGGAGGCAGCGGACCACAACTCTATACAGGGCGTAATCCTGGACCTGAAGGTCAACGGACTGAAATCGTCTAGCTACGGATTTCTAGCTTCCCTATAGAAGTAGGAGTGGAGAGTGTCTAGGGTAATGTGTGAGTAGGGGGCATCAAATGGAGGATCCCTAGGAGGATAGCAACAAAAGGTGGACTGAGAGAATCGTAGTCCAAGAAATCGGTTAAGTAAGGAGGGTGTGATGGATAGAGGCATCCCTTGGACTGTGGTGACAAAGCTAAGCTGATCTTGTCTGACTATATTATTATAGAATTCTGCACATAAGGTTGTATTAATAGGATGAGTGCAGAATACTAGGTTATCGAGTTGGTAAAAGTTTATAATATTCATTGCCAATGGACACGATTGGGTGAAGAATTGTCTATTGAGATAACTAGTTTTTATGGGCTTATAGGTTGTTTGAGCAAACTTGTTACAAAGTTCTAAAGTTGGGAACCTAGGATCGGGACTAGGTTCGGTACCGGGGTTTGCTTGGTTTGCTCGGCGTTTTCTAAGGAATTGCATTAAAGAAAGTATGAAGGAATTGCATTAAAGAAAGTTGAAATTAACTTAAATGCAAGTAAAATTATACCGGGTGGCAGCTCGGGGAGGCATTGTCGAGGATGAGAGCTCGAGAGGGTTGCAAGGTCTCTTGGAAGGAAGGAAGTTGAGGAAGAGAGGAGTTTTTGGTGTGGGAAGTGAGTGAGGCTTGAAGGCTTTTTATAGGGCTCGGCCGGGCGCCCTGGTGTGTGAGGGCGCCCCGGCAAGCGAGGGCGGCCCGGAGGGCGAGGGCGCCCCCCGTAGGGCTGCAGTTGCCTTTTGGCAGCTTTCAGCTTTTGACCACTCATATGGGGGTGCCCGTGAGGACCCGGGCGCCCTAGTTCATGAGAAGTGGTAGGCTTTCTGCCATTTGGTGAGCCTTGGGGCGCCCGCAAGGGTCTGGGCGCCCTCAATAGCTGCTTTTGCAGCTTTTTGTCTTGAAGATGGATGAGAGAGGAGTGGGGGGCGCCCGAAGGGTCACGGGCGCCCTAGTGACATCTTTTTGTCCAATTTTGTTTTGATAGACTTGTTTGACTACTTGACTAGATTTGACCTGTTTGACTGGTTTAACCATGGTTTGACCAGCTTGACCATGGTTTGGCTACTTTGACCCATAGTTTGACTATTGTTATGTCAATGCCGTTCTAGACTTTAATTGTTTGTATTTAAACAATAATGCAGTTAAATGAATTTTGATTAAGTTTGCTGTCTCACCCAATCTAGGGTTATCAATCATGTTTGCCTTATGAGTTTTGTGAGATAGGTTTTGGTGGATAGAATTATTTAAAACAATTATGATTTATTTTGAAAAAATTGAATTAATTTTGAAAACAATTGATTTTGTGTTAAAAAAATGTTTGAATCTACACGTAATTGATAATTTGTGTTAGGTTTAAATTTTACAAAGAATAATTTGAATTTGAATTTGAATTTCAGAAATCGGCTTCCAGGTCTTGGCGAGGCACTAGGCCTTCTTTGGCCGTAGCCTTATTGGATCATCAACCCTTTCCTTGACAAAGCCTTTTAATGAAATTTCATTTTCAAAATTATTATTTGAAAAATTCTGGTCTAACTAGTTTGGATCTTGGATCGGTAGCTTCGGCTAGTTTCACCAGTCTAAAGAGACCAAGTAGAGTATACTTGACCTTATTAGAATTGGCTTCCCTAACGTACTATCATCTCACCTCCTCCCAATACTATGTTGTCAAATTTCAGTTAAGTTGGTTCAGTCCTTAAACTAATCAGTCCTAAGTCTAAGCATGGTAAATTGCAGAAATTAAATAAACAAGCAAACATGCACTTTGAAAAAAAAATGAATTCTATCTAACAATAAATATAGTTTTTAATTTGGCTCCCCATGGACTAAAGCCACGATAATGGTTAGGCAAGATATGAATCTTGTCCTTGGGGATCCAATACTGATTTGATCCAGTTTGTTTGTTCAGGCATAGTTTGGGTACCCATGCCTGAGCTTTAGGTCTGGACTGGTTCAGTACAGCATAGTAGGATCTTTGTCTAGATTTGGTTCTGTATCCTAGTCCGGATCGATTTAGAACCGACTTCTGTTTTCCAAGAATCATATCAAGACCCTTGGAACCAGAACTGAATCGTTCTAAAGCTGATCTAAGGTCCTTAACTTGAGTTTTCAAGGAGGAGTTCTCTTTTTCAAGTTTTTCAACTTGAATAGAGGTTCCTTCTTGAACCTTCTCAGTTAAGGGTCTAGAGTCAGCTCTCTCTTTCAGGAGTTTTACTTCCTGTCGGAGAGATTCGACTCGGAGTTTAGCTTTCGCCAAATCTCGAGAGAGATACGAAATCAACTCATTTAATTGAATTCTTGTAAAACCACTTACAGTTATTTCGCCGTCCTCTGAGAATGTGAGTTTGCCGTCGTCCGGCTCCGACTCTGACTCTGTCTCTATTTCTTCTGAGGCGGTTAGTGCGAGCAGGTTCGACTGTGGGACCTCTTCTTCTTCGGAGGAGGAGGACTCGTCCCACGTTGCCTGAAGTGCCTTCTTCTTTCTTGTCTTCTTTGTTTCCTTCAGGTTGGGGCATTCAGTCTTGTAGTGGCCCTTCTTCTTGCACTCGTAGCAGGTTACGTTGGGTTTGATCTTTTCATTCGAGGGTTCAGTTGGTTCTTCCTTTCTTCGGCTGACTTTTCTTCTGTTAGTCTGGTTCTTTAGTTCTTTGTAGTAGTCTCGAGCTAGCCGAACCAACTTAGGCCGATTTCCCTCGCTATCTTCTGAGTCTGAATCTGAGTCAGACTCGGGTGCAGGTTGAGGCTTCTTTTTGGTTGTCCTTCCAGTTTTACCTGCAACAAAGGCGATACCTTTCTCGGCCAAATTGCAGTTAGTCTGTTCATGTAATTCAAGTTCAGAAAAAGTTCATCTAATTAATTTTGGAAAGATCCCTAGAACTTTGTAAGCATCTACCATAGATGCCCACAAGGTGTTTCTTGGGAAGCGTTAAGGGTACCTTATTAGGTCACGTTTTCTACCTTGTGACGATTGTGTGTAGTCCGTTCATTAATTCTGATTCTGGCATGGAGCTATGTTGCTGTTTCGTGTCATTCATCTTGATCGTGTAAGCTTGTTCAGGAGGAGATCTCTCTTACTGATTCTGGTGTCTGAGTTCCTTCGTGCAGCTCGATTAGTTTACCCCAAGTCTTTAGCACTATTGAATAGACCCACCCGGTTCAGCTCCTCTTTTGTTAGACCGCATTGGAGGGTCTGGGTTGCTTTAGCATCCGCTTCAATTCTTCTTTTCAGAGCGGTATCCCACTCAATGTACGACTGTGGTACTTCTTCAGCGTTCTTTGGAATCTCCAGTCCAGACTAGATGATTATCCACATGTCCATATGAGTTTCAGGTGGACCTCCATTCGACTTTTTCCAGTAGGAAAAGTCTTCTCCACTGAAAAGTGGAGGTCTGCTGTGCTGAATCCTTCTTGCATGACCATTAAGGATTTTATCTGAAAAAGAGAGAAGAGAAAGAAAAACTTTATCCAAGACTTGGTCTTGGATTAGTAGTACGAGATAAAGAAAATTAAATATCGAGGGGTGTTGCACCGGTCTCAGATTAACTATAAAAATTGAAAAAAAATAAGAAATAATTTTACGAAAATCCGAAAATTCTCAAACTGGTGGTTGCACCAAATTTGAGCTTCCCCCTCTGATACCACTTGTTGGATCGAAGAGAAAATGATAGAGGGGGGGTGAATATCGTAAAACGTTTTTTCGGATAAAATTAAGAGCAAACGCGCAGCGGAATAAGCAAAACTGAACAATACGCAAACACCAAGAATTTACTTGGTTCGGAGTCGTGGTCGGCTCCTACTCCAAGGCCCACGGTCGTTGACCGTTTACTGCGGGCAATACTATAATCGCGCAAAACAGATTACAAAAGGATGATTACAATGATAGCGCAGAAAAAAACACAGCTCTTCGTTACCGACGTCCAGTGTGGAATGTATCTCGGAGCAGAGGGACATCGTCGGCGCTTGTATCTCGAGTTGGGAGGTTTCTGTAGCAGAGCGCCTCGAGTGGAAGAGCTTGAAAGCGTTGGAGAACTTGATTGTTGAGAAGCCTTGGTGTTGGGTGCTATTTATAGCACTTCGGGGCGCCCTGAACGTTGGGGGCGCCCTGAACGTTGGGGGCGCCCCCCACGTGTCAACCGATCCGGAATTACCTCGGTCAGCCCTTATCCCACTCGAATAGGGCTAAGGATTGACTCTGGGGGCGCCCGGGACACTGGGGGCGCCCTGGTTGACCATTTCAGCGAGCTTCTCGGCTGGATAAGAGTTATCCGCTTCATTGGCTTGTGTACGGGCGCTCTGG
>JAGFNQ010000981.1:209918-469182 GCA_024364735.1 Boesenbergia rotunda | reverse complement strand
TCATTTGAACCCGATTCATTTGATACATGCGAATCGTGCTTAAAAGGCAAGATGACCAAATTACCCTTTACCGGAAAAGGTAATCAAGTGGGAGAGTTGCTTGGTCTAATACATACCGATGTATGTGGACCAATGTCAACTCCTGCACAAGGAGGCTATAGCTACTTCATCACCTTTATCGATGATCACTCACGATTCGGGTAGTGTTCTTGATGAAACACAAATCTGAAGCTTTTGATAAATTCAAAGAGTTCAGAAATGAAGTAGAGAAACAACTTGGCAAAAGTATTAAAATACTTCGATCCGATCGGGGTGGTGAATACTTAAGTCAAGAGTTTCAAGATTATCTAAGGGACAATGGGATATTATCCCAATGGACTCCGCCATATACACCACAGCATAATGGTGTATCTGAGAGGCGCAACCGAACCTTGATGGACATGGTTAGGTCAATGATGAATCATGCAACTCTTCCAAAATCCTTTTGGGGTTATGCACTTAAGACAGCTGTTTATTTATTAAACAGAGTCCCGACCAAGGTAGTCTCTACTACTCCATATGAGATTTGGAATAGTAAGAAACCTCACTTAACTCACCTTAAGATATGGGGTTGTCCTGCTTACGTAAAGCGGGTTGTATCAGACAAATTGGATGCTAAGTCTGATAAATGTCTATTTATTGGATACCCTAAGGAAACGAAGGGTTACCAATTCTATCATCCCTTGGAACAAAAGGTGTTTGTTTCAAGGCATGCTGTATTTCTAGAAAAAGAATTTCTTTTACAAGAAAACAGTGGGAGTGGCTTTGAACTTGATGAAGTTCAAGAAACTCCAATAGACATTACAGAGACACCGAGTCTAGGCCCACAACCGATAATTCATAATGATGAGCTATCAGTTGAACCTAAAACTACACCACCTCTTCGTAGGTCTGATAGGACACGCAACATTCCAGAGAGATACGGATTTCTCGTAAGTGAATCGAACGACGTGTTGCTCATTGGCGATGACGAACCTATCAGTTATGAAGATGTTCTGAAAAGTTCAGAAAGGGACAAATGGCTTGAAGCCATGAAGTCGGAAATGGATTCCATGTACGAAAATCAAGTATGGGACTTGGTTAACCCACCTGAAGGGATTAAACCCATAGGGTGCAAGTGGGTTTTCAAGAAGAAAACCGACATGGAAGGTAATGTTGTTACCTTTAAGGCTAGATTAGTGGCAAAAGGATATCGTCAGAAACAAGGAATTGATTATGACGAAACCTATTCGCCAGTAGCTATGCTTAAATCCATTCGGATGCTCCTAGCCATAGCAGCTCATTATGATTATGAGATATGGCAAATGGATGTGAAAACAGCTTTCCTTAATGGAAACCTGCTTGAGGACGTATACATGATACAGCCTGAAGGTTTCACATCGGTTGATAAAACCAAGGTATGCAAGCTTCGACGATCCATATATGGACTGAAGCAAGCATCTAGGAGCTGGAAATCCGTTTTGATGAGACAATCAAAAAGTTTGATTTCTCACAAAATCCTGACGAACCCTGTGTGTACAAGAAGGTTAGTGGGAGTGCAGTCGTATTCCTAGTATTATATGTCGACGACATCTTACTTATAGGAAACGATATTTCAGTCTTACAGACAGTTAAAATTTGGTTATCCAAAACTTTCTCCATGAAAGACCTGGGAGAAGCAACCTATATCCTTGGGATTAGAATCTATAGAGATAGATCAAAACGGTTGCTTGGTCTTTCGCAGTCTACATATATAGACCGAGTGCTAAAAAGGTTTAGCATGTCGGAATCCAAGAAAGGTTACCTTCCCATTAGGCATGGGATCAACCTTTCAAAGTCTATGTGTCCGCGCACAGAAGACGAGAGGATTTGCATGAATAAGATTCCCTATGCATCCGCGATAGGATCTATCATGTATGCTATGTTATGTACTAGGCCTGATGTATCGTATGCTTTGAGCGTCACAAGCAGATACCAGTCGGATCCAGGAATGGATCACTGGGCGGCTGTTAAGACAATCCTTAAGTACTTAAGAAGAACTAAGGATGTGTTCCTAATATATGGAGAAGGAGATATGGTAATACGTGGGTATACAGATGCCAGTTTCCAGACAGATAAGGATGACTCCAAATCGCAGTCTGGATACGTATTTACTTTGAATGGAGGCGCAGTAAGTTGGAAAAGTTCCAAACAAGACACCGTAGCGGATTCTACCACGGAAGCGGAATATATCGCAGCTTCGGAAGCAGCAAAGGAAGCAGTCTGGATCAAGAAGGTTGTCTCGAACTTGGTGTGGTTCCAACCATTGATGATGCAGTGCCGGTTTACTGCGACAACAATGGAGCTATTGCACAAGCAAAGGAACCAAGGTCTCATCAGCGATCCAAACACGTGCTTCGCCGCTATCATCTGATCAGAGAGATTATAAGTAGGAATGACATACAAATTGAGAGAGTTCCCACTGAAAGGAATATAGCGGATCCTTTAACTAAGGCCTTGCCTCAAAGCAAGTTTGAGGGTCATGTTAGAGCCTGTGGTATTGGATACCGTAGCGATTGGCATTAGGCCAAGTGGGAGTTTGTTAGTGATATGAGAGAAGTGTCCTAAGGCAATCACCTTATGATTGTAAAACATTTATATTAATAAATGATAATTCACTATTTGAGTATACATGCTTGTGTATTTGATTGGGATCTTAAACTCATCTACTGAATGTCCGCAATACAACTCACAGCATAAGAGAATTTGTGATGAGATCACAACTAGTGATTATCTCTAAATGCGCAAATGTGAAGTATTGAAAATATCCCTAGTCGATGAATTGATAAAAACGGACACTATCAATTCTGTTGAGACTAGCATGGGTTATTCTCTAATCAGCTGATTCTCACTGGCTGGTGACATTGGGATGTCCGGAGATAAACATGGATGCTAGTTAAGGGAACTAGTTCATTGGAGTGACTAGCTGTAAGACTTCATATGGGAATCTACATGTAGATATGTCAATGAAGATCTTACTGCGGCTTAAGTGCGATGTTCCTTTGACTTGCGGTGTTCAAGTCATCTTGGTCATGGAGACTTATACTTTGACATCTTAAGCAAGCATCTCCAAGGAGGTGTGGACCCAGGATGATCGGGTATAAGCCGAAGTGCCCGAAGATGTTTGAACAGCCTACAAAGGATTCACCACTCCTTGCGAGGAGATGTATACCCAGGCCTATCGTCGGATTGTTACTCAAAGCCTCTGGCCAGAGCATATCATGTTTAGAGTGAGAGTCTCTAAAATACATGAGAGTAATTAGAAATCCAAAGGACGAGAAAGACACTACTTGGGCTAGGTGTGATGTAGTCAGCCTAGTGGGGACTGACACCATTGACCGTGTCCTGAACCAAGTGGATATAAGGTGGTGAAGGGAATGGGGCACGATTCATTAGAGCTGCTGAAGGGTTTCAGAATAATTTCTTCTGAGGTCAAACCGTTGATCTTTCGATTAATTGGGGATCATGATGTACTACTAGGTGCCACTCATGATCGTTCTATAATTAGTCGATTATAGACGACCAACATAAATCGAAAGCCTATTTAGTCACACGCACTACGAGTAATCCAAGGGATTTAAAACGAGTTGAAAATTAGATTTTCCGATCAAGAGAAATAAGTCGAATCTGAGTTAGTCAGAGGCGCAATGGAAGCTAAAAGTGGCTAAGTCTTTTGAAGGCTTTTTGGGCGAATTAAATGAGTTTAATTCGCGATCGGTTCGGGTCGGTTTTTGCCAGCCAAAGAGGGTGTTAACCCTCCTTGGGTGGCCGGCCATTAAAGGAAAAAAAACCAATTTAATTGGTTAAATTAATAAGATAAATCCAGCGCAATTTATTTTATAAATTATGGATAAATAAATTTGTATAAAGAAATTTATATATAGAAATTTATAGAAATTTATTCTTTTATGGAAAATTAAAATAATCCTTGAATTGGGTTTATTTTAATTTTGCAAAATCAATTATGAATTGATTTATCCATAATAAGAAAGTTTATAAATTTCTTATAAAATTTATTCCATAATTTAAAGAGAAGAAGAATTAGTTTTTATTATAAATTAGTTTATAATAAAGACTTGGTTTAAACAGAATTAATTCATAAGAATTTATAGGACAAATTTCTTATGATAAATAATTAGTTTTATTATAAAGTTAGTTATAATAAAATTCATAAGAGAATTTATAGGATAAATCTCTTATGATAACTAATTTGTTTTATTATAAATTATTTATAATAAGACTAGACTTAAATGGAATAATTAATAAGAAAATTTATAAGATAAATTTCTTATAACTAATTCCGTTAATTCTGTTAATTCGGTTTAGAGGGAGACTTAGCAAAGGAGTTGCTACTATATAAAGGAACCAAAGGCTAGCCCTTATTCCTAACTCAACTTATCATAGAGCTCTCCCTCTCTCTCTTAATCTCTTCTCCTCTCCCTCTCCCTCTCTTGCCTAGGGCCGGCGCCCACCCTTGTGGATTAGGGCCGGCGCACCCAACCAACTTCCAAGGTGAAGTTGGCGTGAGCAATCAAGAAGGAGGAGAACCCGAACACGAAGAAGAAGAAGCGGATAGCGACTCCTCTCTTCCCGGAATACGATTCCGTTACTTCGTTGGTTAGTTTTCCATTATTTCTCTTATTCTTCTAGTTGTGCCTTTAGAGAATCTAGTAGTTCTCGTCGGCACAAAACTCGTGACTTTGCGAAGTCATCCCGAAGAGAACTCGGCGTGGACGCGAATAGAGGCGAAGCTTCCAAGGGACGCTACGGTTGGATCTCGTCCCTTACTTCGAGTTACGCGAGGTACTTGGTAAATTAGTTTACTTTTCGCAAACTTTTATTTTATGATTATGTCGATACACTATAAGGTTGCATGCTAGATACGATATTAAAATAATTTAGGAAATTATTTTATGCAAACTCTTCCGCTGCACGTAAAAATTTTAAATTTTACGAACTCGTATCCTTGTCGACATGCACCCGGTCCCAACAAAGTGTGCACTTATTTCAATGTTATATATATGAATTTTATGCTATGAAACCCTATCTATAATGTTTCGGCCAACATATATTAAGATAGGAAAAGAAAGTTAAAACCAATGTGTTGCCTTGATTAAGATAAATATGTTACATGAATGATGTGTTGATAAGACTAGCATGATGTTTGCTTCACTTGCATGTGTTTAAAGAAAGGTCCTATATTTTTATGCTATTTATGTGAATGATGGTGCCATGAAAGTGTGCCTATTCTCATGAATGATTGAATGTCTATAGTACATTCATTATGAAAGAAAGAAAAAGGAAAGAATGCATGCATGTATTTTACTTTAAAGTATGGCTTGTACCGGATCTTGAAAAAGATCCATGGTTCCGGACTACCGAAGTTGTCCCTAGGTTGAAAGAAAGTAGGCTTAGTAACCCTAGTAGGTCGAGACTAGCTACCTCACATCTATTTAGGGATGCGCGCAAAAAAAGAATGGGTACAAGCCGGGGACCCCAATAAAGATGATGTATGCTTATGTTAAAGTATTACTTATTATGTTTTCTAAAGAGCATCCTAAATGTTTTTGCAAATCATATGTTTATGTTTGTATGCATTCATGTACCTTATGTGCCTTATGAGTTTTATGCTATACATGAATGTTATATGTCTTTCAAATATACGCGACATGTGGATTTAGTGAGTAGGAAAGAGCTTACTAAGTTTCGTACTTATAGTTAATTGCTTATGTTGCAGATCAACATAGAAATTACTAAACGAAAGCGAAGCTGCAGGAAGGGCTCGTGTGTGTGGTGGTGACTTGGCTGATCGATCTATTTTAGTGCCATTATAGATTTTGCACTTATCTTTATAAGAAAATATGTTTTACTACCTTATACTTGACACTTGTTAGCTCTTTTGAAGTTTATTTAAGGCTTGGATGCTACTAGATACTATATGACCTTTATACCTTGTTGCATGTGTTATAGTTATGTTTTATTTCCGCTGCAATACTTTAGATTCATATGCAATAATATGCGTAAGTTAAGTAGGAAAAGGTAACACGCCGCCTTAACGGTAAGGGGCGGGCGTTACATGGATAGCTTGTGAAGCTGTCTTGTTCTCTTATAAAAGGGGGATTTTTTCGCACATGAACGGTACGGTTTTGTACTGTACTGAAGTGATGCTCGTTCCCCGACTGATCGGATCTTCCTCTCGCTCTTCATCGCAAGTTGTAAAGAGGAAGAAAACAATGTTTGTAAAGGTTTCTCCACCTTTGAAGGAGGTTTTCATAGTGGATAGTGTGCAACCGCGTGGATCCTTGGATTAGTCATCCCTCGGGGTGGATACCAAGTAAATCTCCTTGTTAGCGTTGATTCTCTTATTTCTTATTTTTTTTTGTATTGCGCTAACCATTTTGTAGAGAAAACTGTGAAAAAGTGCTATTCATTCCCCCTCGAGCAACACACTCTATCGTACAATTGGTATCAGTGTCGGTTCGCTTCGGGAGAACTCACGGTGAACTGGAGTAAAGAAAATAGCGTTTCAAGAGGGTTACAACACTACATGACCTCCATTCTTCGACGGGAACGACTTCGTATATTGGAAAGGTAGAATGCAATACTATTTGATGAATGATATTGAAAACTGGATAAGTGGTACAGATGGATTTGATGCACCCATCGATGAAAGAGGAGAGCCATTACCCATGAGAGCATGGTCCAAGGAAGTCATGAAGAAGGCGCAAGCCAACGCGAAGGCTACCACCACACTTCAGTGAAGGCTCTCAAATGAGTTACTCAACAAAGTGGGGTCGTTCAAGAGCGCCAAAGAATTATGGGAGAAACTCGTTGAACTCAATGAAGGGTCCAACGTGTCAAGACGGGCAAAGAAGGATCTACTCGTTGCCCAACTCCAATCCTTGTCCATGAAGACCTACGAGACCGTGAGCCAGTTGCATGGAAGAGTAAAGGAGATCATCAACGAACTCTATGTGATTGGAGAGAATGTTGAAAACTGGGATCTCGTAAGGTACGTTCTACAATCTTTCCCGAGAACAACCTTGTGGGCATCAATGGTTGATGGCTACAATGTATCATGGGATTTGTCTATAGTTAAATTAGATGATTTATTTTGCGAATTCGAATTACATGAGGAAGCTAATGTTTCTTCCAAAGGGAAAGGTATAGCTTTCGTTGTAGAAAAGGAGAAGAAGGAGAAGAAGGTGGTCTACTCCTCTTCATCCGACTCAGAGGAGTCTAGTGCCTCTATGGATAGCGACCAAGAGGCTTTCATGGTAAGAAAAATACGTAGGGCATTTAAAAGTTTTTCTAACAAGTCTTATGCTAGGAAAGGATCAAAGGGCAAGGGCAATGTAAAAAACAAATATTCTACAACTGCCACCAAGGGGGTCACATGAAGAATGAGTGCCCCCAACTAAAGAGAAGGGAAGAAAAGAAGGAGGAGAAGAAGAGAGGTGATAAGAAGAGGACAAAGGGAAAGGAGAAGAGTGCCACCAACCTCAAGGCGACTTGGGATGATCCATCATCCTCAGAGGTGGAAGTGGAGCATGTATCCCATTTTGCACTTATGGGAGTGGACCACATGGAGTCATCGGACGATGAGCAAAGCTCAAGTAGTGAAGAAAGTGGTTCATCATCATCATCCAAGTCAGAAGCTTCGGTAAGTGAGGTATATAGCTTACCCCCCTCTATTTTGGCCAAAATAATTTCTAGTATGAACATGGATTTAGCTAGAGCTAGGAGTAAAATTAAGGACTTGAAAAATGAAATTTCCATGCTTAAAGTAGAATCTACAAAGCTTAAGGAAGACTTGCATGCTTGTTGTTGGTGCAGGCAGCACCTAAGTCAAACCGAGGTTTTGATAATGGCAAAGGGATTAGAAGTTAATATGTTATTGTTGTCTAACTTGTTCACTGAGTGTGCAGGAAGAAGTCCTAGGTGCACTAGGCAAGAAGTCCTGGCAAAGGGCTGGGCAAAGAAGTCCTGGTCAAGGACTGGGCAAGACGACCTGATCGGAAGTCGGGCAAAGAAGTCATGGTCGAGGACTGGGCAAGAAGTCCTTGCAAGGGGCTGGGCACCGAAGACCTGACTGGAAGTTGGGCACGAATACCTAGTCAGGTGGGTTGGGTAAAAGTCCAACTGGAGGAGCCAGTTGGCAAAAGGTAAACTCTCCTGAAAGGAGTAGGTGAGGACGCGTTCCCGGTCGAGGAACAGTAGGCGTCGGTTTGACCTAGGGTACCATTTGGGAGACCCAAAGTCAGAACTAAGACAGGTACGACTGTAAATACTGACTAATACTCTTGCTTTGTTTGTTTTGGAACTAACCTTGGTTGCAGGGACCGAAGGAGTGTGTTTCTGCAGCTCAGAACGCCCTAAAGGAAAGGGGTAGGCAACTTGGCTAGACGCCCAAGGTGAAAAGCCAAATCAGCAAAGAAGCAAGAACGCTTCGAAACAACACTGGCCTAGGCGCCCAGGAGGTCCCGGGCGCCCAAGGTCAAAGCCAAAGCGACCATCGAAACAAATCTGCGACGAAGCCATTGGACGAGGTCAACCAAGGTGGCCGAGAGGTCCCGGGCGCCCCAGTCTAACCATGGGTCGAATCAGAGGGGATAAGCGTTGACCGAGCTACTAATGAAGGTTCTCACAGCTGAAGGCACGTGTTAGGCGCCTCCAGCGAATCAGGCGCCCCAAGGAGCACTATAAAAGTGTGCTCGACCCCAAGGCTTCAGAACACCTACTTTCTAACGCTCAAAAGATTTTCGTTCTAGTGTTATGCCAAGGCAAACACCGACTTCGAGATTTCAGCGCCGACGATGACCCTCTACACCAAAATACGATCAACATGGGTGTCGGTAATGAAAAGTGTAGCATTTCAATACTGTTGTACGTAAATTTGTAAATCCCTTTTTGCGCGATTATAGTATTGCCCAAAGTAAACGGTTAAGGACCGTTGGCCTTAGAGTAGGAGCCGATCACGACTTCGAACCATGTAAAAATCTACATGTGTTCCTATGTGATTTGTTTATCTCCGCTGTGTATTTGCTCTTTAGTTTATCCGTAAAGTTTTAACGATATTCACCCCTTCCTCTATCATTTTTCTCGATCCATCAAGTGGTATCAGAGCGGGTGGCTCAAATTTGGTGCAACCACCAATTTGAGAGTTTTTCAGATTTTATGAAATTTCATTCGAATTTTTCTCGTTAATCGAGGTTGGTGCAACACAACTCTATCACTTTTTCTCAATTATTTTATTCCCGCACTACTAATCCAAGACCAAGTCTTGGCACAGAATTTCTCTTTTTTGTTATTTCAGAAATCTTAATGGCCATGCAAGAGGGTTTCAGCACAGCCAGACCACCACTCTTCAGTGGAGAAGACTTCCCCAACTGGAAGAGTCGGATGGAAGTCCACCTGAAAACTCATTTGGATATGTGGATCATAATCCAATCTGGTTTGGAAATCCCTAAGAATACTGAAGGAGTGGCACAACATTACACAGAATGGGATGCGTCACTGAAGAAGAAGATCGAGGCAGATGCAATGGCAACCCAGACACTCCAATGCAGATTAACCAAAGAAGAACTGAACCGGGTGAGTGATAAGCACCATTTTATTGATTATTTTAATTGCTAAAATCCATGTTTGACCCATGTTTTTATTGCTTAATTATGATTTTACCCTAGGTTTTGGAACTTTATCTTATTTTGGACTTACTTGCAAATTTACACATTTTTGGATTATTTGGCCACTAATTTTCTGATATATTTTTGTAGGCATGAAAGGATCCTGGACCTAGGGCATATTGGGTCAAACTTGAGTCGGATGTGAACCGGATCGAATTATCAGGCTTACAATTAATCCGGGCCGTCCGATTCAAGAGCGGCTAGATCTGAGCCATCCGGGACGATTTGAAGCAATCTGAGCTAGGGCTAGGGTTGATCAAGCTCTATGATCATGATTTGAAGGTTTCATTCCAATCAGAGCTCAATCAACCGTTGGATCAAGCAAGGAGGGCTCTAGAGCGTCCATTCACAGATAGAGCTGATCTGGACCATCCGATGCATATCTGGAGGATCCGAGCTACCACAAGGCAGATCCTGACCCCAGATCATCATCATAGAAGTTTGGCTCAAATCAAATCAAGATCTGCCGTTGGATCTCCTCCGATCAATCTGGGCCGTCCGTTGATAACTATTTAATCAAAAATTTCCGCAGCTCTTCCCTGTCGCGTCTTCAGAGTTCTTCGCCGCAGTTTTCATTTTTCTTCAGTTTTCTTCATTTCTTAGCTAATTTCTTCAATCCAAGGGGCGCGACCACCTCAAATCGATGCTAATCCTTGAGTGACAGCAAGGATAAGGATTGGGGTTTAGTTTAGTTAGCGAATTTTCAGTAATTAGCATTAGATTTCAATTCTGCTATTTCGTTTCTGCAATTTGTATCAGACGATTCATTTTCTTGTATGGATTGCTTCTATCTTAATTGGAAGCTCATCCTTGAGTGACAGCAAGGATTTGAGCTGAAATGAGGGATTGAAGCTTGGTTAATCTCGTTTTCTTAGCTGTAATCTTCAAGTCTGCCACTATTCTGTTTCTGATTTCGATTCAGTTGTGTAATTTTCGTTTTGAATGTTTTTTTTGCAGTAGTTAAGTTCCATTTTGCAAGTAGATTAGTTAGTGAGCTTGTTAAGATAACAATAGCTTTTGATTTCAGTTCAATTAGTGCCTTACTGCTTGCGTATCAGTTGTGCAGCCCGTATCAGCCCTGTTTGTGCAGATTTCTGTTCAGTTTCGAGTTTTTCAGTTTAACTTCAATTCGATTCTTGTTTAGCTTATTCCTTGCAATTTAAGACAACCTTTAGTGTGATAATTCATTAGATTTGAATTGTTTCTCATTCAGCTTTAATTCTGAATTTTTAGCTTGTCACAGCCTGCGTATCAACAATTCTGAATTCTGCAACTTTATTTCTGCATATCATGATTGGGTTAGGGCAAGTTTGTTTCAATGGAGTTAGTTTCTGCATTTATTGACTGCTATATCCACCTCCTTCACATCCACTCGCTGCTGGGTTAATTTCTGCAATCAATTCGTAGCTTTACTGCTGCCCAAAGGTTTTCTGAAATTCTGCAGATTTATTTCTGCACATTACAGATTTAGTTTGTGCCAAATTCTTGCTATATTTCTGAACTTACTGGTCTACTTACTGAGCTTTGGCTTGAGCCATCTGAGTTCCCTTCTGAACGTCGATTGTGTTAACTGGATCTTAATTTGTTTGTGAGTTCTGAGTACAGAGTTAGGTGCTGAATTTCTGACTTCTTTACACTTCTGCACATGCATTTTGAGTTTTCGGTTTGTATCTAAAGTGAATTGTTTGATCTGAAATTCTTCATCCATTCCTGACAAGTTTTTCATTGAGAGTTTGTTTTTCTCAAATCGCATTTGATCAGCATCAATCCCAACTGTTAGAATCAGTTTTTTGCACAAAAATTCAGCCCTTGGCACAAGATTTTCATCTTGTGTGCCAAGTTGTTAGAACACTGACTTGTATCAGATTTACACCAGTTTTTCTGGTGTAGGACAACTACTGAAGTCTATTGATATCATCTTCAGAATCCTTGAGTTTCTATGCATTGGTTTACCTCCGGACTTTGTAGCTAGTTGTGTAGTGATTGTCCAAAGTTTGATTGCTGAATTTTCATAGATAGCATTTGATCTAAGTTGGCTTGCTTCTGAAAATTGTATCCACTGTTTTGTTGCTTCACTGCTTAGCATTTGTTGCTGAATTTGAGATCAGATTCACTTTCTAAAAATTGCTTAAGTGCTTTAGATGAATAAGTGGTCCTTTTGGTTGAATGATAACTTGCTATCACTTGTTAAGTTCCATGGTTGAGTTTTCCTTCATTCTCATTATGTTTTCATTCTAAATTGAAACCCAAAACCATATTCCATTTGAAATCCAAAAACATAAACGACACCTAAAGACAAGCACGAATCACACAAACTTCAACTAGCCCCGAGAAAAATACGACCTGTGGCCCCTATATTACATTTTCATACTTTGATTGTAAAAAGGGTTTCCAGTTATTCATTCTTATCTAAATTTGAGGCCCACATTCGTGACAATTTAATCTAGTATATTCGGGGCTATCAGTGAGACCCTTCAACAGTGCGAAGGAACTCTGGAATATGCTGATCGAGTTCCACGAAGGTACCTCCGACAACAGAATCAGCAAAAGGGACCTACTACTGAACAAATTGTACACCATCAAAATGAACGAAGGTGAGTCAACAGCCCAGCTTCACGCCAGGATCCAGGAGCTGATGAATGTCCAGCACACAATCGGTCACTGTTGGATCGAGAGAAAACGATAGAGGGGGGTGAATATGGTAAAACATATTTCGGATAAAATTAAGAGCAAACGCGCAGCGGAATAAACAAAACTGAACAATACCCAAACACCATGATTTTACTTGGTTCGGAGTCGCGGTCGGCTCCTACTCAAAGGTCCACAGTCGTTGACTGTTTACTGCGGGCAATACTATAATCATGCAAAATAGTTTACAAAAGGATGATTACAATGATAGTGCAGTAAGAAAAAAAAACACAGCTCTTCGTTACCGATGTCCGGTGTGGAATGTATCTCGGAGCAGAGGGACGTCGTCGACGCTTGTATCTCGAGTTGGGAGGTTTCTGTAGCAGAGCACCTTGAGTAGAAGAGCGTGGAAAACTTGATTGTTGAGAAGCCTTGGTGTTGGGTACTATTTATAGCACTTCGGGGCACCCCGAACGTTGGGGGCACCCCCACGTGTCAACCGATCTGGAATTACCTCGGTCAGCCCTTATCCCACTCGAATAGGGCTGAGGATTGACTCTGGGGGCGCCCTGGTTGACCACTTCAGCGAGCTTCTCGGCTGGATAAGAGTTACCCGCTTCGTTGGCTTGAGTGCGGGGCGCCCTAGGCACTAAGGCCGCCCAGGAGCACGGGGGCGCCCCGCCCAGTAAGCTTCCGAAGTGTACTCTTGCCTAGCTTGTTTTGCCTTGACCTTGGGGGCGCCTGGGACACTGGGGGCGCCCTGCCCAGCTGCTGCCTCTCTCCTTTGAGGCGTTCTGAGCTGCAGAGAGTCGTTTCTTTGGTCCTACATCCAGGGTTAGTTGCAAATACAATAAACCAAGAGTATGTTATGAGTATACAGCCTTAGCTGTCTTGGTTCTGACTTTGGGTCTCCAAAATGGAGCCCTAGGTCGTACCGACGCCTACTGTTCCCTCGACGGGGAACGGGTCCTCACCTACTCCTCTCAGGAGAATTTACCTGTTGCCAACCGGCTCCTCCGGTTGGACTTTTTCCTAGTGTTCCTTCGTCAGGTCTTGGATACCAAGCTGTCCTTCACCCGGTGCCTAGCAGTCTTTCGCTAGGTCTTCGTATCCTAGCAGCCCTTTGCTAGGTGCCTAACAGTCCTTTGCTAGGTCTTGGATAGCAAGATGTCCTTCGCCCGATGCCTCGCAGTCCTTCGCTAGGTCTTCGTATCCTAGTAGCCCTTCGCTAGGTGCCCATCTATCCTTCGCCAGGACTTAGGGTTTCAGTGCCTAGCATTCCTTCGCTTGGTGCCTAGCATTCCTTTGCTAGGACTTCAATCTGCACACTCAAGCAGCATGTTAGATAACAAATAAGACTTAACTTTTGAACCCTTTGCCATTTATCAAAACACAGGTTCGACTTGGGTGTTGTCTGCACCAACAATCTTCCCCTTTTTGATTTATGGTAACCCGATTCAAAAAGTGAAGTTGATCAGAGTAGATGATAAACTAGTTTAGTTCCCTCCCCCTGGAAGGAATCTCCCCCTAGGTTTTTCACCATTTCGTGGGGTTTGAAAAATGTTTAAGTCAACATGATGGAGTTAATTTTTCAAAACTTAGAAGATTTTCCAAAAGTAAATTTTTCAAAAAAAAAAATTTATACTTAGAATTTTTTAGAAAAACAACTTAGTGAAAAAAGTTTCTAAAACATCTCTTTTGAGTTTTTGAAAGTACTTTTAAAAGTTTTCAATCTCTTTAGTACTTCGAAACTTTTCTAGGGAAGTTTAGAAATAAGTACTTAGTGATAGCTTAAGTTTAAGTACTTAGAAAATGCTTTATTTTGAAAATAATTTAGACTAAGTACTTTTGAAAACAGTTTTGGAAAAAATAGGTTAAGTACTTTGAAAGGGAAAAATAGAGTAAGTATGAGTAAGTACTTTTTGAAGAAAGGATAAAATTTTGAAAAAATTTTTAAGGCTTAGCTTAAAAATTTAAAGCTTCTCTCCTTTCTTATCTCTCCTCCTTTGCCATATATCAAAAAAAAAACAATATAGCAAAATAACAAATAACTTGCATATAACAGAATAATGTGCTGTACTGAACCAATGCAAGATAAACTGAATCAAACCATTTAAATTTTTACTGTAGGGACCTGTCTAACCCAATTAGGTACTTACTACCTATTATAAACAGTAGTTTTCACTAGGGTTAATCGAGTTAAGTGTTCTATTCAAGTTAGATTGTCTAAGCTTGACACATAACTTGATTACTGTATTTAGTTGTATTTAGTGCCCCAATTACTGCAGATGCACTGACTTAAAGCATCTTGAATTAAAGCAAAGACCTAAGCATCTCAACCCATTCTAGGTTATCACTCAAAAAGTACCCTAAGGTGCTTGTGAGATGCTGGCTTCTAGATCTATAGGTGCATGCATTTCTAGGGTTAGGGCCTAGGCTAAGTCCATTTGCGAAAAAAACCCTAGTTTTGAAGGGGTGGTTTTTGACAATAAAACTAAGTAAAAAACTATTAAAAAGATTTTTGAACATTAAGTAAAGCAAATTTTTAAACTGTTTTAAAAATTGATTTTCCAAATCACTTAAAGCAAAAAAATACAATAACCCTATTCTACCAAGCATAATCCTAACTGCCTTCTTAATGAGCCAAACTCAAACTCAGGTAGGGGTTTAGAGAATATGTAGGCTATGTTGGATTTAGAATCTATATGCTTAAGGACTATTTCACCCCTGGCTACATGATCTCTTACAAAGTGGTGTTTAACTTCTATGTGTTTAGTTCTGAAATGTTGGATTGGATTTTTAGTTAGATTAATTGAGCTTATGTTTTCAATGAAGATTTGGGTTTGATTGTAGTCAAGATGGAAGCCTTTAAGAGTGTGCATCATCCATAAGAGTTGTACTACACACTCTCCTAAAGCAACATACTCAGCTTCGGTTGTGGACAAGGCTACACAGTGTTGCTTTCTGCTGCACCAACTTACTAGGCTGTTTCCTATGAGTTGGCAACTTCCGCTTGCACTTTTTCTATCTAGCTTACAACCAGCATAGTCAGAGTCTGAATATCCTGATAGTTTAAAAGTTGAGGTCATAGGATACCAAATCCCTACATTTAGGGTACCCTTAATGTATCTTAATATTCTTTTTAAGGCTACTAAGTGCATTTCCTTAGCACAGAATTGGTATCTAGCACACATTCCTACCGAGAAGAGGATATCAGGTATGCTGGCTGTAAGGTATAGTAGGCTTCCAATCATACTCCTGTAAAGTTTTAGGTCTACTGGTTTTCCATCAGGGTCACTATCTATTTTTATATTAGTGGCCATAGGAGTACTTATGCTTTTAGAGTTATCCATTTTAAATTTCTTTATTAACTCTTTAGCATATTTGGATTGATGGACATAGTTTCCATCCCTAGTTTGTTTAATTTGTAACCCTAGGAAAAAGTTGAGCTCACCAACTAAGCTCATTTCAAATTCATTTTCCATTATTTTAACGAATTTTTTTAAAAAATTAGAGTTGGTGGACCCAAAGATTATGTCATCGACGTAGATTTGGGCAATAAATATTTCTTTTCCTAATGTTTTAATAAATAGGGTTGAATCGATTTGTCCTTGTTTAAATTCTTTAGAAATTAGGTAAGTGGATAAGCGTTCATACCAGGCCCTAGGTGCTTGTTTTAGTCCATAAAGTGCTTTGGTAAGTTTGTAAACATGGTCAGGTCTTTCTAAGTCCTCAAAACCAGGGGTTTTCCTACATAGACTTCTTCCTTAATGAATCCATTTAGAAAGGATGACTTTACATCCATTTGGTATAGTTTAAATCCTTTATGGGATGCAAAGGCCAATAACATCCTAATGGACTCATGTCTAGCTACCGGGGCATAGGTTTCGTCGTAATCTAACCCTTCTACTTGACTGAATCCCTTCGCTACTAAGAGGGATTTATTTCTGATTATTTCTCCTTGATCAATTAACTTGTACCTAAAATCCCACTTAGTGTCAATGACGGATTTGCCCTCAGGTTTAGGTACTATCTCCCAGACTTGGTTCCTCTCAAATTGGGCTAATTCTTCTTGCATAGCTATGATCCAATCAGGATCAGGTAGAGCTTTCTCTATAGTCTTAAGTTCTATTTTTGAAATCATTGCTATCTGACAAAGGTTTCTATAGGAAGACCTAGTTCTGACTCCTAGAGTTGGATCACCCACAATTTGAACGGTTGGGTGACTAAGTCTGGGTTTCATGGTTTTTTAGAACTTGGTTCAGCCTCAGGTCTGGCTGGTCGGTTTGGTTCACTATTTGATTCATCTATTTGATTTGGTTCAATTATTGGTTCAATATATGACTCATTAGTTGGTTCAATAGTTAGTTCATTTATGGGTTCAATTAAGGATTCAACAGCTTGTTCATTATCTTCTTGATCAATATGTGATGAAGTATTATCTGATTTTGAGTAGATTTCTTCATCAAATATTAGATTTGTTGTTTCTTCAATTTTCTTAGTCTGTTTGTTGTCAACCCTATAGGATCTACTTGTGGTTGAATATCCTATGAAGATACCTGGGGTTGATTTAGACTGGAATTTACCTAGATAATCCTTGGTGTTTAGGATATGGACTTTGCACCCAAAGACCCTTAGGTAGTGTAGGTTTGGAAGTCTATGATAGTATAATTCATAGGGTGTTTTGTTGTGTCGCTTGTTAATCAGGACCCTATTTTGAATGTAGCAAGTCGTACTAATTGCTTCTGCCCAATATTGGGTGGCTAGGTTAAATTCATTGAGCATAACCCTAGCAGCTTTCTGTAGAATTCTATTTCTCCTTTCAACTATCCCATTTTGCTGGGGGGTTCTAAGACATGAAAATTCATGTATGTACCCATTTACCTTACAGAATTCCTCGAACCGTTGATTTTCAAATTCTCCCCCGTGGTCACTCCTAAGTCTTTTGATTTTAGTATCGTTTTGATTTTCAATTAACTTACAAAATTCATTAAATAGGTTTAGGGTTTCATCTTTGGTCTTTAGAAACCTAACCCAGGTAAACCTAGAGTAATCATCAACTATTACTAAGCAGTACCGGTTTCCACTTAGTGACTTGGCTCCATGTGAATCAAATAGGTCAAGGTGCAGGAGCTCAAGTGTGGTTTGAGTTAGATCAGATTGGATTAGTTTGTGATTAGACCTGGTTTGTTTACCTTGATTACATGATTCACATATTAAGTTTTCTTGATTCTTAATTTTAGGGATACCTTTAATTAGGCCAAGTTGGGTGATTTTTGAAATAATTCTTAGATTAGTGTGACCTAATCTCCTATGCCAGAGGTTTGATTGTTCTAACTGAGTTAACATACATTTAGGTACTAGGGGTAGATTTATAGTGTAAACATTATTTTTCCTAGTGCCCTTAAGCATGATTTCTGAGTCTTGCAGGTTTTTAATCAGGCAGTTAGAATTGTTGAAGGTAACTACATAACCAGAATCACACAACTGACTTATGCTAAGTAAGTTGAAATTAAAATTTTCAACCAAAAGTACTTTCTTAATAACAAAGTCAGATTTAAGTTCAATATTACCTGACCCAATTACCTTGAGTGTAGCATTGTTCCCAAATGCCACTGAGCCTAGGTTTTTGAACTTGAGTTTGGTGAATTTCAATTTATCTCCAGTCATGTGTCTGGAGCAACCACTATCCAACATCCATTGGTCCAAATCTTTATGTTCCTACACATAAAGAGTTTTGTTGATTTGGATTCCAATTAGAATCAGGAATAGCCTAAATTGATTTTCACAGCCTAGTCTGTCTCACCCAATCTAAGGTTATCAATCACGTTTGCCTTATAGGTTTTGTGAGACAGGTTTTGGTAGGTAATATTATTTTGAAAAAATTATGATTTATTTTAAAAAACTTAAATTAATTTTGAAAACAATTGAATTTATTTTGAGTAAAAAAATGTTTGAATCTACACGTAACTGAAAATTTGTGTTAGATTTAAATTTTACAAAGAATAATTTGAATTTGAATTTCAGAAATCGGCTTCCAGGTCTTGGCGAGGCACTAGGCCTTCTTTGGCCGTAGCCTTATTGGATCATCAACCCTTTCCTTGACAAAGCCTTTTAATGAAATTTCATTTTCAAAATTATTATTTGAAAAATTCTGGTCTAACTAGTTTGGGTCTTGGATCGGTAGCTTCGGCTAGTTTCACCAGTCTAAAGAGACCAAGTAGAGTATACTTGACCTTATTAGAATTGGCTTCCCTAACGTACTATCATCTCACCTCCTCCCAATACTATGTTGTCAAATTTCAGTTAAGTTGGTTCAGTCCTTAAACTAATCAGTCCTAAGTCTAAGCATGGTAAATTGCAGAAATTAAATAAACAAGCAAACATGCAATTTGAAAACAAAAATTGAATTCTATCTAACAATAAATATAGTTTTTAATTTGGCTCCCCCTGGACTAAAGCCACGATAATGGTTAGGCAAGATATGAATCTTGTCCTTGGGGATCCAATACTGATTTGATCCAGTTTGTTTGTTCAGGCATAGTTTGGGTACCCATGCCTGAGCTTTAGGTCTGGACTGGTTCAGTACAGCATAGTAGGATCTTTGTCTAGATTTGGTTCTGTATCCTAGTCCGGATCGATTTAGAACCGACTTCTATTTTCCAAGAATCATATCAAGACCCTTGGAACCAGAAGTGAATCGTTCTAAAGCTGATCTAAGGTCCTTAACTTGAGTTTTCAAGGAGGAGTTCTCTTTTTCAAGTTTTTCAACTTGAATAGAGGTTCCTTCTTGAACCTTCTCAGTTAAGGGTCTAGAGTCAGCTCTCTCTTTCAGGAGTTTTACTTCCTGTCGGAGAGATTCGACTCGGAGTTTAGCTTTCGCCAAATCTCGAGAAAGATACGAAATTAACTCATTTAATTGAATTCTTGTAAAACCACTTACAGTTATTTCGCCGTCCTCTGAGAATGTGAGTTTGCCGTCGTCCGGCTCCGACTCTGACTCTGTCTCTATTTCTTCTGAGGCGGTTAGTGCGAGCAGGTTCGACTGTGGGACCTCTTCTTCTTCTTCGGAGGAGGACTCGTCCCACGTTGCCTGAAGTGCCTTCTTCTTTCTTGTCTTCTTTGTTTCCTTCAGGTTGGGGCATTCAGTCTTGTAGTGGCCCTTCTTCTTGCACTCGTAGCAGGTTACGTTGGGTTTGATCTTTTCATTTGAGGGTTCAGTTGGTTCTTCCTTTCTTCGGCTGACTTTTCTTCTGTTAGTCTGGTTCTTTAGTTCTTTGTAGTAGTCTCGAGCTAGCCGAACCAACTTAGGCCGATTTCCCTCGCTATCTTCTGAGTCTGAATCTGAGTCAGACTCGGGTGCAGGTTGAGGCTTCTTTTTGGTTGTCCTTCCAGTTTTACCTGCAACAAAGGCGATACCTTTCTCGGCCAAATTGCAGTTAGTCTGTTCATGTAATTCAAGTTCAGAAAAAAGTTCATCTAACTTAATTTTGGAAAGATCCCTAGAAACTTTGTAAGCATCTACCATAGATGCCCACAAGGTGTTTCTTGGGAACGCGTTAAGAGCGTACCTTATTAGGTCACGGTTTTCTACCTTGTGACCGATTGTGTGTAGTCCGTTCATTAATTCCTGAATTCTGGCATGGAGCTGTGCTGCTGTTTCGTTGTCATTCATCTTGATCGTGTACAGCTTGTTCAGGAGGAGATCTCTCTTACTGATTCTAGTGTCTGAAGTTCCTTCGTGCAGCTCGATCAGTTTGCCCCACAGCTCCTTGGCACTGTTGAATGGACCCACCCGGTTCAGCTCCTCTTTTGTTAGACCGCATTGGAGGGTCTGGGTTGCTTTAGCATCCGCTTCAATTCTTCTTTTCAGAGCGGTATCCCACTCAGTGTACGGCTGTGGTACTCCTTCAGCGTTCTTTGGAATCTCCAGTCCAGACTGGATGATTATCCACATGTCCACCTGAGTTTTCAGGTGGACCTCCATTCGACTTTTCCAGTAGGAAAAGTCTTCTCCACTGAAAAGTGGAGGTCTGGCTGTGCTGAATCCTTCTTGCATGGCCATTAAGGATTTTATCTGAAAAAGAGAGAAGAGAAAGAAAAACTTTGTCCCAAGACTTGGTCTTGGATTAGTAGTGCGGGATAAAGAAAATTAAATATCGAGGGGTGTTGCACCGGTCTCGATTAACGATAAGAATTCGAAAAAAAAGAAATAATTTTACGAAAATCTGAAAAATTCTCAAACTGGTGGTTGCACCAAATTTGAGCTTCCCCGCTCTGATACCACTTGTTGGATCGAGAGAAAACGATAGAGGGGGGTGAATATCGTAAAATTTTTCGGATAAAATTAAGAGCAAACGCGCAGCGGAATAAACAAAACTGAACAATACGCAAACATCAAGATTTTACTTGGTTCGGAGTCGCGGTCGGCTCCTACTCCAAGGCCCACGGTCGTTGACCGTTTACTGCGGGCAATACTATAATCGCGCAAAACAGTTTACAAAAGGATGATTACAATGATAGTGCAGTAAAAAAAAACACAGCTCTTCGTTACCGACGTCCGGTGTGGAATGTATCTCGGAGCAGAGGGACGTCGTCGGCGCTTGTATCTCGAGTTGGGAGGTTTTTGTAGCGGAGCGCCTCGAGTAGAAGAGCGTGAAAGTGTTTGTAAACTTGATTGTTGAGAAGCGTTGGCGTTGGGTGCTATTTATAGCACTTCGAGGTGCCCTGAACGTTGGGGGCGCCCCCCACGTGTCAACCGATCTGGAATTACCTCGGTCAGCCCTTATCCCACTCGAATAGGGATAAGGATTGACTCTGGGGCGCCCTGGTTGACCACTTCAGCGAGCTTCTCGACTGGATAAGAGTTATCCACTTCGTTGGCTTGAGTACGGGGCGCCTTGGGCACTAGGGGCGCCCGGGAGCACGGGGGCACCCGGGGGGCGCCCCGCCCAGTAAGCTTCCGAAGCGTACTCTTGCTAGCTTGTTTTGCCTTGACCTTGGGGGCGCCCGGGACACTGGGGGCGCCCTGCCCAGCTGCTGCCTCTCTCCTTTGAGGCGTTCTGAGCTGCAGAGACTCGTTCCTTTGGTCCTACATCCAGGGTTAGTTGCAAATACAATAAAGCAAGAGTATGTTATGAGTATACAGCCTTAGCTGTCTTGGTTCTGACTTTGGGTCTCCAAAATGGAGCCCTAGGTCGAACCGACGCCTACTGTTCCCTCGACGGGGAACGCGTCCTCACCTACTCCTCTCAGGAGAATTTACCTGTTGCCAACCGGCTCCTCCGGTTGGACTTTTGCCTAGCGTTCCTTCGCCAGGTCTTGGATACCAAGCTGTCCTTCGCCCGGTGCCTAGCAGTCCTTCGCTAGGTCTTCGTATCCTAGCAGCCCTTCGCTAGGTGCCTAGCAGTCCTTCGCTAGGTCTTGGATACCAAGCTGTCCTTCGCCCGGTGCCTAGCAGTCCTTCGCTAGGTCTTCGTATCCTAGCAGCCCTTCGCTAGGTGCCCAGCTGTCCTTCGCCAGGACTTAGGGTTTCAGTGCCTAGCATTCCTTCGCTAGGTGCCTAGCATTCCTTTGCTAGGACTTCAATCTGCACACTCAAGCAGCATGTTAGATAACAAATAAGACTTAACTTTTGAACCCTTTGCCATTTATCAAAACACAGGTTCGACTTGGGTGCTGTCTGCACCAACAGTCACAAGGTAGAAAACCGTGACCTTATCAGTTATACCCTAAACGCCTTCCCAAGAAATACTTTGTGGGTATCTATGGTAGATGCTTACAAAGTTTCTAGGGACCTTTCTAAAAATAAATTAGATGAATTATTTTCAGAATTATAACTACATGAGCAAACTAACTGCACATTAGCCGAGAAAGGTATTGCTTTTCTTGCAGGAAAAACTCAAGGAAAGGTGGCCAAGAAAAAGCTTCAACCTGCACCCGAGTTCGACTCAGACTCAGACTCAGAAGACAGCGAAGGGGATCAACCCAAGCTAGTTCGGCTAGCCCGGGACTACTATAAGGAGCTGAAGCATCAGACCAACAGAAGAAAAGTCAACCAAAAGAAGGAAGATCTAGTTGAACCCTCAACTTCTAAGACTAAATCAAACGTAACCTGCTACGAATGCAACAAGAAGGGACAAAACAAATCGGAGTGTCCTAATCTGAAAGAAGCCAAGAAGACTCGAAGGAAGAAGGCCCTTCAAGCCACGTGGGACGAGTGTTCCTCCGAAGAAGAAGAAGAGGCCCCACAATCGAACCTTCTCACCTTGACTGCTTCATAAGACTTCGACACCGGATCAGAATCGGAGCCGGACGACGGGAGGCTCACAATTTCGGAGGACAGCAAAATAACTGTAAGTGGTTATTCTAAAGTTGNCGTGGAACATGTGAAGGCCAATGCCAATGTCTAGGTGGTGGATCAACGCATACAATAAAAATGAAAAGGTCGCATGGTCGCGACGTCCCGGGTGGATAAAGGTAGGAGGCAGTGGACCACAACTCTGTACAGGGCGTAATCCTGGACCTAAAGGTCAATGGACTGAAATCGTCTAGCTACAGGATTTCTAGCTACCCTATAGAAGTAGGAGTGGAGAGTGTCTAGGATAATGTGTGAGTAGGGGGCATTAAATGGAGGATCCCTAGGAGGATAGCAACAAAAGGTGGACTGAGAGAATCGTAGTCCAAGAAATCGGTTAAGTAAGGAGGGTGTGATGGATAGATGCATCCCTTGGACTGTGGTGACAAAGCTAAGCTGATCTTGTCTGACTATATTATTATAGAATTCTGCACATAAGGTTGTATTAATAGAATGAGTGTAGAATACTAGGTTATCGAGTTGGTAAAAGTTTATAATATTCATTGCCAATGGACACGATTGGGTGAAGAATTGTCTATTGAGATAACTAGTTTTTATGGGCTTATAGGTTGTTTGAGCAAACTTGTTACAAATTTCTAAAGTTAGGAACCTAGGATAGGGACTAGGTTCGATACTGGGGTTTGCATGGTTTGCTCGGCGTTTTCTGAGGAATTGCATTAAAGAAAGTATGAAGGAATTGCATTAAAGAAAGTTGAAATTAACTTAAATGCAAGTAAAATTATACCGGGTGGCAGCTCGGGGAGGCATTGTCTAGGATGAGAGCTCGAGAGAGAGTTGCAAGGTCTTTTGGAAGGAAGGTAGTTGGAGAGAAGATGAAGTTTGGGTGTGGAGAGAAAGATGGGGGCATGGAGCCTTTTTATAGAGCATTCCCGGGCGCCCTGGAGGTAGAGGGCGCCCCGGTGTAGGAGGGAGCCCTGGAGGGCGAGGGTGCCCCCCGCAGAGCTGCAGCTGCCTTTGACCACTTATACGGGGGCGTCCGTGAGGACCCGGGCACCCTGGTTCGCGAGAAGTGGCAGGCTTTCTGCCATTTGGTGAGCCTTGGGGCGCCCACAAGGGTCTGGGCACCCTCAATAGCTGCTTTTGCAGCTTTTTGTCTCGAAGGATGGATGAGAGAGGAGTGGGGGCGCCCGAAGGGTCACGGGCGCCCTAGTGACATCTTTTTGTCCAATTTTGTTTTGATAGACTTGTTTGACTACTTTTGACCATATTTGACCTGTTTGACCAGGTTTGACTGGTTTAACCATGGTTTGACCAGCTTGACCATGGTTTGGCTACTTTGATCATAGTTTGACTATTGTTAGGTCAATGCCATTCCAGACATTAAATGTTTGTGTTAAACAATAATGCAGTTAAATGAATTTTGATTATGTTTGCTGTCTCACCCAATCTAGGGTTATCAATCACGTTTGCCTTATGGGTTTTGTGAGACAGGTTTTGGTGGATAGAATTATTTAAAACAATTATGATTTATTTTGAAAAAATTGAATTAATTTTGAAAACAATTGATTTTGTGTTAAAAAATGTTTGAATCTACACGTAACTGAAAATTTGTGTTAGATTTGAATTTTACAAAGAATAATTTGAATTTGAATTTCAAGAATTGCCGTCCAGGTCTTGGCGAGGCACTAGGCCTTCTTTGGTCGTAGCCTTATTGGATCATCAATCCTTTATTGACAAAGCCTTTCAATGAGATTTCATTTTCAAAATTATTATTTGAAAAATTCTGGTCTAACTAGTTTGGGTCTTGGATCGGTAGCTTCGGCTAGTTTCACCAGTCTAAAGAGACCAAGTAGAGTATACTTGACCATATTAGAATTGGCTTCCCTAACGTACTATCATCTCACCTCCTCCCAATACTATATTGTCAAATTTTAGTTAAGTTGGTTCAATCCTTAAACTAATCAGTCATAAGTCTAAGCATGGTAAATTGCAGAAATTAAATGAACAAGCAAACATGCAATTTGAAAACAAAAATTGAATTCTATCTAACAATAAATATAGTTTTTAATTTGGCTCCCCCTAGACTAAAGCCAAGATAATGGTTAGGCAAGATATGAATCTTGTCCTTGGGGATCCAATACTGATTTGATCTAGTTTATTTGTTCAGATATAGTTTCAGTACCCATGCCTGAGCTTTAGGTCTGGACTGGTTCATTACAGCATAGTAGGATCTTTGTCTAGATTTGGTTCTGTATCCTAGTCCGGATCGATTTAGAACCAACTTCTGTTTTTCAAGAATCATATCAAGACCCTTGGAACCAGAAATGAATCGTTCTAAAGCTGATCTAAGGTCCTTAACTTGAGTTTTCAAGGAGGAGTTCTTTTTTTTCATGATTTCCAACTTGAATAGAGGTTCCTTCTTGAACTTTCTCAGTTAAGGGTCTAGAGTCAGCTTTCTCTTTCAGGAGTTTTACTTCTTGTCGGAGAGATTCGACTCAGAGTTTAGCTTTCACCAAATCTCGAGAAAGATATGAAATTAACTCATTTAATTGAATTCTTGTAAAACCACTTACAGTTATTTCACCGTCCTCTGAGAATGTGAGTTTGCCATCGTCCGGCTCCGACTCTGACTCTGTCTCTATTTCTTCTGAGGCGGTTAGTGCGAGCAGGTTCGACTGTGGGACCTCTTCTTCTTCTTCGGAGGAGGACTCGTCCCACGTTGCCTGAAGTGCCTTCTTCTTTCTTGTCTTCTTTGTTTCCTTCAGTTTGGGGCATTCAGTCTTGTAGTGGCCCTTCTTCTTGCACTCGTAGCAGGTCACGTTGGGTTTGATCTTTTCATTTGAGGGTTCAGTTGGTTCTTCCTTTCTTCGGCTAACTTTTCTTCTGTTAGTCTGGTTCTTTAGTTCTTTGTAGTAGTCTCGGGCTAGCCGAACCAACTTAGGCTGATTTCCCTCGCTATCTTCTGAGTCTGAATCTGAGTCAGACTCGGGTGCAGGTTGAGGCTTCTTTTTGGTTGTCCTTCTAGTTTTACCTGCAACAAAGGCGATACCTTTCTCGGCCAAATTGCAGTTAGTCTGTTCATGTAATTCAAGTTCAGAAAAAAGTTCATCTAACTTAATTTTGGAAAGATCCCTAGAGACTTTGTAAGCATCTACCATAGATGCCCACAAGGTGTTTCTTGGGAACGCGTTAAGAGCGTACCTTATTAGGTCACGATTTTCTACCTTGTGACTGATTGTGTGTAGTCCGTTCATTAATTCTTGAATTCTGGCATGGAGCTATGTTGCTGTTTCGTTGTCATTCATCTTGATCGTGTACAGCTTGTTCAGGAGGAGATCTCTCTTACTGATTCTAGTGTCTGATGTTCCTTCGTGCAGCTCGATTAGTTTACCCCACAGCTCTTTAGCACTATTGAATAGACCCACCCGGTTCAGCTCCTCTTTTGTTAGACCGCATTGGAGGGTCTGGGTTGCTTTAGCATCCGCTTCAATTCTTCTTTTCAGAGCGGTATCCCACTCAATGTACGACTGTGGTACTTCTTCAGCGTTCTTTGGAATCTCCAGTCCAGACTAGATGATTATCCACATGTCCATATGAGTTTTCAGGTGGACCTCCATTCGACTTTTCCAGTAGGAAAAGTCTTCTCCACTGAAAAGTGGAGGTCTGACTGTGCTGAATCCTTCTTGCATGACCATTAAGGATTTTATCTGAAAAAGAGAGAAGAGAAAGAAAAACTTTATCCCAAGACTTGGTCTTGGATTAGTAGTACGAGATAAAGAAAATTAAATATCGAGGGGTGTTGCACCGGTCTCGATTAACTATAAAAATTCGAAAAAAAAATAAGAAATAATTTTACGAAAATCCGAAAAATTCTCAAACTGGTGGTTGCACCAAATTTGAGCTTCCCCACTCTGATACCACTTGTTGGATCGAGAGAAAATGATAGAGGGGGGGGGGTGAATATCGTAAAACGTTTTTCGGATAAAATTAAGAGCAAACGCGCACTGAAATAAACAAAACTGAACAATACGCAAACACCAAGATTTTAATTGGTTCGGAGTCGCGGTCGGCTCCTACTCCAAGGCCCATGGTCGTTGACCGTTTACTGCGGGTAATACTATAATCGCGCAAAATAGTTTACAAAAGGATGATTACAATGATAGTGCAGTAAGGAAAAAAACACAGCTCTTTGTTACCGATGACCGGTGTGGAATATATCTCGGAGCAGAGGGACGTCATCGGCACTTGTATCTCGAGTTGGGAGGTTTCTGTAGCTAAGCGCCTCGATTAGAAGAGCGTGAAAGCGTTGGAAAACTTGATTGTTGAGAAGCGTTGGTGTTGGGTGCTATTTATAGCACTTCGGGGCGCCTTGAAAGTTGGGGGCGCCCCCCCCCACATGTCAACCAATCCGGAATTACCTCGGTCAGCCCTTATCCCACTCGAATAGGGCTGAGGATTGACTCTGGGGGCACCCGGGACGCTAGGGGCACTCAGGACGCTAGGGGCGCCCTGGTTGACCATTTCAGCGAGCTTCTCGGCTGGATAAGAGTTATCCACTTGGTTGGCTTGTGTGCGGGGCGCCCTGGGCACTAGGGGCGCCCCGCACAGTAAGCTTCTGAAGCGTACTCTTGCCTAGCTTGTTTTGCCTTGACCTTGGGGGTGCCCAGGACACTGGGGGCGCCCTGCCCAGCTGCTGCCTCTCTCCTTTGAGGCGTTCTGAGCTGCAGAGACTCGTTCCTTTGGCCCTACATCCAGGGTTAGTTGCAAATACAATAAAGCAAGAGTATGTTATGAGTATACAACCTTAATTGTCTTGGTTCTGACTTTGGGTCTCCTAAATGGAGCCCTAGGTCGAACCGACGCCTACTGTTCCCTCGACGGGGAACGCGTCCTCACCTACTCCTCTCAGGAGAATTTACCTTTTGCCAACCGGCTCCTCCGGTTGGACTTTTGCCTAGCGTTCCTTCGCCAGGTCTTGGATACCAAGCTGTCCTTCGCCCGGTGCCTTGCAGTCCTTCGCTAGGTCTTCATATCCTAGCAGCCCTTTGCTAGGTGCCTAGCAGTCCTTCGCTAGGTCTTCGTATCCTAGCAGCCCTTCGCTAGGTGCCCAGCTGTCCTTCGCCAGGACTTAGGGTTTCAGTGCCTAGCATTCCTTCGCTAGGTGCCTAGCATTCCTTTGCTAGGACTTCAATCTGCACACTCAAGCAGCATGTTAGATAACAAATAAGACTTAACTTTTGAACCCTTTACCATTTATCAAAACACAGGTTCGACTTGGGTGCTGTCTGTACCAACACTTCGCTAGGTCTTTGACTCCTAGCAGCCCTTCGCTAGGTGCCCAACAGCCCGTTGCCAGGACTTAGGGTTTTAGTGCCTAGCAGTCCTTCGCTAGGTGCCTAGCAGTCCTTTGCTAGGACTTCAATCTGCATACTCAAGTAGCACGTTAGATAAACATAACATCTTAACTTTTGAATCCTTTGCCATTATCAAAACACAAGTTCGACTTTGGTGCTGTTTGCACCAACAATCTCCCCCTTTTTAATTTATGGCAACCCGATTCAAAAGTTAAGTTAATCTATACAGTTGATTTAATAGTTTGGTTTCCTCCCCCTCGAAGGACTCTCCCACTGGGTTTTTCAAAGGTTCGTGGGGTTTTGAAAAAATTTCTCAGTTTAAAGATGGAATTTTTCAACATTTAGAACATTTTTCAAAAAAAAATTTTAGAAGACTTTTTCCAACAAAAGTTTGGTTGGCACTTTGGAAAATTTAACTTTTCTAGTAGAGAAGTTTAGAAATAAGTACTTAGAGATATTTTGAACATAACTTAAGTTTAAGTATTTTAAAAAAATACTTTTGAAAACTTCTTGGGTCAAGTACTTAGAATCAATTTTGAAAACAACTTAGATCAAGTACTTTTGAAATAGTTTTGAAACAAAATTAAGTATTTTAAAAAGCTAGGTTTAAGTACTTTTGAAATAATTTTGAAAAAAAATTAAGAACTTTTTTTTAAAAACATTTCAAAACTTAGATTAAGTACTTTTTGAAAAAAAAATAAAGTTTTGAAAATTTTGAATTTTGAAAATTTTTTTAAAGCTTCTCTCCTTTCCTATCTCTCCCCCTTTGCCATATATCAAAAATAAAGCAATATAGCAAAAAAATAAATTGCATAAGGATATGACAAAAGAATAATGTGTTGTACTGAACCAATTCAAAATATATACTGAACCAAACCAATTTCAATTATCTCTTTAGGGTCCTGTCTAACCCAATTAGCTACTTACTAACTGTTATAAATAGTAGTTTTTGCTAGGGTTAGTCAAGTTAAGTGTTCTGTTCAAGTTAGATTTTCTAAACTTGACACTTAACCTGATCACTGTTTAGTTTGTATTTAGTGCCCCAATTACTGCAGATGCACTAACTTAAAGCATCTTGAATTTAGGCAAAGACCTAAGCATCTCATCCCATTCTAGGTTATCATTCAAAAGTACCCTAAGGTGCTTGTGAGATGCTGGCTTCTAGATCTATAGGTGCATACAGTTCTAGGGTTAGGGCCTAGGCTAAGTCCATTTGCGAAAATGATCCTAGTTTTGAAGGGGGTAGTTTTTTAAAAAAACTAAGTCGACAAAATTTGCAAAAAGATTTTTCAAACTATGTAAAAGCAGATCTTGAAACTAAGTAAAGCAGTTTTAAAATTATTTTAGAAATTGATTTTAAAAGCAAGTAAAGCAAAAAAAAATAGAAGAATAGAGTAAACCTATTATACCAAGCATAATCCTAACTGCCTTCTTAGTGAGCTGAACTCAGACTCAGGTAGGGGTTTTGTGAATATGTCAGCTAAGTTAGATTTAGAGTCTACATGCTTAAGGACTATTTCACCCCTGGCTACATGATCTCTTACAAAGTGATGTTTGACTTCTATGTGTTTAGTTCTGGAATGTTGGATTGGATTCTTAGTTAGTTTAATTGAGCTTATATTGTCAATGATGACCTGAGTTTGGGTGTAGTTAAGTTGGAAGTCCTTAAGAGTGTGCATCATCCATAAGAGTTGTGCTACACACTCTCCTAAGGCTACATGCTCAGCTTCAGTTGTGGATAGAGCTACACAGTGTTGTTTTCTGCTGCACCAACTTACTAGACTATTTCCTAACAGTTGACAGCTTCCACTTATGCTCTTTCTATCTAATTTACAACCAGCATAGTCAGAATCAGAGTATCCTGACAAGTCAAAGGTTGAGGTCCTAGGATACCAAATCCCTACATTTAGGGTGCCCTTAACATATCTTAGTATTATTTTTAGGACTGTTAAGTGTGTTTCCTTAGCACATGTTTGGTATCTAGCATACATTCCTACGGCAAAGAGGATATCAGGTCTGCTGGCTGTAAGGTATAGCAGACTTCTAATCATACTCCTATAAAGTTTAGGGTCTATTGGTTTACCATCAGGGTCACTATCTATTTTTACATTTGTGGCCATGGGGGTACATATGCTTTTAGAGTTATCCATTTTAAATTTCTTTATTAATTCATTAGCATATTTAGATTGATGGACATAGTTTCCATCCCTAGTTTGTTTAATTTGTAAACCTAGAAAGAAATTAAGCTCACCAACCAAGCTCATTTCAAATTCATTTTCCATTATTTTAACAAATTCTTTTAGGAAGTTCCAGTTGGTTGACCCAAATATTATGTCATTGACGTAGATTTGGGCAATAAAGATTTCTTTTCCTAAAGTTTTAATAAATAGGATTGAGTCAATTTGTCATTGTTTAAATTCTTTAGAAATTAGGTAGGTTGATAAGCGTTCATACCAGGCCCTAGGTGCTTGTTTTAGTCCATAAAGTGCTTTAGTGAGTTTTTAGACATGGTCAGGTCTTTCTAAGGCCTCAAAACCAGGGGGTTGTCCTACATAAACTTCTCCCTTAATAAATCCATTTAGAAAAGCTGACTTTACATCCATTTGGTATAATTTAAATACTTTATGGGATGCAAAGGCTAATAACATCCTAATGGACTCAAGTCTGGCTACTGGGGCATATGTTTCGTAATAATCTAACCCTTCTACTTGACTGAACGCTTTTGCTATTAAGCGGGCTTTGTTTTTAACTATTTCTCCTTGATCATTTAGCTTATTCCTAAAAACCCACTTAGTGTCAATGATGGATTTGCCCTCAGGATTAGATACTAGTTCCCAGACTTGGTTCCTCTCAAATTGGGCTAACTCTTCTTGCATAGCTATGATCCAATCAGGATCAGGTAGGGCTTCCTCTTTAGTCTTAGGTTCAATTTTTGAGATCATTGCTATCTGACTAAGGATTCTATAGGAGGACCTAGTTCTGACTCCTAAAGTTGGATCACCCACAATTTTATCAGTTGGGTGACTGAGTCTGGGTTTCTTGGTTTTTCTAGAACTTGGTTCAGCCTCAGGTCCGGCTGGTCGGTTTGGTTCACTATTTGGATCGACTACTCGAAGTTGGCTCAATAGTTGGTTCAATTGACTCATCAGTTGGTTCAATTGTTAGTTCATTTATGGGTTCAATTAAAGGTTCAACAGCTTGTTCATTATCTTCTTGATCAGTATTTGATGAATTTAGATCTGGATTATCAGATTTTGAGTTGATTTCTTCATCAAATATTAGATTTGTTGTTTCCTCAATTTTCTTAGCTTGTTTGTTGTAAACCCTATAGACTCTACTTGTTGTTGAATATCCTAAGAAGATGCCTGGGGTTGACTTAGACTGGAATTTACCTAGATAGTCCTTGATGTTTAGGATATGGACTTTGCACCCAAAGACCCTTAGGTAATGTAGGTTTGGAAGTCTATGGTAGTATAATTCATAGGGTGTTTTATTGTGTCGTTTGTTAATTAGTACCCTATTTTGGATGTAGTAAGCCGTACTAATTGCTTCTGCCCAATATTGGTTAGCTATGTTAAATTCATTGTGCATAGCCCTAGCGGCTTCCTGTAGGGTTCTATTTTTCCATTCAACTATCCCATTTTGCTGGGGGTTTTAGGACACGAAAATTCGTGTATATACCCATTTACCTTGCAAAATTTCTCGAATCGTTGATTTTCAAATTCTCCCCCATGGTCACTCCTAAGTCTTTTGATTTTGGTATCGTTTTGATTCTCAATTAACTTACAAAAATCATTGAATAGGTTTAGGGTTTCATCTTTGGTCTTTAGAAACCTAACCCAGGTAAACCTAAAGTAATCATCAACTATTACTAAGCAGTACCGGTTTCCGCTTAGTGACTTGGCTCCATGGGAATCAAATAGGTCAAGATGTAGGAGCTCAAGTGTGGTTTGAGTTAGATCAGACTGAATAAGTTTGTGATTAGATCTGGTTTGTTTACCTTGATTACATGATTCATATATTAAGTTTTCATGATTTTTAATTTTAGGGATACCTTTAATTAGGCCAAGTTGGGTGATTTTTGAAATTATTCTTAAATTAGTATGACCTAATCTCCTATGCTAGAGGTTTGATTGTTCTAACTGAATTAACATGCATTTAGGTACTAGTGGTAGGTTTATAGTGTAAACATTATTTTTCCTAGTGCCCTTAAGTATGATTTCTGAGTCTTGCAAGTTTCTAATCAGGCAGTTAGAGTTGGTAAAAGTAACTACATAACCAGTGTCGCACAATTGACTTATGCTAAGCAAGTTAAATTTAAAATCTTCAACCAAAAGAACTTTTTTAATAACAAAGTCAGATTTAAGTTCAATGTTACCTGACCCAATCACCTTGAGTGTAGCATTGTTGCCAAATGCTACTGAGCCTAGGTTTTTAAACTTGAGTTTGGTGAATTTCAATTCATCCCCAGTCATGTGTTTGGAGCACCTGCTATCCAACATCCATTGGTCCAAATCTTTATGTTCCTACACATAAAGAGTTTTGTTGATTTGGATCTAATTAGAATCAGGATTAATAGCCTAAATTGATTTTCACAACCTATTCTGTCTCACCCAATCTAGAGTTGTCAATCACGTTCGCCTTATGGGTTTTTGTGAGACATGTTTTGATAGTATTATTTTGAAAAATTATGATTTATTTTGAAAGACTTAAATTAATTTTGAAAATAGTTGATTTTGAGTTTGTTTTAAAAACATGTTTTGAATCTACAATTAACTGAAAATTTGTGTTAGATTTGAATTTGACAAAGAATAATTTGAATTTGAATTTCAAAAATTGGCTTCCAGGTCTTGGTGAGGCACTAGGCCTTCTTTGGCCGTAGTCTTATTGGATCATCAACCCTTTCCTTGACAAAGCCTTTTAAAGAAATTTCATTTTCAAAATTATTTCTTGAAAAATTCTGGTCTAACTAGTTTGGGTCTTGGATCGGTAGCTTCGGCTAGTTTCACCAATCTAAAGAGACCAAGTAAAGTATACTTGACCTTATTAGAAGAGACTTCCCTAATGTACTATCATTTCACCGCCACCCAATACTATGTTGTTTAAATTTCAGTTAAGTTTGTTCAGTCCTTAAACAAACCAGTCCTAATTCTAAGCATGGTAAATTGCAGAAATTAAATAAACAAACAATCATGCAATTTGAAAACAGGAATTGAAATTTATCTAACTATAAATATAGTTTTTAATTTGGATCCCCCTGGACCAAAGCCACGATAATGGTTTGGCAAGATGTGAATCTTGTCCTTGGGGATCCAATACTGATTTGATCCAGTTTGTTTGTTCAGGTACAGTTTGGGTACCCAAGCCTGAACTTTAGGTCTGGATTGGTTCAGTACAGCATAGTATGATCTTTGTCTAGACTTGGTTCTATAGCCTAATCCAGATCGATTTAGAACTGACTTCTGTTTTCCAAGAATCATGTCAAGACCCTTGGAACTAGAAGTGAACCGTTCTAAGGCTTTTCTTAGGTCCTTGACTTAAGTTTTCAAGGAGGCGTTCTCTTTCTCAAGTTTTTCAACTTGAGTAGAGGTTCCTTCTTGAACCTTCTCAGTCAAGGATCTAGAGTCAGCTCCCTCTTTCAGGAGTTTTACTTCCTGTTGGAGAGATTCGACTCGGAGTTTAGCTTTCGCCAAATCACGAGAAAGATACGCAATTAATTCATTTAACTGATTTCTAGTAAAACCACTTACAGTTATTTCTCCATCCTCTGAAAATGTATGTTTGCCGTCGTCCGGCTCGGATTCTGACTCGGTCTCGATTTCTTCTGAGGCGGTTAGTGCTAGCAGGTTCGACTGTGGGACCTCTTCTTCTTCTTTGGAGGAGGACTCGTCCCACGTTGCTTGAAGTGCCTTCTTCTTTCTCGTCTTCTTTGTTTCCTTCTGATTGGGGCATTCAGTCTTGTAGTGACCCTTCTTCTTGCACTCATAATAGGTTACGTTTGGTTTTTTCTTTTCATTTGAGGGTTCAGCTGGTTCTTCCTTTCTTCGGTTGGCTTTCCTTCTGTTGGTCTGGTTCTTTAGTTCTTTGTAGTAGTCCCGGGCTAGCCGAACCAGCTTCGGTCGATTTCCCTCGCTGTCTTCTGAGTCTGAGTCTGAATCAGACTCGGGTGCAGGTTGTGGCTTCTTCTTGGTTGTCTTTCCAGCTCTACCTACAACAAAAGCGATGCCTTTCTCGGCCAGATTGCAGTTAGTCTGCTCATGCAATTCTAATTCAGAAAATAGGTTATCTAACTTAATTTTAGAGAGATCCCTTGAAATTTTATATGCATCTACCATAGATGCCCACAAAGTGTTTCTTGGGAAAGCGTTAAGGGCATACCTTATCAGGTCACGGTTTTCTACCTTATGACCGATAGTGTGTAGACCGTTCATCAGCTCCTGAATTCTGGCGTGGAGCTGAGCTGCAGATTCGCTGTTGTTCATCTTGATGGTGTATAGCTTGTTCAGCAGAAGGTCCCTCTTGTTGATTCGAGTGTCGGAGGTTCCTTCGTGTAATTCAATCAGCTTACCCCAGAGTTCTTTTGTGTTGTTGAATGGACCCACCCGGTTCAGCTCCTCCTTAGTTAGGCCACATTGGAGCGTTTGGGTCGCTTTGGCATCAAGTTCAATTTTCTTTTTGAGCGAAGCGTCCCAATCAGTGTAAGATTGTTGTACTCCGTCAGCATTCTTTGGTATTTTCAGTCCGGACTAGATTATTATCCACATGTCCACCTGAGTTTTCAGGTGGACCTCCATCCTACTCTTCCAGTAGGAGAAGTCCTCTCCACTGAAGAGTGTTGGTCTTGCGGTACTGAAGCCTTCTTGCATGACCATTATGTATTTACTGAAAAAGACAGAGAAAAGGAAAAAAAATGTCCTATGACTTGGTCTTGGATTAAGCAGTGCGGAAAAAAATATAATTATCGAGTGGTGTTGCACCGGTCTTGATTAACGATAAAATTAAAAAAAAAATTCGAAGAAAATCTGAAAAATTCTCAAATTGTTGGATGCACCAAATTTGAGATTCCCCGCTCTGATACCACTTGTTGGATCGAGAAGAACGATAGACGCGGGGGGGGGGGGTGAATATCGTTAAACGTTTCGGATTCGAAAAGAGAATAAGCAGCGGAAAATAAAGAAACACAAACACAAACTCAAGCGATTTTACTTGGTTTGGAGTCGCGGTCGGCTCCTACTCCAAGGCCCACTGTCGTTGATCGTTTACTGCGGGCAATTCTATATGTGCGCAAATGTTTACAGAGAGATTTTATAGATGTAGTATAGTAAACTGAAAATTAAGCTCTTTCGTTACCGACGCCCGGTGTGGATTGTACTTCAGAACAGAGGGTCATCGTCGGCGCTTCAATCTCGAGATGGGAGGTTTCCGGAGTAGAGCGCTTGAGTCGAAGAGCGTAGTAGCGTTCAAAGAATGTGTTGAGAAGCCTTGGGGGTCAAGCTCTTTATATAGTGAGCCTGGGGGCGTCCGGGACGTTGGGGGCGCCCTCCAATTGTCACTTGATCCGACAAACTCTCGGTCAGCCATTATCCCTCCAGGATCGGGCTGAGATTTAACGGGGGTGCCCGGGACACATGGGGCCCCCGGGTTGACACGGTCCGCTGGCTTCTCGCTGAGTTAAACTTTATCCGCTTTGTTGGCTTGAGCCCAGGGCGCCCGAGGCATCGGGGGCGCTCGGGAGCACAGGGGCACCCGGGAGCATGGGAGCACCCCACCCAGTGAGCTTCCGAAGCTTTTTCTTGCTCAACTCTTGTTTGGCTTTTACCTAGGGCGCCCGGGACCTTCCGGGCGCCCAACCCAACTGCTGCCTCTTTCCTTTGAGGCCTTCTGAGCTGCAGACACTCGTTCCTTTGGTCCTGCATCCAAGGTTAGTACAAAACATGATAAAGCAAGTATGTTAGTGAGTCTTATAGTCGTAGCTGTCTTGGTTCTGACTTTGGGTCTCCAATATGGTGCCTGATAACCATCATTTTGTTGATTATTTTTGGCTCTAAAATCCATGTTTGATTCACATTTTATATGCTTAAGTTTGCAATTTTATTAGGTTTCATGTATTCCCTTCATTTTGGCATTTAATTCTAATCATTGTATATTTGAGATATTTTTGGCACTAAATTTGAATATCATTTTGTAGGCTTCAATTGATCATGGACCTAGATCAAATTGGGTCAGACTTGAGTCAGGATAGGATCCAGATCAAAAGGATCAAGCATCGGATTAATAGGAGCTGTCCATTCCAGAGAACGGCTAGATCTGAGCCATCGGTCAACTTCTGGTCGATCCGAATCCAAGATAGAATCAATCATGGCCATAGATCAAGATCTGAAAATTTCAGCCAGATCGGAAGAGATCTGACTGTTGGATCAAGCTCAAGATGTTCTAGACCATCCATTCAAGAAAAGGGAAGATCTGGACCATCCGCCACTGATCTGGTTAATCCGAGCTGGGGATAGATAGATCAGGACCATTGATTGGGATCTGTGGAGTTTGGTTCAGATCTGAAGAGATCTGACCGTTGGATGAAGTCAGATTGATCTCAGCCGTCTGCTGCTTCTATCATAATTTGGTTGGACCAAGTGCTGTGCCGAACCAAGGGGTCTGAACCTAACTGCTTTGGCTTGACTGAACCGGACTGCTGGCCTGAACTCAACTGAACCTTGACTGAACCCAACTACTTTGGCTTGGCTGGACTGAACCAAGCTGAACTCAAATCAAAGACTGGCTTGACTGAACCAGACTGCTGGCCTGAACTCAACTGAACCTTGACTGAACCCAACTGCATTGGCTTGGCTGGACTGAACCGCTGAGCCAAACCCGAGCTTGACCGAACCCACGCGCAGCCGAGCCAAGAAACAAAAGGGGCAGGCAACAGCTTGGGCACGCATCCTTTCGGCATTTCATCTTCTCCACCACAGGCGAGAGCGATCGGGGAGAGGGGTTGCAGACGAGGGGTTCCCGTCTAAACCCACCTTCTCTACCTCCACCAAGGGCCGGCCGGAGCTTCGATCGATTGCCGTTGAGGGGTTCCCGACTCGATCCGATCAACTCCATCCGTCTCCCACTTCATCGCTGCCGACCGACAGCTTCTTCTCGAGTTTGAGGGGTTCCCGACCCGATCAAAGTTGTCATCCACATCACCACCGCAGAGCTAGGGCCCAGGGGTTCCGAGCCCTAGTCGACTCCACTGCCGGCGATCCCATTCTTCACAGATTTCTGGCAGTAGCTCAATTTCTTCCAGCAGTTTATTTCAGCAGTCTTTCTTCATAGCATGTCTTTAGAGCAACTTTCCATTATTCTGATTTCATTTCAGTAATTTCGATTCATCGGCAGCTGTTCTTTCCAGACAGTTCTTCAATTTAGTTTCATATCAGATCCGACTTCTTCACAGCTTCATCTTCACAGCAGGCCGATTGGCAACTTCTTCCACAACAATGTCATCAGATGCATCAGTTCTTCCTCGTAGTTTTTCATCATAGCAATTTTCCTCTTCACAGCACAGAATTATTGGGTCGATTGCATGTTTCAATTGGTTTTGAATGTTAATTGTTCTTGTTTGGTGAATGTTTGGGATAATTTGATGAATGTTGTATTGATGGATCTTCCCCAATTCAAATTGCACGTACTTTTGTTATTTTAATTCATGCATATGATGTGTTCGATCAAATGCTTCTTAGAATAGTTAGTTTCAATTGTGATGTTTCTTAGTTGTTTAAGTTTCGTTCTGAGTTGCTCTTCCTATTGCTTTTAGTTATATGTCTTCATTACATGCAATTAAGTTAGGTTGGGTTAGAATTCTTTAATGCTGTAGGGTTATGTTCTGTGTTCAGTCTTGTTAATGTTTCTTTTATATTGTCCTTTCTTTATCGCAATTGTAGCCAGGTTAAATTAGATTTTCTTACCTGTACTGTCTTTCCTTAATTAGACTAGATTTTATACCTGCTTTGTCATTTCTTTTCGTAATATTAGCGTTCAAACCCAAAACCCAGTTCATATCCAAAATCCAAAAGTAATAAAATACGATTCTGAGAATTATCATGCACCGACTACATTCGTTGGGAGACGACTCGAGTTACTCTATGCTACATTAGTTTAGAGGAATTCGATATCTTAATTGTATTTGAAACCGTAACACGACAGAAACGGTTATCAAATTTGGCGCCGTTGCCGGGGAATGTAGTGGTGCTTGATAATTATATCTTTTGATTCTATTCTTGATTGCTTTATCTTTTGTATATGGTTGCTGCTATTTTGTTTGTTTTGTGACAGGACTGCCAGTTCAGAATGTTTTCATCTACTTATCAGCTGCCGTATCAGCAATTTCAACAGCAGAACCAATATTTTCAGTAGTCTCAATCAAATTTTCAACAACCAAGTTATCAATTTCAGCAAGGGCAGCCAAGTCAGCCTTTCCAACAATTTCAGCAGTCAAATCAAGATTTTCAACAAAGTCAACATTTCGTTCAACCACCACAGCAATTTCAGCCACAATTTCAGCAAGGTCAGCTACCCTTTCAACCAAGTCAGAATTTTCAGCAGGGGTTCCAACCATTTCAGACTTTCCAAAATCAAAATCAAAGTGGATTTCAACCTTCACAGCAATATTTTCCATCAAACGATCAGAATTTTCAGCCACCATTTCAGAGTTTTCCATTCCAGAATCAGAATTTTCAGCAGCCAATCCAATCTTTCAACCAACAATTTCAGCCCTATGATCAGAATTTCCAGAATCAAAATTTTCAGCCATCTCCACCAAGTTGTGAGCCAAGTTTTCAGCAATTTAATCAGCCCATTCAATCATTTGAGCAGTCCCAACAACTCCCATTTCAGAACTCACAGCCTACTCTTAATTTTCAGCAACCTTATGTAACATTTCAAGATCAACAGGAGTTACACAACAATCAAGGAGGCTTTGAGAATCCTAGTGAGAATGAGGTTCAACAACAAATGCTGGAGAGGTTTCAACAAGTTCTACAATATCACCAAAAGCAACAAAGGCTTCAAGACATTGAAAGAAGCAGTGGACAAATTGCAAGTCAAATGAATCTATCCACAGGTGTAGGGGATTACACTGAGCCCCAGGGACCACCAACATTTCTTGATACATTAGAAGATTCAGAAGATCAGCATGGAAGTGTAGGGACTTGCATGGTGGAAGCAAGAACCCAAGAATCACCTATTTCAGTTGAGTATCCACCAGAACCTAAACCTGAAGTGGAGCATATACTTGACCAGGAGGGGACCACAACTACATCTATTCTTGTAGAACCTCCAGGTATTCTTCAGCATGATCAGGTAAGTATTCCTCTTATGTCCTTGGAAAAATCAATGGAGGTACCTAAAAATGATTTTATTGTTTGTGATACCCTTATTGAGACACCTCATGTAAATGCTGATTGTGAGAAATTTATAGAGATGCCTAAAACTGATTGTGTTCATTGTGATGAATTTACTGACATATCTTCTATAAAATTTGTTTGTGAAAAATCTGTAGAGGCACCTAAAATTGATTTTGTTCATTGTGGTGAATATTTGGACACACCTAGTGTTGAGATTGCTTGTTGTGATGATATTCTTGATACATCTTTTATGGAAAATAATTGTGAAAATTGCATAGAGATACCCAATGTTGATTTTATTGGTTGTGATGCATGTCTTGCTACATCTCATTTAGAAATTGATTGTGAAAATTTCATTGCGATACCTAGTGTTGATGTTATTTGTTCTGATGAATTACTGGACACATCTTATGCAGAAATTAATTGTGAAAACTTTATTGAGGTGCTAAAAATTGATTTTCTTGGATGTGATGCGTACCTTGATTTTTTTTATGTAGAGATTGATGATATTACACTTCTTTCTTACCCTGCACGCTTGAGAGAGGTATTACATGGTTTTGCAGGGTCCCGAAGACTTCTGGAGTGGGTGCTCCATCTGAACAGACTCCAACCTCCTGGAAGGACTTCCAAAAAGCATCAAGAGGGAGGAGTTGTTCTTATTTCGACTAGTAGCACCTCACCTCTTAAGTGGGTTCTGAACCTTAATCGTCTCCGACCACCGAAAGATGCTTGTGCAAAATTAATAAGGGAGAAACCCGTGCACTACGAGATTGACTACTTGAGGATAGTTCTCCCAAAATGGATGCTACGTGCTCTCTACCCTACTTGAAGGGGAGTTTGTTCCTTTACTTTCCTTTTCTTGTTTTTCTTTATGTTTATACTCGCATGTTTGTTTGCTTTTATACCTTGCATTCATGTTTTGCTTCCTCCTTCTGCATTTTGTTTGGTCTTGAATAAACCTTGTTTGACTTCTAGTTGTATCTCCTTACATGTTCCTTTATTATGCTTTGAGAATCATAAAAGATAGTTAAGTCTGATTATTGAGTTTTGGTTTCCTTAGTATACTTGGGAATATTAATTGCATTTAGTCATTTGTTGTGGTGATAGACTCTATCTTGTTGGATTAAGCATGACATTTTATTGATCACCTAGTGAGGATATTGCCATGCCTATCCTTAATCCTCTTATGTGTGATAGCATTTGTGATACTTGACACTCTAGAACTTGCTTTGATTCTTTTTGAAATTACATTAACATAAGCTTACATGAATATGATAGAGACAACCTTTCTTGTTGAACTCTTAGTTTTCCCTCTACCTTGCTATTGTTACTAGAGAGCGTTTCATCTATTACTTTCCTGTTTCATCGTCTTTCTCATTGTCACTATATTCTCATTGTCATATCCTTGTTAGCTTGATCTTTCCTTGAGCATGCGATGAAAGCATGGGGTGATTGCATGATGAGTTACATTGTTATTTCTCCATTATCAACCTCTATTATTGTGAGTTTTAGGTGATTATCATGCTTTGCTACATTGCCCGAGACGGGCAAGTTTTAAGTGTGGGGGAGAGACAAGTGTGTATAGACGAATGCTTGTGTGAAAAAAAAGAAAGAGAGATAAAAAAAAAATCTCTCTCTGTGAATAAAAAAAAATGAGAAAAAAAAGAAAGGGAGATAGGGAAAAAAAATAAAGAAAAAAAGGAAAAAAAAAATTCCTCAAGCATTCGAGATTTTGTTAGTGATGAACAAAAAAGAATATTTTCTTGATGTGTACTCATTTGATATCTTTATTAGAGAATCTCAAGAGTGAAGTTGTTGATCCCCACATGCACTTGGAGAGATATTGTAAATGGTTGATGTGTAGTGCATTGAGAATGTGAAAGGAGAATTTTGAGTGTTGGAGGTTTGATTGAGTTATTTACTTTGGACTATTGTTTGATTGTATACATCATGTTAATTACCCTAATGCTCTCATTTTCTCTTTTATCTTCTTTCATGCTCTCTATGATCTTCTTTGTTATCTACCATTCTTGTTTTCTTGTAGCGCTTGGTTTCATTATTATTCATTGAAAAGCCCTCTTGATTTGTGTACTTATGTTATAGTAGTGGAGAAGTAGAAGATAAGCAAGCATATGGTAGTGCAATGTCATGAATGTTTTGAGAGAACTCCACTTTCATATCTGTTATTTTTGTGAGCATCAGTGCATATATCCATCTTGTGAGGTTTTTGTCATGCATAGTTTATTCAAGTTGATGAAATTACCATGCTTTTGACTTATGTGAGATTTGGAACCATAAATACATGGATTCTGGAGACTTGATGATCCTAAGTAACTTTCTTTATTATTTCTTAAGGTATTGATAGGGGATGTAATGTTTGGGAGATATGTTGTTTTCTTTTAGTTTTATTTACTTGTGCGAGGCGCCCAAGAATAAGTGTGGGGGAGTTGATAACCATCATTTTGTTGATTATTTTTGGTTCTAAAATCCATGTTTGATCCACATTTTATATGCTTAAGTTTGCAATTTTATTAGGTTTCATGTATTCCCTTCATTTTGGCATTTAATTCTAATCTTTGTATATTTGGGATATTTTTGGCACTAAATTTGAATATCATTTTGTAGGCTTCAATTGATCATGGACCTAGATCAAATTTGGTCAGACTTGAGTCAGGATTGGATCCAGATCAAAAGGATCAAGCATCGGATTAATAGGAGCTGTCCATTCCAGAGAACGGCTAGATCTGAGCCATCGGTCAACTTCTGGTCGATCCGAATCCAAGATAGAATCAATCATGGCCATAGATCAAGATCTGAAAATTTCAGCCAGATCGGAAGAGATCTGACCGTTGGATCAAGCTCAAGATGTTCTAGACCATCCATTCAAGAAAAGGGAAGATCTGGACCATCCGCCACTGATCTGGTTAATCTGAGCTGGGGATAGATAGATCAGGACCATTGATTGGGATCTGTGGAGTTTGGTTCAGATCTGAAGAGATCTGACCGTTGGATGAAGTCAGATTGATCTCAGCCGTCTGCTGCTTCTATCATAATTTGGTTGGACCAAGTGCTGTGCCGAACCAAGGGGTCTGAACCCAACTGCTTTGGCTTGACTGAACCGGACTGCTGGCCTGAACTCAACTGAACCTTGACTGAACCCAACTGCATTGGCTTGGCTGGACTGAACCAAGCTGAACTCAAATCAAAGACTGGCTTGACTGAACCGGACTGCTGGCCTGAACTCAACTGAACCTTGATTGAACCCAACTGCTTTGGCTTGGCTGGACTAAACCGCTGAGCCAAACCCGAGCTTGACCGAACCCACGCGCAGCCGAGCCAAGAAACAAAAGGGGCAGGCAGCAGCTAGGGCACGCATCCTCTCGGCATTTCATCTTCTCCACCACAGGCGAGAGCGATCGGGGAGAGGGGTTGCAGACGAGGGGTTCCCGTCTAAACCCACCTTCTCTACCTCCACCAAGGGCCGACCGGAGCTTCGATCGATCGCCGTTGAGGGGTTCCCGACTCGATCCGATCAACTCCATCCGTCTCCCACTTCATCGCCGCCGACCGACAGCTTCTTCTCGAGTTTGAGGGGTTCCCGACTCGATCAAAGTTGTCATCCACATCACCACCGCAGAGCTAGGGCCTAGGGGTTCCGAGCCCTAGTCGACTCCACCGCCGGCGATCCCATTCTTCACAGATTTCCGGCAGTAGCTCAATTTCTTCCAGCAGTTTATTTCAGCAGTCTTTCTTCATAGCATGTCTTTAGAGCAACTTTCCATTATTCTGATTTCATTTCAGTAATTTCGATTCATTAGCAGCTGTTCTTTCCAGACACTTCTTCAATTCAGTTTCATATCAGATCCGACTTCTTCACAGCTTCATCTTCACAGCAGGCCGATTGGCAACTTCTTCCACAGCAATGTCATCAGATGTATCAGTTCTTCCTCGTAGTTTTTCATCAGAGCAATTTTCCTCTTCACAGCACAGAATTATTGGGTCGATTGCATGTTTCAATTGGTTTTGAATGTTAATTGTTCTTGTTTGGTGAATGTTTGGGATAATTTGATGAATGTTGTATTGATGGATCTTCCCTAATTCAAATTGCACGTACTTTTGTTATTTTAATTCATGCATATGATGTGTTCGATCAAATGCTTCTTAGAATAGTTAGTTTCAATTGTGATGTTTCTTAGTTGTTTAAGTTTCGTTCTGAGTTGCTCTTCCTATTGCTTTTAGTTATATGTCTTCATTACATGCAATTAAGTTAGGTTGGGTTAGAATTCTTTAATGCTGTAGGGTTATGTTCTATGTTCAGTCTTGTTAATGCTTCTTTCATATTGTCCTTTCTTTATCGCAATTGTAGCCAGGTTAAATTAGATTTTCTTACCTGTACTATCTTTCCTTAATTAGACTAGATTTTATACCTGCTTTGTCATTTCTTTTCGTAATATTAACGTTCAAACCCAAAACCCAGTTCATATCTAAAACCCAAAAGCAATAAAATACGATTCTGAGAATTATCATGCACCGACTACATTCGTTGGGAGACGACTCGAGTTACTCTATGCTACATTAGTTTAGAGGAATTCGATATCTTAATTGTATTTGAAATCGTAACACGACAGAAACGGTTATCAGTGTCGTAGGTCGAACCGACGCCTACTGTTCCCTCTACGGGGAACGCGTCCTCACCTATTCCTCTCAGGAGAATGCACCTGTTGCCAACCGGCTCCTCCGGTTGGACTTTTACCCAGCAGTCCTTCGCCAGGTGCCTAGCAATCCTTCGCCAGGTCTTCGTTACCAAGCAGTCCTTCGCCTGGTGCCAAGCAGTCCTTCGCTAGGTCTTCGGTTCCAAGCAGTCCTTCGCCTGGTGCCTAGCAGTCCTTCGCTAGGTCTTTGACTCCTAGCAGCCCTTCGCTAGGTGCCCAGCAACCCGTTGCCAGGACTTAGAGTTTTAGTGCCTAGCAGTCCTTTGAACCCTAGCAGGACTTAGAGTAACTCCTGTTAGATAAACATAACATCTTAACTTTTGAACCCTTTGCCATTATCAAAACATAGGTTCGACTTGGGTGCTGTCTGCACCAACATTGTGGAGTTTCATTTTGAGATAGAGAGAACATTCAGAGCTAGGAGAGATCAAGGAAGAGTTTCAGAAGCTATTGAAAAATACTCCTACTCATTTAAGCAGTCCATGGCAGAACATCAGTAGTTTCAGAATTTTCAACAGTATTCTCAAAATTTTCAGCAACCTTATTCACAATATCAGTAAGGTAATCAGTCTTTTCAACCATTCCAACAACCTTATTAACAATTTTAGCAAAATAAGGATTTCAACATTTTTTAGAATTTTCAACCTTTAAATCATCCACAACAACAGTCTCAGCAAGATTATCAAAATTTTCAGCAACCATTCCAACAATCTTTTCAACATTCACAAAAATTTTTCCAACCATACCAGTAGAATTGTCATCCTCAACAATTTCAGCAATTCAATCATCAAATTCAGCCTCAGAATCAGACTTTTCAGAACTATAATTTTCAGCAATTTCAACCAAGCTCTCAAGCCAATTTTTAGCAATGTCAACAGCCTAGTTACTTATTTGATCAACCCCAACAACTTCATTTTCAGAATTCACAGCCTACTTATGATTTTCAGCAACTCAATGCTTCATTTCAAGACCAACAAGAGTCCTATGCCAATCAAGGAGACTTTGAGGACTCTAGTGAGTTTAATGAACACTAACAAAGACTTGAGGAGATGTTGCAACAAATTCTTCAACAGCAACAAATTTTACAACAACAAAGGCAACAAAAGAATGAGTCCACTCTTCAAAACATTGAAAGATACATTGGACAAATAGCTAGTGGAATGAATCAAATGCAAGCCCAAAGATCAGGAAAATTACCATCTTAAGTAACTCCTAATCCTAAGGGGAATGTTAGTGCCACAACTTTGAGGAGTGGAGAAGTTGTTTCAAGTCTAAACACTTCAAGGGCTGATTTTTCTGAAAAAATTCCAGCAACTTATTTTCCATCTCAGAATATCCCCAAATTGGATTCTACATCAGTTGAAAGGGGCCCTACTGCAAGCTTAAGTCCTTCTTCAATTGATCTTGCAATTTTGGTGGAAGAAGAAGAAGAAATCAGCAAAATCAGGGCACCTACAACAGCTATTCTTCCGGAAGTTCCTGCTCAAGACTCATTTCCGAAAATGTCAGCTCACGTGGAGGAACCAAGGGTCCCTTTACCCTTCCCACAGAACCCCAGAGAGGATCATTCTACCTTGAACGTGGATATTATAGATGAGGTTATTGAGGCAGATTTAATTGCTGATAGAGTTTCACTTGATATTCAGAGAGGATGTTTTAGCTTAGATTAGGCTGAGAATGCATTAGCTATAGAGGCATTGGAGGAGATGGATAGTAAAGCTTGTGACAGTTTTGAAATCGATTCTGAAGCTCTACAGGACCCTTCTAGTCATTTATTTTATGATGATATAGTTGTTGTTGATCATAACTTTTCTAATATGGTTGTTGCAAATATTGTAGATGAAGCATGTGTTGGAGATAATTCTATAGGTGTAGGGGATTGCACTGAGCCCCAGGGACCACCAACATTGATTGATATATCAGAAGATTCGGAGGATAAGTATGAAAGTGTAGGGACTTGCATGGTGGAAGCAAGGGCCCAAGAATCATCTGTTTTAGTTGAATGCCCATTAGAACCTAAACCTGAGATGGAGCCTTTACCTGACCAGGAGGAGGCCATAGATACATCTACTTTTGTAGAATCTTCAGGTATTTTTTAGTATGACGAGGTATGCATTTCCCCTAATGTTTTAGAAAAATTCATAGAGGTACCTAAGGTTGATTTTATTGGCTGTGATGCATTTCTTGATACATCCTGTGTACAAACTGATTGTGAAAAACTCATAGAGGTACCTAAGGTTGATCTTATTGGCTATGACACTGTTGATTTAATTGGATGTGACAATGTTGATTTTATTGGTTGTGATGTATTTCCTGATACATCCTATATAGAGACTGAGACTGATTGTGAAAAATCTATAGAGGTACCTAAAGTTGATTTTATTGGTTGTGATGAATTTCTTGATACATTCTTTGTAGAGGATAATTTTTCAGAAAAACTCATAGAGGTACCTAAGATTGATTTTATTGGATGTGATGCATTTCTTGATACATTCTATGTAGAGATTGTTTATATTTCATTTCTTTCTTACCCTGCATGTGTGTGGGAGATATTTTCTTTACATGGTTTTGCAGGGCCCCGTAGGCTTCTGGAGTGGGTACTCCAATTAAATAGTCTTCAACCCCCCGAAAGGACTTCCAAAGAGCATATAGTGGGAGGGGTTGAATTTACTCTAACTTGTAGCTATTTACCCCAACAATGGATTTTGAACCTTAATCGCCTCCGATCACCGGAACATACCTATGCAAAGTTGATAAAGGAGAGAGCAGTGTATTATGATTTTGATCGCGTGAGGATAGCTCTCCCTAGATGGATGCTCCATGTCCTTTACCCAACTTGAAGGGGAGTTGTTCCTTCTTGCACTTTATTTCATTATAAATATCATTTTATATTTTCTATGCAGTAAGTTTTTCTTTTACAATGAGTTCTTGCTAATAAATGCTTAGGTAACATAGAATGAATAAAGTTCTTTGTAGATACCATTTTCACCTTTTTGGCACCTTGTTTCTTGCATGATTAGGAATAAATGTATTACTCTAGATTTTCTCTATATCATTTTAGAGTTCCTTGAAAGCAAATTAAATTTGGTTATTAAAATGTAAGATTTGAGCCAATGGATGTAAATTCTTGGATGCTTGAGTACTACTTAGTTATGGACTCTAGAGTGATGACTTGAGATGAATTCTTTTTACCTAGTGAGGACTTGGCTTAATTTTTGTGATACACACATGTGATTGTACTCTAGAACTTACTTAGGTTCTTTCAAAGCTATATTTCTATGATTGGACCACATTTATAGAGGTGAAACACTTTGTTTCCTTTCTCAAATCATTTTTGTAATTTTGTTTGTTGATCTACTCTATATTCCATTTTTTCTTCCCTAATCTTCATGTTCATCAAAATCTTTTCCATGGACTTGGGTACTTTGATGTTTATTAATGTTACTTTGTCCGAGATGGACAAAAATTTAAGTATGGGGGAGGTGGCTAGTGTTTTGAAATGTTTTGGTAAGGATTGATGCATTGGAAGTTTACTTTTGGTTGAATTATTTGTTTTGATGATTCTAAAGGGATAAAGGAAGTATTAAGGATGCAACTCAAAAACAGAAGAAAAAAAATAGAAACTTGATGGAGTCTTGTATCAAGAATGAGTTGCGAAAATGGGTTAGCGAAGGTAACATTTGAAGCATCTTAATTCCCAATTACTATTTGATGTTTCAAGATTTATAGGGAAAATTTTGAAGGGAAGTGAATGCCTATTTTTACTGGCAAGTTTTTGATGAAATCAATAAGGACATTTAAATGCCACAAGTTTCCCTCAGCCTTGGATGTGCCAAAGTGATTCAAAATAGCAGTTTATTCACTATAAATTCTCAAGATAAAAAATGTAGAGTCAAATGTTAACAAGGTGTTGGAATGAAGTGGGATTAGTTGGCTGCAGAATAATTGAAGGGAAGTATTGAGAAGCAAAAACAGCAGCTGATCAAGTTGAAGAAAAGAGTTAGCTGAAGTGAAGTTACACAATTCAGAAAACAATAACAATAAGAAGAGTATCAAGTTGTGAGGTGGTGTGCCAAAGAGTTGAAGCTTTAGCTGAATTGAGGGCAGTGGTCTGAAGGAAGCTTCTGCAAAAAGAGAAAAAAAAAGAAAACAGAACATTGGTTGCAAAAGAGAAAAAAAAGAACAGCAGCTTGAAGAATAGAAAAAGAGAAGAAAAGAGAAACATGAAGTGGAAGTAAGTGATGGGTTGGATTCATGAATTTGAAGATGTGAATAAGGAGAAAGTTGGATTTAAGATGTTATTGATTGAAAAAGAAACAAAACCCTCGACAGAAACAGTTCAGGATTTGCTCAGTTTCAGTTCTGTTCGAGCCCTGATCGGTCTCCAGACCGATCAGGGAGTGTCTGATCGGTCACGCAGACCGATCAACAATAGTCCAGAATGATCAGAAGTCTGCCAGAACGATTGAACAAAGAAACTGATCGGTCTCTTGACCGATCAGGAGAAGTCTGATTGGTCTCTTGACCGATCAGCAGAGGGTGAATTACTAAATTCAGTGAAATCAGAGGCATTGTCTGATCCTTACTCAATTTAGCTTCGATTTCTGCAGGAAAGAAAAGAAAACAAGAAGAGGGGCAAAGTGCATTAGGATACATTCTTGAGTATCCAAGTCTTCCACTTTCTTTACTTTTCCATATTTCCATATTTCTTTACTTTCTTTATCATGATTCTTTAGTATCAATGTTCATTAAATGTCTAGTTCATTTCTATCATTCCATATTTCTTAAACTTTTTTGAATAAGCTTTTGTAGGTGTGGTTCCAAATCAAGAATGATGGTGGAGAGTAGAACATAAGCAAGCTTATGGTAGTGCAAGAACCATGTTTGTGTTTGAGTGAGCTTCACTTTTATAAAAAATGTAGAACATAGGAAGAGAGCCACCCAAATATTCCCTTGAGAGGTTTGTGTGTTTTAGTTCATCTCAAGGAGTCATGAAGGATGAAGTATACTAAGTTGTTGACTTAAGGACAAGATACTAGTCCATTGAGTTTAGATTTATGAGAATTGACAACCTTAAGTAATTTCTTTTCTATTGCTTCTAACTATGATTGAGACTAATCTAGGGGGATACATGAGTAGTTCACTAGTTAGTTGTGCGAGACACCCAAGAGTAAGTGTGGGGGAGTTGATAACTATCCTTTTGTTAATCATTTTAGGCTTTCAAATACATGTTTTGATCTACTTTTATATGCTTAAGTTTGCATTTATGTTAGGTTTCATAAATTACCTCTATTTTAGCTTTTGATTCAAATCTTTCTATATTTGAGATATTTTGACACTTAAATTTGAATCTAATTTTGTAGGCTTCTAATGATCATGGATCTAGATCAGATTGGATCAAACTTGAGTCAGAATTGGATACAGATCATGATGATCAAGCATTGGACTAATATGGGTTGTCTGATCAAGAAACAGCTATATCTGAGCCATCTGTTAGCTTCTGATCAATCCGAGCCCGAGATAGAGTTAATCAAGTCCATAGATCAAGATCTGAAGCTTTGAACAAAATCAGAGTCCATCTGACCGTCGGATCAAGCTTAAGGGGAGTTTTAATCGTCCATTCAAGAGGCAGAGAGATCTGAGCCATCCGTCACAGATCTGATTGATCTGAGCTAAGGAGATGTAGATCTGAGCCATTGATGGAGATCTGGAGAGTTTGGTTCAGATCTGAGTTGATCCAACCGTCGGATGAGGCCGGAACAATCACAGTCGTTCGAATTTCAAATGGATGATTTAAATCAGAAATTCCTCCATCGCACTCAGCGTCGTCGCCAGATCGTAGCTTTCTTCCGAGTTCTTCATCGATTTCTTCATAGTTTCTTCTCAGATCGCGCGACCAACATCAGATTTGTTTGTCTTCGGGATTTCAGATCAACAAGGTAGTTTTCTCTGTTTAGTTTGCATCCAATTCTCATAGCTGAAAGTGAGCTCGGGTGAGGGTTTCGCCGGAGTCCTATTTCCACGATCGACTCCGTTGATCGCCGCTGGTTTTCGTCGTCTAGAGCTGTCGAAGCTTTAGAGGGGTTCTCGAAAGCATTTTGATTGTTCCTGAGCTCGTTTGCAATTCAGACAATCAAGAAGGAGGAGATCGCGAGATGTTTCAATCACTGATCGGACAAAGTCGCTCTTGATCGGTCCAGTGACCGATCAGGAAGAGCAGTACAGAGCAAACTGATAAAAGGAGGTTTTCTTCATTGTTTTTTGAGTTTAGAGGGGTTCTAGCTCATCCTTTGTGTGACGGCAAAGGGAAGTCTTGTCGATAAGCTGATTTGATGTTTAATTTAGGATAATTTTAGTTTCAAGTACTTACTTTCTTCAAATTGCTCTAGCTTGTTTTCATTACACTTCAAGCAAAGTTTCTTAAGCAATGTCTTGTTCTAATTTTTATTATCTTGCAATTAATTCTCTACAATTAGTTCTTAAATTTCAATTTCATTGTTTGCATTGAAGTACTTAGTTTTCCAATAGGTTAAGTGTAGTTCTTGCAATTTCTTAATTCGTTCCATGCTTTAACTAAGTTCATTCTATTTCATACTGTTATTTCATTCTCTTATTGCAAACAAAACCCCATCTTATTTGAAAACCCCAAAACATTTAACGACAACAATTTCAAGCTTGAATTAAACATTCTTAACTAGTCCTTAGAAAAATACGACTTGAGGCCCCTATACTACATTTAATTTTGTAAGCTCGGGGTTTTCAATCTACAAATATCTAAACTTGAGGCTTATTCGTGACACTAGTAATTGGGTTCATCACCCACCCTAGTGCCTCTTGCTCCCCTTGTGGTCGACTTCCTCCTTATGCCATCATACAAAAGGTTAGCTAGGCTGGCTCCTTCTTCCTTCCGTGTGTTGCCCAATTGTTGGTCAACCAACCTTTGTGTTGTCGGTTCCTCTTTGGTTTAGCGACCTCTCTTCAGATTGTGCTCTCTTTGATTTGGCTAGTACCAAGCGGAGAGGCAACGTTGCAAAGTCATCTTGAAGATATCTTGGCATGGATATTAATAGAGACAAGTCTTATAAGGCTTACTAGCTTATTTCTTTTCATATAAACGTCGTCAAAAATGTATAATTTCTATACAACCTATTGATGACCATTTATGTCTTGCACATGTAAGGTCCTGTTTATTTGGGATGCACAAAATTTTTTAAGAACATTGTTTCCCTTTCGTTACGTGTTTTATCAAAAATATACATTTTGTATCCAAAATCCCCAATAGGGAAAGTGTCAACCAAGCCTATATCCTTATCTTCTAAGTTAAGAAAAAACAAACTAAGCATGTATAATAAAAGCAGTAAATCAAATAATCATGTTTTTTAATTAACAACAAAAGTTATTTTTCTATAGGCTCCCCCTGATTCATAACCTTGATAAAGTCTATCTAGGAAATGAATTTGATTCTTAGGGATCTAATATTGATTTGGTTCAATTTAATTAGCCAAGCTTGATTTATGGACCAATGCTTGGACTCAAATGACCCTTGATTTAGGGCCCTTTGAGTTCCAAGTATCATATCAAGGTACATGGAGCCCAAAGTGAACCGTTCGAATGACCCTTTAAGTTCTTTGGCTTGAACTTTCAAAGTGAAAAATTTTTCCACAAGTTGTTGGACTTGAGTTGAAGTTCCACTTTAAACTTATTTAGTTAAAGAGAATGAGTTAGTCTTCTCCTTAAGGGATTTTACCTCCTTTGGAGTGACTTGACTTGGACATTGAATTTGGCTAGTTCTCGAGTCAAATCATAAATTAAAGCATGCAATTTGTTAACTAAGGGAGAGTCTACCTCATATTTTGAATTCTTTGAAATGGATACGAATCTGTGGTTATTCTAGGATCAGATTTGGCCTCGACCACTTTTTCTCGTGCCGTTAGTGCTAGGAAATTTGTTTAAACTTGTTCTTCCTCGTTAGACTCTTCCGATGACAACTCACCCATGTTACTTTTAGTGTTTTCTTCCTTCGTTGCTTTTTGTCCTTTTTCAAGTTTGGACATTCGGTTTTGTAGTGCCCCTTCTAGTTGCACTTGTAGCAGATCACGTTGGACTAGGATTTTGAGATTCAGTTGGACTCATTCTTATTCCCTTTTATCTCCTTTCTAGTTAATCCTCATTTTTTCATAAACATCTTTTGAACTATGTTGACTAGTTTGGAGGTGATTTCCTCATTTTTTTTAGAATTAGATTCATCATAGGATTTGGGTTTGCGTCATGATTTTAGCTTTGGCTCCTTGCTTTTGATTTTATCTGTAATTAAAGCAATACCTTTTTCGACAGGTGTAGCATTAGTCTACTCATGCAACTCAAATTTAGAAAATAATTCATCTAATTTAATAACTGGAAGGTCCTTAGAAACCCTGTACGCATCTGCCATAGATGCCTATAAGGTATTCGTAGGGAAGGCTTTCAGTGCATACCTTATAACATCATGGTTCTCCACTTGTTATCAGATATAGTGGAGTACATTGAGTAGATCTTAGATTCGGGTTTGTAGTTAACATGTCGGCTCTCCATCCTACATTTCAATGTTATATAATTTTTTTAACAATAAATCTCATTTACTTACTTTGGTGTAAAAAGTCCCTTCGCGTAGTTCGACTAGCTTATCCCATAGGTCTTCGTGATGATGAAAGGTTCAAATCTGTTGAGTTCCTTGGTCAAACTGTGTTAAAGGATCTGAGTAACTTTAGCGACAACCTCAATCCTCTTTTTTGTTGTGTTGTCCTACTTGTCGCATTCGAGTGGAACTCCATCTTTGTTGGTGGGAGAGTGAATCCTATTTGGGTCACTATTCATATCTCCACTTGGATCTTAAGGTGGTAACTCATTCAGCCCATCCAATAGTCAAAGTCCTTACTAGAGAAGAGAGGGAGTTGAGTCATGCTGTAGCCTTCTTAATGGGCCATCAAAATAAATATTGCATGTAAAAAAAATTAGAAAGAAATTTTCAAGACTTGATCATGGATTAGTAGTGCGAGAGGAAAGAAATAAAAGAAAAAAGTAAACAAAAATAAACAAAAAAATGAAAAACTTGTTTGATTGGTGCTTGTACTAATTCAAAACACCCTTGCTTTGATACCTATTATAGGACCAAAAAGAGCGCTATCATTGACTACTTTCTATGGATAATCCACTAGTTTCCTCTTTCTCAAAAAGTGAAAGAGGTTTGTCTTTACAAAAGATAAGGAATGATAACGAGTTTACAATTACTATTAAAACACGAGTACAAAAAGAAGAAACAAAGTAAAACACTTTAAATACCAATAGAGATTCGAAGCATGAGTATAATGTTGGAGTAGTAAGTCGGCGATGCATCAAAATTTTGGAGTAGGATGAGAATAGGAGATGATCAGAAGTGATGTTGAAACTCTTGTTCGCAAGTTCTTTTATTGGCCATTCTGAGCACCTGGATCAACCGCGGGTACCACCAGCTTAGCCTATCCTATCCGACTCCGTAGCTATCCTCCTTCGAGTGCCTGGACTCCTTTTGGGTACCCGGACGACTGATGTGGCAATAAATGAGTAAAGCTCTATCTGAATTTTTTCAGCTGCGACTTATTGTTATCTGGGCAATTGGATGCTTGCATGCACAACCCAATCAGAACATGCCACCTCATTTGCACGCTGGGCTAAGTTTGGGCCATCCGATCGCCTTAACAGGACCCAGACGCCTAGATATTCTATCACCTAGTACTAGTTCGATCAACCGAATTCAACTGAATCATGCCACTTTATTGATCTCAAGTCCCTGCACCACAGAATTAGCATAAGAAGCATATATGAGTCGTATGATTAAGCTAGACAATTACAATTGTCCCAATCTTGACTCAGCATTTCTAGTAAAACCTTAGTTTAGATTGATGTCTATTGTTCCTTAAATGGAACTCACTCTTTCCTATTCTTCTTTTTAGAAGAACCACCCCACTGAGAAAAGTTTACCTATTGTCAAACATCTGATCCTCCTGACCTGTTTAAATTTTCTGCTTAGCATTTGATCCTCTAACCTTGGGACTTCCTTCGATGTTCGGTCCTCACTGACCCATCGACTTGCTAGATGTTTGGTCCATTAATGCATCTAAACTTTCCTGCATGTTATCCTTGATCTGCCAAGTTTTCCACCTTTCCATAATATCCGGTCCAGCTGACCTATTAGGGTTTTCATTTGCCTAGTATTTGATTCAGCTGACCTACTTGAGTTTTCCTCTGAGATACTTTCACACTTGATCAATTCTATTATATCACAAAAAAACTTAACTTTAAACCTTTGTCATTATCAAAACTAGGTTCAATTAACTAGTACTCCCTGCACCAACACTATCCCATGTGTTTTGTTAGCGAATGTGTTGTCCCTCATGTTATTGACTAAGTTAGGGTAGTTGGGGCTGAAGGGTTGAGCAGGAGCGTCAGATCGGTAAGGCCAAGATAGACGAGCAGGGGGTCAGATTAGTGAGGCTGAGAGAACTGGTCCGGAGTGTCATTTCGGTGGTCGAGACCAATCGGCAAGAGCGTTGGGTATGTACAACTTCTCATCTCAGCTCAACCGAGATAAATGGGGGAGATAAGATGAGCTAAATAGAGTAGCTTCTCGTCTTGGATAAGCTGAGCCAAATGGTAAAACTTATCGTCATGGGTATGTTGAGTTGAATGGAGAAGCTTCTCATCTCGGGTACACTGAGTCATATGGTTAAGCTTCTCATCTCAAGTACATTAAGTTGAATTGTGAAGCTTCTCATCTCAGGTATGCTGAGTGGAATTGTGAATCTTCTCATCTCAGGGATTTCATCTTCTGAGTAGAAGTAGTTGACTTGTGAGGATTGGCTTGGCCAAACCAAATGATGGAGCTTCTCGTCTCGAGTAGGCCGAGCCGAATGGACCCATTAACTTATCTTAACTTTGACCTTATCTCAGCATGACTATTGACCTTCTTAGTATAAGTAGAGGCTTCAAATAGTCTCCGCATCACAAGTCTCCCCCCGAGTCTAGTCAAAGAAGTCATGAGCCCGATTGATTGGACTGTTGTTGTAAGATGTGTATACTGATAGACATGACTTCTTTATATGAACATCTTTATTATGAAAAGAGAATCAAAACTACACTAGGTGCTTGTTTACATTAGTACATGCACGAAGTCCAATTACATTGCGATTGTAGATAACACGGTGTGTGGAGTCACACGGAAGATCATGTTATCAGTTCCTTGATTAGTATAAAGGAGAGGCTCATAACCGAGATGAAATTGGACAACCCATCAGAATGGTTGTAGTGTAATTAGGTGTGGTTGGTATTGACCATAGAATTACACTAGTGTGCTTTGAATACATTGAGCAGGACCAAAACTCGAGATTATCCAATTTGTAGTGACTCGATAATTGGATAGGACCTCAGTTTATATTATGGAGCACAATCCCTTAATCCCGAAATAATAACGGGCATATATTATTAATTATTATTTCTTTGATTTACCAAAGGGCGAGATCTATTCTGTTAGATCGATAGGCCTGGTAAGTTGGGAGATAATATTAATAATATGATGTGCCGTTGATTATTGACAGAATCTGTGTCCTGGTTAGTCAGGATGATGATGCCCCCATGATGAGCTCAAAAGGTTCATCATGCTAAACCCTACAGGTGGATTTGATCTGGCACGATGATATGGTTGAGTGGTACTAATCAAGGATCCAGAAGATAATTAATTTAAATTGTTAGTAATTAAATTAATTAACGGGCATTCGAGATCTTAAACACAGGTGGATGGACGACTCGTAATATTTGGAGCCCATATGAAAATATGGGGGTTGGTGAGAAAGTTCAATTAAGATCCTTTAGTAGAATGGATCTTAATTAATGGATCGGGTATAGATCCATTAGTGGGCCAAGATCCAACACCTCCTCTTGGTCCCTATCTTAGCCCTATATATACCCAAGGAGATCATGAAACCAAGGCTTAATCCAAGAGATCAATCTCATAGAAAAACCCTTGGCCTCTCACTTTTCTCCCTCTCATTCTCTCTCCTAGGTTAGCCGGCGCACACCCAGAAGAGAGCTTCTCTTCTCTTCTTGCTTTCTCCTTCTTCTCTCGACGTGGGGTGCTAGGAAAGGGGAGATCGTCTTCCCGTCTAGTTGGTGGCCATATCACGCGAGAGAGGGGGCTGGAGAATGGTCGGCGGTGTGGAGGAGTGGCGCAAGGGCGCTGACGGTGAGGGAGAGGGCTAGAGAGTTTGGCGGCGGGTTTGGGAAGAAGAAAGGCTTTCTTCTTCCTTCCTCTCAGTCTTCTTCTTGCTCCTTGGCCTCTATTGGATGGAGATCAGGTGGCTAGCAAGCTTGGCTGGTCGGCGGCGCATGCAAGGGAGGAGGAGAAGGCCGGCGACGCAAACCCTAACCTAGGGTTTGCGGCTAGGTCAAGGAGGAGAGGTTTTTGGGTGCCTTCGGTGATCTCGGTTCACGGTAGATCATCGCCCACCCGACGTCCGCGAAGGGAGGCACATAAGGTAGAAGATCACGAGGTGATAAGAAAGGTATAATTCTTTCCAAGCTCCGTTAATTACCCTTATGTCAATATTATGCCATGATTATTTGTCTCGTCATTTTATATTTGTTAATTTATTATTTTGATTCCGAATCATGATAAATAGTTTATTAACTGGACCCTGACCATAAACACAAAAGCCGGCAGTCAACTCGTCGTCTTTTCCATGGTCGAACGGTCGAGCAAATTACAAGGCCGATTTTGGTAATTGGCTAAGTTGTAATTTGGATCGTTCGATACGGCACGAGACGGTTGATGGGAGATGGGTCTTCATTCGGATTAAATTTTAATCCATAGACATGGAGAGGTTTCTCGGATGAGGTATTCGCTAAGGAAACCCGCCAAGCCATACCCAACAGTTGTGTTTTGGTAGGATGAGGTTGTCACACCAACATGCCTTTGCTCTCTGATGTCGTGTCAACAGCAAGTTCATGATAGTGTCATCAAATAATAAAAATATCGAATCCATAATGATTGGTGAATAAGTACCAACCTACTAGTCAAAATTGATTGTCTAGACCAAATGAGTGATTTAGGGTGTCCACAACTCGATAGCCTAGTGAAATAGGAAGAGGTCAAAGGAAAGAGACAGCAAGATCACAAGAGGAAGGCAAAGCATGATCAAGAAGAGATAAATCAGATAGATCACCATAGGAAGGCAGTCAGATCACTTGCAGGAGTTAGAGTGTGATCTCATAGAAGAATTAGAGAAAGGGTAGTAGAGTGGGCAAATGAAAAGGAAGAAGTATTAGTGAGAAGGCAGAGGTAGGACAGAGAAATTAGTTAGAGAAAAACGATGCTAGGGTTTCGGTTTCACCTCTATGCTATCAAACACTCGATCTTTGTTTGAATCCTTGTCTTTAATATTTCCTTGTATGTGTAGGTCATCCCATGTAACCGATGTGAACTTTTGGTACTACACCGGTGTATCAACCCTAATTGTCGCCTATTTTGGAAGGATCACAACTAAAGGTAGCAACCTAGAGAGGATCGTATCACAAGATCTCACAACCCCTAATTACCCATCTTCCTACTGTGTGACAATGAATTAGGTTTGGTCCATTAGACATTATGACGACCTAGGATTCCTCATAGTATATCAGGTTGTACTCTCGTGTCCGATGCTCTGCGTCTTAGTTATCTACGGATCGGAGAATAGGGTTCTCCTTTCAATTCATTCCCAAATGTTCATGGGATGTGATTCTCATGTTTTTAGCATCGAGATCATGTTAATGTACTAGATCTGGAACATAATTCGATATATCATAGAAACAAGGAAACTAAACATGCAATTAATTGATAGAAAAGTATTTATATAATAATGAAATTCCTCCCTAATCCTAGAATCCAGCAATTGCCCCATAAACATATGATTACAATCAACAAACATCATCGAATATCCAGAAATCCGATACAAATCCAAAAAACAAAGAAAAGGGAAGAAAAGCATAGGATTTCTTGTCAAATTATCTTCCTAGCAGCTCCCAATCTTCCCTTGTCGTGTGGATCACCTTAAATTGCCTTCGTGATGCCTCTTCTAGCCACCTTGGGGTCATTGGATGACTCCAAATCAAGATCCCAAACCTTAAGGAGTACATCCCCTTATATAGGGATGGAAATTGGATGCCCGAATCGACCTGTGCCACTGGACATAAGTGCTCATGTCGGGCTCCAAAGCTTCTGCGCGGGGGCGGACACGCCCCGTGCTGCTGAGCATAGGCTCCCATGTCCACTGCGATGAGTGGGGGATGGCCCATGCCGTTGGGCATGGGCCACAGTGTGGAGCTGGTCAAATGGGGCACAAGCGCTCGTGTCCGCCATGGAGCTTTCTCTTTTATTCTTCAATTCCAATTTTTCTCTCATCCACGTCCCTATCATCAAAAATACATATGAGCAATATCCAAAACTAGAAAAACATATAAATGAAGCAAAAGATATGAAGAAAATAGAATCCACATATGTAAAATGGGTCAAATATAGCGTGAAATCATAATGACAACCCTATACTTTCCATGCTTATCACTCTCATCATGGCCTCTGTCACTAGTCAAAGAGGACACGTGGCGAGATTATGAATCCCATGCTTGATCCGGGTGTTCTCTCTTTTAATGTTGCCAAACTCTATCAACCTCAGTCTTTGAGTCACGCATGCCGCCATAACTGACAAGACACCTATAATGGTAGCTTTCTGAGGTCACGTCTATCAACATGATTTAAACGGCTAAGCCATTAGAGGAGCCATCCAGATCACAATAATTCAAATTATGTTGATCCGCATGCTCAATCCCATGGCTCAAAAGATATCATGCCTTTTTGGCTTCGAAATCCAACGGTCACTGCCAAGCGAGCAAAAGTATATTTAGGTTTGGGGAGCATTTCTATCTTCATTGTCTTTATTCAAGACTCCCCACACTGCATTCCTCTCCATCGCGAGCTCTCTACTTTCAGTGCCACCGTAAGTTTCTTTTCCCTTCATCTCTTTTTCTTATTCTATTGGGATCATGGTTGTTAGAGTACCATCAAGCCCTTGGTATGAGTTGATGCAATCAACTTTTACCAGAGATGCCCAAGATGAGATCAAGATTGTAGGATCGTTTGTGTCTGCTAGAGGGGGGGTGAATAGCGATTTTCGATTCTTCTTGTACCTACGTTGTTAGTTGCACAGCGGAAACAATAATAAAGAAAATTAACAACGCTAACAAGAAGGGTTTACTTGGTATCCACCCCGGCCGGGTGACTAATCCAAGAATCCGTCAGTAGATCACTCCCCGGATAACCTCCGGCTAGTCCTTGTCGCTCCTTGTGGGTGGAGAAACCTCGCCACAATACCATGACACGATCATGACTCTAGAGACTACTAACAAGCCTTAACCAAGCTTGTTTCATCAAGAAACAAGGTAGTAAACAAGTCCAATAGGGCTCGAATCTGAAACAGCCACTACCAGTCGACTGCCCAAATGGCAATCACCTGGTCCCACTCAGATTCGACTGTTACAGCATAACGTTCGAATCCTGGCCAGCTGTTCCAGTTGGCACCAGTCGACTGCCCCATACCTAAGCCTAGGGTTTTACTCCCGAGTACAAATCTCTCCGCACTCAAACCCTCCCGGCTTAGACCCTGAGTACAAGCACTCATACTCAGACCCTCACAACTTAGTTGACTCTTCACCAGCAGCCTTGACTGTTGCCTTCGCGCCCTCTTCATCTTCGACCCTCGTCCCTCGGATGCACACAAGCTTCCAACTTGTCTCCATGCCATCCTTCACGTAGGCCTCGAAGTCCGTGTCCCTCGGCTCATCATCCCTGCTATCCAACGGTCCCTCGGATGCGCACATAAGCCTCCATCTTACCTTCATGTCATTCTTCACCTGAGGACATCAACCAGGTCCATGTGTACCTGTACACCTGCACACTCATGCACACATATGAGAACAACACAAATCCTAACTTAACCATTTTACCCACACATCAAAATATCATGATCCTCCAGATCATTTCAGGGCCGATTGCCCCAATAATCTCTCCCTTTTTGATGTGTGGCAATATGTTAAGTTAGGTAAGCACATAGCAATAACAATAGCAAAAGCAATTGAAATTTAAGCATAATACACAAGAGGCAACCTCCCCCTTAACCTATGCTTTCTCCCAAATTTCAACTCTTATTGCTAATTCCAAGTTAAAGTTAAGTTCTACCCAACCTAACTTTCCAAGTTCTTCCCCCTTTAACAGAATCAAAGAATTGCCCCAAGCAACCTTTCCCTTAGTGCCAAAAAGAACTCATCACCACTTAAGAGAGTCTAAAAGGTTTGCAAGCACATTTGCTAGGATATACCTTATCCTAGAAAGATATGATTTCATGAAAACCACTAATGTGCTTAACTTTTGGTACAATTCTCTAATTTCCTTAAGGATGAACACTTTGTTTCAATTTTGAACTCAATTCATGATTTCTTGTGTTTGCCAATTCTAACCATTATCAATTTATACAAGAAATTGTCCTAAATTCTTTTCTTTTCCATATGTGTCCATAATATGATGAAATTCTCCTTCTTATTATCTCTTTACCTTAGATAAATATTCACTTATCTTGAATTTCAAGATATTAAATCATGGGCAACACTTTACTCAAGGAATATGAAATCATAATCAAGACTTTAAATCCAAATCCATATCCTATCTTCCAATTTCGTAATTCCTTACTATCCAATATGTCTTTCATGCTAACACTCACAGAATGTTTCTGTGTTTATTGGCAGGTGACTGCCCTTTTGGTAGGTGACTGCTAAACTTCACAGAATGTTTCTGTGTTCATTGGCAGGTGACTGCTAAACATCATAGAATGTTTCTGTGTTCATAGGCAGGTGACTACTAAACTTTACAGAATATTTTTGTGTTCATTGGCAGGTGACTACTAAACTTCACAGAATGTTTCTATGTTCATTGGCAGGTGACTGCCCTATTAGCAGGTGACTGGTGTCTGAAACTCAGTTTTTTAGGCCGAGATTCAATAATGCACTAATAATTCCATAAATTCCCAAAAATTCTGAAACTTTGAGGGGAGATTTGTGAAGACAATATCTACTTGGAAAAAATACGTTTCCAAATAAATGTACTCCAGATCCCAAGATTGGCACGAAATCCTATTCTTTCTAAAGTGTATCATTAAAACCTTAGCTCAAAGTTCTAATTTGGACCTCACCTTGATGCTTCGTCCCATACTCATTCATATTCCATTAGTAGCATCAAGTTACACGATACTTTCATATTAAACCTAATTTCTTTCAATTATAATACCATTTTCACTCTTTTTCTCCCTAAATCTCCTTTTTAATGTGCCAAAACCTAGGATTAAGACTTACCCAAGTCTTCCAACCCTATTTGGCACATTTCATCTAATTCCTTGAGAGAAAAACTATTGAGATCCATTTACCATAGATCCCAAAGGCTCCTAGAGATCCCCCTTGAGCTCTTGGCCTGAGCCACCTCTTTAGGTGACTCAACCCATACTAGACCACACCGGTGTGCCCCCGATGACTCTTGGCCTATAAATTGGACCTTCTTAACCTTGGACACCTTGCCCTTGGTTAAGTTATCCATTTTCCCTTTGAGTGGCACCCCCTTGCCATCCTTGGACTTCTCCTTTTTGCCATGGTCATATGCCTTCCCAGCATATTTCTTACCATTGGCCTTGGAGGTCTTAGACCGGTATCCTAACCCCGATCTATCATAGTTGGGTTTTAGACTACCCAACACCATGTCTAGACTATTTGATCCAAAAGTGAATCTTTCTAGGGCCTTTTCTAAAGTATCAAGCCTTGCCCTCAAGGCTTGATTTTCCTTTTCTAGCCCTTTAACTTTGGAGTCCATGTGTCCACTTTGGACATTTCTAGATCTACCCATTTTCTTAGGCACATTCTTCCCATTGTTGGGTTTAGTACCATGATTCTTAGGTCTAGAGGTCTTGGGTTGATCATGATGCATGATTCTATTCCTATCATTATATCTAAATCCAAAGTTATGCACCATTAGACATTTTTCATTAAAACTAGCATGCATGGATGGATAATTAGCATGTTTTTTAAAATGCAAGGAAGAACTTGAAATTGAATTGCATTTTACCCTAGGGTTAGGAATTAACTCCCTTACCTTTGTAGTCCCTCCTTGTTGTGGGCTTCTTCTCTTGCTCTCCTCCTTCTCCCATCTTTTTAGATGCTCCATTTTCTTGAACTCTTTACTCCTTGGGCACTTGGTGTGGTAGTGCCCCAATTCTCCACATGTGAAACATCTAATCTTCTTTTTCTTTTCTTGGGCTCCTTCAATCCTACAACCCACGTTAGATTTAAAGGAACTTGAAATGAGTTTAGATTTTACCTCCTTCTTACAATTTGGCACTTGTCCTTGTAGTGCCCCTTTTCGTTGCAACCAAAGCATGTGATGTGTTCTTTTCTCTTGACTTTGGTGGAGGTGGAGGTTAGGTTGACTTCTTCAACCTTGGATGATGTAAATGCTTCCTCTTGATCCGACATGGTTGAAGGCCTCTCCTCTGTTAGTAATATGAGAGAAGTGTCCTAAGACAATCGCCTTATGATTGTAAACATTTATTTTAATAAATGAAAATTCACTATTTGAGTATACATATTTGTGTATTTGATTGGGATCTTAAACTCATTTACTGAATGTCCGCAATACAATTCACAGCATGAGAGAATTTTTGATGAATTCACAACTAGTGATTATCTCTACATGTGCAATTGTGAAGTATTGAAATTGTCCCTAGTCGATGAATTGATAAATACGGACACTATCAATTCTATTGAGACTAGCATGGGTTATTCTCTAATCAGCTGATTCTTACTGGCTGGTGACATTGGGATGTCCGGAGATAAACATGAATGCTAGTTAAGGGAACTAGTTCATTGGAGTGACTGGCTGTAAAACTTCACATGGTAGTCTATATATAGACATGTCAGTGAAGTTCTTACCGCAGCTTAAGTGCGATGGTCCTTTGACTTGCGGTGTTCAAGTCATCTTGGTCATAGAGACTTATACATTAACATCTTAAGCAAGCATCTCCAAGGAGGTGTGGACCCAGGATGGTTGGGTATAAGCCAAAGTGCCCGAAGATGTTTGAACAGCCTACAAAGGATTTACCACTCCTTGCGAGGAGATGTATACCCAAGGCCTATCGTCGGATTGTTACTCAAAGCCTCTGGCCAGAGCATGACATGCTTAGAGTATGAGTCTCTTAAATACATGAGAGTAATTAGAAATCCATTGGACGAGAAAGACATTACTTGGGCTAGGTGTGACGTAGTCAGCCTAGTGGGGACTGACAGATATAGACCATGTCCTGAACCAAGTGGGTATAAGATGGTGAAGGGAATAAGACACGATTCATTAGAGCTGCTAAAGGGTTTCAGAATTATTTCTGAGGTCAACCGTTGATCTTTCGATTAATTGGGGATCATGATGTACTACTAGGTGCCACTCATGATCGTTCTATAATTGATGAATTATAGACGGCCAACATAAATCGAAAGCCTATTTAGTCACACGCACTACGAGTAATCCGAGGGATTTAAAACGAATTGAAAATTGGATTTTCCGATCAAGACAAATAAGTCGAATCTGAATTTATCAGAGGTGCACCGGAAGCTTAAAATGGCTAAGTCTTTTAAAGGCTTATTGAACGAATTAAATGAGTTTAATTCGTAATGGTTTAGGCTTGGTGTGGCCGGCCAAAGAGGGTGCCCACCCTCTTTGGTTTGGCCGGCCACAATAAAAGAGGGAAACCAATTTATTTGGTTTAAATTATAAAATAAATCAAGCGCGATTTGTTTTATAAAATTATAGATAAATAAATTTATATAAAGAAATTTATATAAAGAGATTTATTTTCATGAAAATTAAAATAAACCTTGGATTGGTTTATTTTATTTTATAAAATCAATTATGAATTGATTTTTCCATGATAAGAAAAATTTATATAATAAATTTATTCTTTTTATGAAAATTAAAATGAACCATGGATTGATTTATTTTATTTTATAAAATCAATTATGAATTGATTTTTCCATGACAAAAAAAATTTATATAATAAATTTATTCTTTTTATGGAAATTAAAATGAACCATGGATTGGTTTATTTTATTTTATAAAATCAATTATGAATTGATTTTTCCATGATAAGAAAAATTTATAATAAATTTCTTGTAAAATTTTATTCCATAATAAAAGGGGAGACATGGTTGTTTTTATTATAAATTGAGTTATAATAAAAACTTGGTATAACGGAATAATTCATAGAAAAATTTATAAGATAAATTTCTTATGAAAATTTCCGTTAAGAGGAGACTTGGCGATTAAGAGGCTACTATATAAAGGTACCAAGGCAAGGCTTGGAAATTAATTCAAGTGATCAAGGATTCTTATCTAGCCTCTCTTCCTCTCCTTCTCTCCCTCTCCCTCTCCAAGTGGGCGCCGGCCCTAGAAGTTCCTCCTAGGGTTGCCGTGAGCCAACTCCACCAAGAAGCGCCGAAGAAGAAGAAGAAGCGGGTCGCAACTCCTTCCTTCCTTTCCCCGGAATCTTGATTCCGTTACTTGGTGGTTAGTTTCCATCTCTCTCTCTCTTGATATTCTTGTCGTGCCTTTGGAGAATCTAGTAGTTCTTGTCGGCACGAAACTCTTGGCTTTGAGAAGTCATCCCGAAGAGAACTCGGCGTGGACGCGAATAGAGGCGGAGCTTCCAAGGGACGCTACGGTTGGATCTCGTCCCTTACTTCAAGTTACGCGAGGTATTGAGTAAATTAGTTTACTTTCTACAAAATTTTAATTTATGATCATGTCCACACATCATAAGGTTGCATGCTAGATACGTGGTTAAAATAATTTGAGAAATTATTTATGCTAATTCTTCCGCTGCACGTAATTATTTTTTTAAATTACGAACCCGTATCCATGTCAACATGCACCCGGTCCTAACAGTGGTATCAGAGCCGGTTAGTGTTCGGCATAATCATATAATTATTTTGCAGAAAACTTTGTCATGATCTCAATTTTGAAAACTTTTCCAATTATGGAAACTTTTCGATTATGATAAATTTTAGATTTAGGAATTTCAAAGTTTGGAAATCCTCATGAAATTTTGTAAACTTTTGAAATATCCTAGTTTCTGAAATTTTATGATAATTGTGAAAACTTCCCATTTTTGGAAACTTTCCAATTTTGGAAATTTCCTATTTTGGAAATTTTCCAATTTTGGAAATATGTAAGTTTTCTTTGTACCAGAAACTTACAATTATTCTGAAAACCTATTATGAAATCTCAAAATTTTGGGCACTTTCTTTCAAGAAAGTCTAGACAAATTTATGGATCATTAATTGACAATTAAATTCGAATTGGTTTTAAATTATTAACAAAATTCTTTATTTTGGATTGAGCCTCGGGGAGCCGTCCAATTTAAAGTTAGTTGTTGTAATTTAATTTCCCATTTTGAATAAAAATTGTCATGTTTAATTTGGTTACGCCTCTGGGAGCGGACCAAATTGGATTTACGACAAATTTCTTTTCTTTGGGTATTTGAGCCTCGGGGAGCCACCCTTAGAAAACAATTTGTTGTAATTAATTAATCCATGAATAAAATATGTGATCAAATCTTGGAAATTTGATTTAAGAGGTGATGCTCTTACATATTGTTGCCTCCAAAATTAATTAGGAAAATGGTTTCCTATAGAGTTTTCTTAAAAGTGATTTTCATGAAAATAATATGTGGTTGAATTAAGGAAATCTGTCTCTTAATTTAATAAGATTTGATTTAGAGAATCAAAAGTCTTAAACATATTATTTTCGAAATTGATTATGACAATTTAGGAAATTGTTTCCCAAAATAATTCCTTGAATAAAGTATGAAATTAGAATTAGGAAATCCGGTTCCTAATTCAATTAATGAGACTTGATAAATTAAGTCACATACATACTTTATTAAGGAAATCGTTAGTCATTACATAATTATATGTCATGAATGTGTTTAGAAAAGAAAGGATGAGACCCAAAACCCCTTACAAAATATTAAGGCCAACACCTTCCATTAATATGGTTAGAATCGGAGTTTTGTTTCTCGTGTGGGTTGATGGACACATCCATGCCCGGCTTGAACCTCAACATATTCAAACCATGGAATTAGTTTATGAATAATATAGTTGGAGTCAGAGGTCAATCCTTAGTTTTGGTTGTTGGACACATCCAAGCCTGACTAAAAGGTTGAATGAGCTCCAACCATATTAAAACTATTTCTTGATTAATGGGTCAGCCTTAAGCTTGGAGCATCGATTTGTTGTGCCACAGCCAAGGTCGATGTAAAGAGAGGTGCAGTTGGGTGCTATGTATATTGTTGCATACTTGTTAATGAGGTAACAACCCAATGATTTATGCAAACATTCAATTAGTTGATAGCATAAAGTGATAGTTACATATATGTGATATGTAATAGGTATAATTGCCTACCTTCATAGCTAAGAATAACTTGATGGCCACAGCCATGGTTGTTCTTATCTATGGTTGGATATCAACCTATTTGGAGATGCTCCTACGATCTCCCGAATTGATAAAAAGGGTTATTCAATTCGAAAAATAAATAGGATTTAATTAATGTATGTTGATGCATTCTTTATCATTCTTCTCACATAAGCTCAATTTGTATTTCTAGGATAATCACTCGATCATGTCTTCTCTGAATTTGCGTTCCATTTTGGACACCAATAAACTAACTGGGCTAAACATCATGGACTGGCTTCGAAACCTGAGAATAGTCCTCAAGGGAGAGAAGCTTGCTTATGTCCTTGAAGAACAACTTCCTAACCGTCCTCCTGAAGATGCAACTCCAGACCAATTTCCTGAGTTGCTCAACCTGCTGAAGACTGTAGAGCTTTCTGTGAAGCAGGATCAGAAGACGGTACTGTTAGTTGGTTCCTCGAAGAAAGGTTCTAAGAGGAAGGTCAAAGAACAGAATAAGGGAAAGAAGAAAAAGGTCAAAAAGACTAAAAATACCCTAAAAGGCACTTGCCATCACTGTGGCAAGGAGGGTCACTGGCGAAAAAACTGCAAGGTTTATCTTGAGTCCTTGAAGAAGAAGGCATCCGATGCCCCATCCTCTTCAGGAATCTTCGTTATTGAATGTCACTCTATTTCCTCAAATACCTGGGTACTTGATACTGGGTGTAGCTCACATATATGTAATGACATACAGGGGCTAAGGAATAGAAGAAAACTCGTCAAGGGAGAAGCGAATTTGCGAGTTGGAAGTGGAGCAAAGATTGTTGCTGTTGCCATCGGAACATATTTGCTAAAGCTCCCTACTGGACGTGTTTTAGAATTGGATAATTGTTATTTTGTTCCTTCGTTAATAAAGAACATTGTATCTATTTCATGTTTGAATGAAAAGGGTTATCATTTAACTTTTAGTAATAATTGTTGTTACATAACTTTAAATGGCGTTCTTTATGGACTGGAACTTTGTGCAATGGAATCTACACGTTAGATTTATCCGGTGACGTTTTCAATATCGAAGTTAGCAACAAACGTGCTCGAATAGATAATCGAATAGACTCCTACACATGGCATTGTCGTCTTGGCCATGTAAGTAAGAAACGCATGACCAAATTACACCGATGTGGAATTTTGGAATCATTTGAACCCGGTTCATTTGATACATGCGAATCATGCTTAAAAGGCAAGATGGCCAAATTACCCCTTTCCGGAAAAGGTAATCCAGTGGGAGAATTGCTTGGTCTAATACATACTGATGTATGTGGACCAATGTCAACTCTTGCACAAGGAGGCTATAGCTACTTCATTACCTTTATCGATGATTACTCACGATTCGGGTATGTGTTCTTGATGAAACACAAATCTGAAGCTTTTGAGAAATTCAAAGAGTTCAGAAATGAAGTAGAGAAATAGCTTGGCAAAAGTATTAAGATACTTCGATCCGATCAGGGTGGTGAATACTTAAGTCAAGAGTTTCAAGATTATCTTAGGGACAATGGGATATTGTCCCAATGGACTCCGCCGTATACACCACAGCATAATGGTGTATCTGAGAGGCATAATCAAACCTTGATGGACATGGTTATATCCATGATGAATCATGTAACTCTTCCAAAATCCTTTTGGGGCTATGCACTTAAGACAGCTGTTTACTTGCTAAACAGAGTCCCAACCAAGGTAGTCTCTACTACTTCATATGAGGCGTGGAATAGTAAGAAACCACACTTAACTCACCTTAAGATATGGGGTTGTCCTGCTTATGTGAAGCGGATTGTATCAGACAAATTGGATGCTAAGTCTGATAAATGTCTATTTATTGGATACCCTAAGGAAACGAAAGGTTACCAATTCTATCATCCCTTGGAACAAAAGGTGTTTGTTTCAAGGCATGTTGTATTTCTGGAAAAAGAATTTCTTTTACAAGAAAATAGTGGGAGTGGCATTGAACTTGATGAAGTTCAAGAAACTCCAATAGACATTACAAAGACACCTAGTCTAGACCCACAACCAATAACTCATAATGATGAGCTATCAGTTGAACCTAAAACAACACCACCTCTTCGTAGGTCTGATATGACACACAATATTCCAGAGAGATATGGATTTCTCATAAGTGAATCGAACGACGTGTTACTCATAAACGATGACGAACCTATCAATTATGAAGATGTTCTGAAAAGTTCAGAAAGGGACAAATGGCTTGACGCCATGAAGTCGGAAATGGATTCCATGTACGAAAATCAAGTATGGGACTTGGTTAACCCACCTGAAGGGATTAAGCCCATAGGGTGCAAGTGGGGTTTCAAGAAGAAAACTGACATGGAAAGTAATGTTGTTACCTTTAAGGCTAGATTAGTGGCAAAAGGATATCGTCAGAAACAAGGAATTGATTATGACGAAACCTATTCACCAGTAGCTATGCTTAAATCCATTCGGATGCTCCTAGCCATAGCAGCTCATTATGATTATGAGATATGGCAAATGGATTGTGAAAACAGCTTTCCTTAAATGGAAACCTGCTTGAGGATGTATACATGATACAACCTGAAGGTTTCACATCGGTTGATAAAACCAAAATATGCAAGCATCGACGATTCATATATGGACTGAAGCAAGCATCCAGGAGCTGGAACATCCGTTTTGATGAGACAATCAAAGAGTTTGATTCTCACAAAATCCTGTCGAACCTTGTGTGTACATGAAGGTTAGTAGGAGTGCAGTCATATTCCTAGTGTTATATATCGATGACATATTACTTATAGGAAACGATATATCAGTCTTTACAGTCGGTTAAAATNTGAACTAGGGTTGCCAAAAATCAAAAAGGGGGAGATTGTTGGTGCAGAAAGCACCAAAGTCAAACCTGTGTTTTGATAATGGCAACAGGGTTCAAAAGTTAAGTCTTACTTGTTATCTAACATGTCACTCTAGTGTGCAGGGTAAAAAGCCCTAGCGAAGGACTGCTAGGAACTGGCGAAGGAATGTCAGGGTAAAAAGCTTCGAGCCCTAGCGAAGGAATGCCAGGGCAAAAAGCCCTAGCGAAGGACTGCTAGGCACTAGCGAAGGAATGCCAGGGTCAAAAGCCCTAGCGAAGGAATGCTAGGCACCGGGCAAAGGACAGCTCGGTATCCAAGACCTGGCAAAGGACCGCCAGGCAAAAGTCCAACCAAAGGAGCGGTTGGCATCAGGTACATTCTCCCGAGAGGAGTAGGTGAGGACGCGTTCCCCGTCGAGGGAACAGTAGGCGTCGGTTCGACCTAGGGTTCCATTTTGGAGGCCCAAAGTCAGAACCAAGACAGTTAGGGTGTATAAACTAATATTTTATTGTTTTATTGTGTTTTGGACTAACCCTGGATGCATGACCGAAGGAACGAGTGCCTGCAGCTCAGAGAGCCTCAAAGGAACGAGGCAACAGCTAACCAGGGCGCCCGGAGTGTCCCGGGCGCCCCCAAGGTAAACACAAAACACAAGAAAGCAAAGCAAGCTTCGACAGCTCAACTCCCGGGCGCCCCCGTGCTCCCGGGCGCCCGCGCTACTCCCGGGCGCCCCCAGCGCAAAGACCACCGCTGCTAATTCCAAATCATGGGTAGGATAATTCTTTTCATGTTCCTTTAATTGTCTAGAGGCATAGGCAATTACCTTCCCATTTTGCATAAGCACAGCTCCGAGTCCAAGTTTGGATGCGTCGCTGTACATATCGAAACCCGTATCATTTTCCGGAAGAGTCAATATAGGAGCGCTAGTCAGTCTCCTTTTCAGTTCAGAGAAACTCTTCTCACATTCCTCGGTCCAGGTATATTTCTTATCTTTCTTTGTAAGAGCTGTCATAGGGGCTGCAATCCGAGAGAAATTCTCTACGAATTTTCTGTAGTAACCTGCTAACCCCAGAAAACTTCTGACCTCACTGGCATTCTTGGGTCTGGACCAGTTACTTACGACCTCAATTTTAATTGGGTCGACCATCACTCCGTCCTTGGAGATAATATGTCCCAAGAATGATACTTGGTTCAGCCAGAACTCACATTTCGAAAATTTAGCATACAGTTGTTCTTTCTGAAGAATCTGTAATACTAAACGCATGTGCTCTGCATGCTCTTCGGAAGTCCTCGAATAAATAAGGATGTCGTCGATGAAGACGATCACAAATCTGTCGAGAAATGATGAGAAAATTCGATTCATAAGATCCATGAATATTGCCGGAGCATTAGTGACTCCAAACGGCATCACTACGAACTCATAATGTCCGTATCTCGTCCGAAAAGCAGTTTTGGGTATATCCTCATTTTTCACCCGGACCTGGTGATAACCAGACCTCAGATCGATCTTAGAGAAAACCGTAGCTCCCTTTAACTGATCGAACAGATCATCTATCCTGGGTAGAGGGTACCTGTTCTTTATGGTCACATTGTTTAATGCCCGATAGTCGATACACATACGCATCGACCCGTCCTTCTTTTTGACGAACAGTACGGGAGCTCCCCAGGGGGAATGACTAGGGCGAATAAGTCCCTTGTCGAGAAGCTCTTGTAGCTGTCCTTGCAATTCTTTCAATTCAGCCGGCGCCATTCGGTATGGTGCTTTCGAGATGGGATTAGTACCAGGAATTAAATCAATAGCAAATTCAACCTCTCTTTCAGGTGCTAACCCTGGTAAGTCATCAGGAAATACCTCTGGATAGTTGCATACGACTTCGACGTCTTCTAGCTTCGGGTCCTCTCTAGGACGAGTATCAACCACATGAGCTAGAAATCCAGAACACCCATTCTCTAACATTTTCCTTGCCTTCAGAGCCGATAAGAATTTGCCAGTCTTCTTCTTCGGCTCGCCGATAAATTCAAAGAGAATCCCCGTCTCGGGTCGGAAGATAACCCTTTGTTTACGGCACTCGATAGAAGCGCCGTATTTATTCAAGAAATCCATGCCCAATATTGCGTCATAATCTGACATAGCAAGCACTATCAGATCGCAGTAGAGTTCCCTATCTGCAATTCTGATTGGTGCGGCACGTAGCATTTGGGTAGAGGGCATCACCTCTCCCGAGGGCAGTGTAGTCACATAATCAATATTGGATAAATAAGATTTTATTTATTTTACTAACCGAAATTTATTTTATTCATTCTTATAAGTCTACATACAAACTAGTCCACTCAGTGAGCTAGATGGGCTGCCGTGATGCCCAACATAAAGAATAACATAGCGACACCTACTATATCCTCGCTCATCACCCTCTGGCCCGCCTCAGGATCCTCAACTGTTCCCATCGGGTCCTCTTCTTCAACCTCGAGGATCTCCTCGTCCGCTTCAAGGTCTTCCTCGAACATCTCCAGCAGCTCTGGGTTCTCCTCGAAGAGTTCGGGGTCCTCCTCGAGGGGCTCGGGGTCCTCCTCGAACGGCTCGGGGTCCTCCTCGAGGGGCTCGGGGTCCTCCTCGAAGGGCTCGGGATCCTCCTCATAGGGCTCGGGATCCTCCTCATAGGCTCAGGGTCCTCCTCAGGGTCCTCCTCGGACGGCTCAGAGTCCTCCTCGGACTGCTCGGGGTCCTCCTCCGAGTCTCCCAGGTCCGCTGGGAACTCATGGCGGAGGAGCTGCCTGCACAACCCCGTATAGGGCATACGGCATCTGTGCTGTCCCCAGATCTGATGCGCCACCTCTCTGGCCCGGTTGGGCAAAGAACGGAGTAAAGCTCCGATCCTATGATCGTCCGTGGCTGGAAACCCTTCCCGCTCCAGTTTCCAGAAGAGCCTATCCAGGAATCCTATGGTGCCTTGGATTCCCAGGGTCGGCCAATCCCTAACTGTCTCTATCTGCTCCAGCAGCTCGCGGCATCTCTCAGGGTAGTCCTCAGGCAACATCTGGAATTGAAAAAAAAATGACATGGTTAGTACACAACCATTCCTTTTTCAATTCGCAAATATATACAGAGGAAACACACACCCAATCGGTGTGGTTTACCCTAGCGATTACTATATGTAACCACCCTCTTACCCCAAATTCTAGGTCATGAATAAATGCTTACACATTCACATATTTTACAATTTCTAGTCATTGATTATCATACAAGTGATAATTGGCTACATAAGCATTAATTCTACCTTCACTTGTTATGCAAGTATTACTCATCTTCATATCATGCAAGCATAACTCATCTCATATAGTAGCACTGTACATGAAATAATCTAAGCGAGTTAGGATTTCTTACTTAGAAGCGGCAGGAGGAAGCTTGATGTGTGTGTGATGGAGGGGAAACCTGCTCTGATACCAACATGTAACGCCCGGCCTTTTATCTACCCTAAAGGCGGGATTACGGGTCCATACACTCATATCATACAATCATGTTAAGTATGTATATCCAAACAAAACAGTTACATACAAGAAATGTAGTAGGCATGCCTATTGAAGACTAATTTACCAAGCATGGTTTTTCATTTCTTTTATATCTACATGCATTTACAACCTAATAGGAAGATCTTGTAACACACTAAAGCATGGAATAAACATGGTTTGAACAAGATACAACATAGGAATATAGCAAGAGTTATCTAGTCTTTGATACATGCAAAGGAAGCATTCATAAGAAACAGAAAATAGTAATTACCTAGTATTTTCCTTAGCATGCATTCTACAATATTTAAACATTAATGATAGTATTATCTAGCATAACATAGGTTCCATACCACTAACTCAATCACAGTAGAGTAGTCATGATCATCACCCATTCAGAGTATAGCAATACAATTTCAATAGTAATTATGGGAAGCAGTTTAGATTCTAGACAAAACAAGGTAGATAGAATCTTTCGTTCTTTCCCGAGCCATCACCACACACATCCTCCAACCTTTCCTCTGCCTCTTCCTTTAGTTCGAGTATTTCTTACCGCTATCTGCAGCATAAGAAAAATAACAGGAACTAGTAAGCAAAACATGCTTAGTAAGAATCCGGGCCTACTCGCAAAATCCATATCAATACATCATATCATGTACACAATAATCAGATAGAATTATCAGCATCATAAGCATCTCATCAAAGCATCATAAACATCACATCAATTTATCTCTAAGTACTTTACGGAACAAGAGAAATGTTTTTCAAAAAGGTTCCATAATGGTAAGTACTTCAAAATATCATATCATCATCCAGGGCCCAGTTGTCGTACCACATCATGCACGTTCCCTAATAAATTGGGGTAGCGAGCCACCAATCTAATTAGAGCAGGACCCTTCCGTCCTACCAATGCCATGACCTTAACATGCTCATTGGATTTGTTTAACGACCCCCTTCCGAGTCGGGTACACAACTTTCCAAAGTAAAGTAATTTATCATGCAATTACTCATATATGTATATGCCAAAAGGTACTCTTAATCACTTCTCAAAGGGACACACCACACATTCGGGTGCTCTTGATCCCCTAGGGACACACCACACATTCGGGTGCTCTTGATCCCCTAGGGACACACCACACATTCGGGTGCTCTTGATCCCAGTTTCAATAGAGTAACCCTTTTTAAGCATATTATCAAACACATCATGTTCATATCATCAAAGTGCCCCATGGGCTATAAGGCATGCTTTTATACCTAACAAGATAGGTCACATAAATCATCCACACATCACATATGTAGTAGCATGCTTCATGGTCTCATTAGGTACTTCCCAACCCTAGAACTAGGGTTGGCCGAAATTTAAATAAGTGGTAACATGCTTCATGGTTTCAAATATTCACACGAGCATTTACACAAACACCTTGCCTATACTTATTAAGCATGGATATATCATAAGGAAAATCATACACCCTTAAACCCTAATTCTCCTAGGGTTGGCCGAAAGTTATATAGAGTAGCATACCCTAATTTTATCTTCTCAAAAGTTTGGAAAACAACACACATGTATACAATGTTTGTTAGCATTCATGTCATGCATCAAGAAGTGATTTCACTTCACAACCCCAAGGAAATCCAAGCCTTGGCCGAAACCTTGTAGGGTACCAAAACCCTAATTTTTGTTCTCTCAAAAATTTGGAAACAACACATATGTGTATAGAATCCCTAGGGCACTAGCATGTATCAAGATTTCATCAAAAAAAACTTCTCTTGGACCTCCAACCATAGGTGGCCGAAACTTGTAGGGTACCAAACCCTACTTTTTGTTCTCTCAAAAATTTGGAAAACAACATACATCCATACCCTAGGTTCCTAGGGATATCCTCATGCATCAAGAAGCAACCAAACCCTTCTTCCATGGTGGTGGCCGAATGGTCACAAGGGAGAAACTCCCATTTCCAAAAACAACCACAAGAAAACATACAATCAACCGAAACCGATTACACTGCAGGCGAGAGGATACTTACATCCTAGCGCTGGATTTTAACCTTCTTTAAATCGTAGGGTACCCTACACTTGAAGGGTATGTGAAAGCCTTTTTCTTCCAATTTTCCTCTAAGACTCCTTGGTCTTGGTAGAAGGCAAAGGCACTTGGGCTTTCTTCCTTGCAATTGCCCTAGGGTTAGAACCCCTTGGATGCTATTTTCGAAAATGGAAGAAGTGAAGGAGATGATGGAGGTTTCGGTTGGGAGAAGTGAGGAAGAAGAAGAGAAGAAAAGGAAGTTATTCCATCTTCCCATATTTATACTTTTCTCATGAAAAGACATGTCTCTTCACCCTTACACACTTAACAAGCATGTTCCTTTCTCCTTCTACATGAAATATTGCTTGGTTCATTGGTTATGACATGGTGAGTGCAACTAGGAGGTCCAAGGTTCAATCCTTGCTTCCTCCTTTCTAGCTCTTCTTTTTATCACAATTTGCACTAACCCATGTCAAAGCCCATTAAACCAAGCCCATCATGAAATTTCATAATATGAATAATATTTTATGAATTCAGAATATTTCATAATATTCCAAAAATATTATTTCATAATATTTTTAATATTCCATATTCATGAATATAATATTTCATGCTAATATTTCATGATAATAATATTTCATGAATATAATATTTCATGCATTCATAACATTTCATGGCATGTGATTGCATGAAATTCATATCATTTCATTATAACCATTTTCATACATTGTCATGATTTTACATTGACAAATTTGGGGTGTTACAGTTGGTGCAAATTCCTATGCTTAGCTAAGTTTGCCTACAACAATAGCTATCAGGCCACCATCAGGATGGCACCTTATGAGGCATTGTATGGCAGGAAATGCAGATCACCCATATGTTGGCAAGAAGCTGGTGAGAAGAAAGAGATGGAGTCAGGACTAGACAGCCAGACTGAGCTTATAGATGAGACCACTCAGGCTATCCAGACGATCCGCCAAAGGATTGAGACTGCCCAGAGTAGACAGAAAAGTTATGCTGACACACGCCGTAGGCCACTGGAATTCCAAGTTGGAGATTCAGTATTTCTCAAGGTCGCTCCTATGAGGGGAGTGATGAGATTTGGTAAAAAGGGTAAGCTAAGTCCTCGCTACATAGGACCTTACAAGATCATAAGGAGGGTTGGTAAGGTAGCATATGAGTTGGACTTACCAGAGGATATGTCAGCTATCCACAGTACATTCCATGTCTCCATGCTAAAGAAGTGTATTCACGACCCTAGCCAAGTGATTCAGCCTCAGTCAGTACAGATCCAAGAAGATCTTAGTTATGAGAGCAGACCGACACAGATAGTGGACAAAGCAGTTAAAAGATTAAGAAACAGAGAAGTGCCACTAGTGAAGGTCATCTGGCAGAATCAAAAGCATGAAGAGGCTACTTGGGAACGTGAGGACAGCATGAGAGAGAGATATCCAGAATTATTCTAAGTTCGAGGACGAACTTTTCATAAGGTATGGGGGATTGTAACGCTCCAAAATTCCCATTTTTAGTTCTTAAAGTCCTTAGAATTATTTAAAAATGGTTTAGAAATATTCTAGATATTTTTAGGGATTTTTAGAATATTTTTATGGAATTTTCCGAGTCCGTTTAGTATATTTAAAAAAAACGTTTAAGGGCAGCAGGGGGTTCGAACCCGCGACCACCGGAAGAGCAAGCACGCGCGCGACCAGCTGGGCTGGTTGGTTTTGTTGAAATAAGCTGGGCGAAACAATAGATAAGGTATAATTAGGTAAATTCGCCCCATAAGTATAAATAGATAATTAAAGAGAGAAATTTTATTTTCTCTCAACCTAAACCCTTTCTCTCCCTCGCCCAGCACCTTGCGCCGACTCCTTTCCCCTCTCCTCTCTTGGGCGACACCACATCAAGCCCTAGAGGGCCGGCCAAGGCTCTCCTCCGAGAGATATTCCTATATTCGGGATCCCCGCGACGAGAGGAACGCGTAGGCGCGAAGAATTCTCCGAGATCTCAATTTTCTTCCGAGCCCTAGACGTCAATCTTGGTTGTAAGTCCAAGATATCAATGTAAGTACTGCTCACCTGCAGTAAGAGGCGGTTTTTCCACAAGAATTTCATTTAAAAGTTTTTTAAAAAAAAGAGATATTTCCTTTTGTTGAGTTTTGCATGTGATCTTAGTTCATTATATGCTTATATATGTTTGATTAAGTACCCTATATGTGAGTTTAGGGTCCAAGAAAAGCTATGAGAAAAGAAAAGAGAAGATAAAGATAAGAAAAGAAAAGGCCAAGGCCTTAAGAAATCCCCAAAAGTCAAGACTTAGGGATTTTAGCACGCAAGGTGCTCGAGAAAATGCCAAGGCATTTACAGATAAGAAAGAAAAGAAAGAAAAGCTATTTTATTTTCTAAGGCCAGTACCCGGCGTCCAAGGGCGTCGTTAAAGAAATCCAGGTGTCCAATTCCAAGGTCTTGGCCCTGGTAGACCAAGGTCTGCTCTATTAGGATTGGTGGCTCGCTACCCCAACCTTTTAGGGAACGCGCATATGAGATGGTACTTACGTCTTCAGTGGATCCAAGTGATTATTATTTTCAAGTATATGCTTTAGCAAAGTTTCTAAAGTTTAAAGAGTTTTCAAAAAGTTAAAGAATAGTTAAAGTTTCAAGTTGAGCCAAGAAAAGTAAATTGAGATTTATTAATGCTTGAGTATGCATGTTTTGAGTTATACATGTTCTTAGTTTTCTTTCAAGCATATAAATATCTCATATGATTTTCATATTGTTCAAGAAGCATGTTTGCACCTTTCGAGATTTTGTGAGCTAGATAGTACTTACTAAGCTTTTTGCTTACTAGTTGCATTTCCTCTTACTGCAGATAAAGGTAAAGGCAAGCAATTCTGAAGGAAGGCGACGAGGCGGTGCTAAGTAAAGTGTGTGTGGTGGCTGATTTTGGAGAGATCCTTGAGACGAGACAATTTAGTTATTTGAACTACAATGTTTTAGTTTATTCAAATTTCAAGTTCTTGCTTTATGGAGTTTAGCGAACATTTAAGCTTGGATAATACTACATGCTCAATTTCTTATTGTAAAGATTCCATGACATTTCATTTAGCATACATATCCTTATGATTGCATTGGATGAGTAGAAGTGTGAGTAGTTTGAAATATTGATACTTTGTTAGAGAAATAGATGCATGTGCCAAGATAGTATTAATTTTCCCTTTGAATCTAGTTTTCATTGCTTAAGTATGTTTAGAAAAGTTGCTTTCTCATTTGATAATGCCTTAGGGATGTTTCAGAATTTTGTGTAATGAGTTTCAATGGTTAGAAGTTAAGTTTGGTACAAACTCTAGCTTAAAGTCTATGTAGATTTTTCATAACTTGCTAAATTCCGCAAAAGTCCTAATTTCAAGTTTATGGATTCGTTTTGATAGGCTAAATTGTTTAGAAAACTTGTATAGAGTATAGAAATGGTGTCATGATTTTATATGGCTCGAAAGTATAGGTTTGGTGGAGTTTTGAAACAAGGCTTCGAATCTGAAAAATAGGTTTCAGACTTATCAGTCGACTGGTACAGTATCAGTCGACTGATACCCGTAAGCTGAGTTGGGCGAGGCAAGTTTCAATAAGTATTTTCTTACGAGTTTTTGAGAAAGAAAGTGTGACATGGTATCATGCATGACTATTTAAGTTAGAATATCATTCTTAAATAGATTAAAAAGAAAAAAAAAGATTTCCGCATTTTTAGTCGTGCATTAGAGTCGAGAAGTAGACAAAAGTAACGATCCGTCTAAGGCAGGAGAAGGCGGGTCGCTACATTCATTGAGTTCAACGAGTTTCTCCCATAATTCTTTGGCGCTCTTGAACGGCCCCACCTTGTTGAGTTGTTCCTTTGAAAGCCCGCATTGAAGCGTGGTGGTGGCATTCGCGTTGGCTTGCGCGTTCTTCATGACTTTGTTCATCCATATTCTCATAGGTAGTGACTCTCCTCTTTCGTCGATGGGTGCATCAAATCCATCTGCAAGACTTATACAGTTTTCAATATCATTCATCAAGTAGTATTGTATTCTACCATTCCAGTAGGCGAAGTCGTTCCCGTCGAAGAATGGAGGCCTTGCAGTGCTGTAACCCTCTTGAAACACCATTTTCTTTAATCCGGTAGACGGTGAGTTCTCCCGATGCGAACCGGCTCTAATACCAATTGATAGATTGCGTGCGTTGCTAGAGGGGGGGGTGAATAGCACTTTTTCGTTGTTTTCTCTACAAAGATGTTAGCGCAATACAAGAAAAATATATGAAAAATAAAAAGCAATGCTAACACAAGAATTTTTACTTGGTATCCACCCTGAAAGGTGACTAATCCAAGGATCCACGCGGTTGCACACTCTCCACTATGAAACCCTCCTTTAAAGGTGGAGAAACCTTTACAAAGAACGTCTTCTTCCACTTTACAAGTTATGATGAAGAACGAGAAGAAGATCTGATCAAATGGGGCACGAGCAGCACTTCAGTACAGTAAAAAACCGTACCTAAGTCGTGCCAAAAAGTCTCCCTTTTATAAGAGAACAGGACAACTTCGCAAGCTGTCCAGACCCGCACCAGTCGATTGCCTCTTGGGCAGTCGACTGACCTATCAATAAATGCCAGCCAACAGCTAGTTTTGGGAGACACCAGTCAACTGCCCCTGGGGCAGTCGACAAGTCGAAGGCTGAAAACCTTCTGTGAGTTTTGGCAGTCGACTGCCCTTCGGCCAGTCGACTGCCCTTCGGCCAGTCGACTGCCCAACCTCTCAACTCACTTACAATCACTCCAAATACTCTCCTTCACGTATGCCTTCAGGTATGCTCCCTTGGCTTGCCCCTTTGATGTCTTATTCCTCTGGCTATCGCCCCTCGGATGCGCACACAAGCCTTCCTTGGCTTGCCTCCATGCCACCCTTCACGTGTGCCCTTGAAGTCCACTTCCTAGCTTGACCTTGGAGCTATCCTCCCTCGGCTCTCGCCCCTCGGATATGTTCTCCATGTGTGATTCTCCAAGTCTTGCAAACTCAATCACACATATTAAATACAACACAATGCCCTAACCTTATACTTATTGGCACACATATCAAAACCATGATCTTCCCAATCATTCTTAGGTCGATTGCCTCAACAATAGCATGATGAACCTTATGATCTAATCATGGGAGCATCATCATCCCGACTCACCAGGACACGAATTTCGTCAATAATCAATGACACACCATATAATTAATATTATTTCCCAAATACCTGCCTTATCGATTTAGCAGAATAAATCTCGCCCATTGATAAATCAAAGAAATAAAATACTAAATATATGTGCTCGTTATTGTATCGTGATTTAGAGATTATACTCCATAATAATCCGAGGTCCAATCCAATTATTAAGTCAGTACAAATTGGATGATCTCTATTTTGGTCTTGCTCAATGTACACAAAGCACACTAGTGTAATTCTATGGTCAAGACAAACCTCACCTAATTACACCACAACCATCCCGATGGTTTGTCCAACTCCATCTCTGTTGTGAGCCTCTACTTATACTCTACAAGGGACTGATAACATGATCTTCTGTGTGTCACCACACACCATGTTATCTACAATGCAATGTATCGGATGGTTATGCACATACTAATATAAACATGCATCAGTGTTGTTGTGATTCTCTTTCAAAATGTGGATGTCCATATAGAAAAGGCAAGACTTTTAGTATACATCCTAACACATCTATCTCTCTGTGTTTAAAATATTGATCTTCTGTGCGACACCACACACCATGTTATCTACAATGCCAAGCATCAAACGTTTAGTGCACATACTAATATAAACATGCACTGTGTGATTTTCTGATTCTCTTTAAAATGTAGATGTATCCTCACCAAAAGGGCAAGGCTTTTAGTATACATCCTAATAGCATCATCATCCCGACTCACCAGGACACGAATTCCCTCAATAATCAACAACACACCATGTACATAATATTATTTCCCAACTTACCGGGCCTATCTATTTAACAGAATAAATCTCGCCCATTAGTAAATAAAAATAATAATAATTAAATACACATGCCCATTATTATATTGTGATTTAGAGATTGTACTCCATAATATAATCGAGGTCCAATCCAATTATAATGTCAGTATAAATTGGATAACCTTTATTTTGGTCCTACTCAATACACACAAAGTGCACTAGTGTAATTCTATGTCTAAGGCAAACCACATCTAATGACACTACAACCATCCGATGGTTTGTCCAACTCCATCTCGGTTGTGAGCCTCTTCTTATACTATGCAAGCAACTGATAACACGATCTTTTGTGCGTCAGCATACACTATGTTATCTATAATGCAAAGTATAAGACATTTTGTGCATATACTAATATAAGTATGCAACCTGTGATTATGTGATTCTCTTTCAAAATGTAGATGTTCTTATACAAAAGCAAGACTTTTAGTATACATCCTAACAATCTCCCACTTATACTAAAAGATTTTTTTGTCCTCAAAATGCCATTCATTTGACCCCTTGATCCTTCACATGCCTAAGAGCTCTCGCTACTAAGGCCTCAGTGAAAAGATCTTCCTAGGTCGTCCTCTGATGTAATCTAGGCAACAACAACTCTTCCTCACCAGGGTGGTACTTGCGCTCTATGTGTTTACTCGCCTTATTGACTCGTGGTTCCTTCGAGTTTGCAACTGCACCATTTTTATCACAACAAAAAGTGATAGCTTTGAGCAAACCAGGAATCACATTGAAGTCCATCTTGAGGTTTCTGAACATGTTGCTTTCTTGGCTGCCTTAGAGGTTGCCATATACTCAGCTTCCATGGTGGAGTCCACCACACAGTTGTTGCACGACACACTTCCATACTATGGTTCCACCTCCTAAAGTAAACACAAAACCCTGAGGAATACTTATATTTGCCCCTATCTGATTAGAATTCGGTATCCATATAACCTACAGGAGATTGGTAAATCAGGATATAATCATTAGTCCTTCTCAGACACTAATATATGCTTTTACCGCAATCCAATTTCCTTGACCTGGGTTACTCCGATATCTGCTAACCATGCACACGGAATAACAAATATCCGGTCTCATTTTTAGCATACATGAGGCTTCCTTTAGCCTATGCATAAGAAACTGCCTTTACCTTCTCTATCTCCTTAGATGTTCTAGAACACATCTACTTAGATAGAGTAGCTCCACATCTGAAAAGTATAAAACCTTTCTTGGAGATTTTCATGCTAAAACGAGTTAGGATAGTGTCATGTATGAAGCTTGGGAATAGTACATCATCCTTCTCTGGAGATCCCTTAGAACTTTGATCCCTAAGGATGTGTCTCACTATTCCCAAGTCCTTCATATCAACCTTCTTGGACAACCATACCCTTGTTGATGCAATCTGACCCTGATTGTTATTTTGGTGTTTGACACCGATTTAAGTTATGATTTGAGTTTGATTTTTGTTTGGTTGCGAGAATTCAGATTAAGTCCAGGTGGATCGGGAGATCGCACGCTGGCATGGGAAAAAGTCCTAACTTGGAGGGTTAGGTGTGAAAAAGTCCTAGCTTGGAGGGCTAGGTGTGAAAAGTCCTAACTTGGAGGGTTAGGTGTGAAAAAGTCCTAGCTTGGAGGGCTAGGTGTGAAAAGTCCTAACTTAGAGGGTTAGGTGTGGAAAAGCTCTAGCTTGGAGGGCTAGGTGTGAAAATTCCTAACTCGGAGGGTTAGGTGGTTGAAATTCTGGCTTGGAAGGTCAGGTCCTAGCCTGGAGGGCTAGGTGGATGAAACCCTGGCTTGGAGGGTCAGGTCCTAGCCTGGAGGGCTAGGTTGGATGAAATCCTAGTTTGGAGGGTCAGGTCCTAGACTAGAGGGCTAGGTGGATGAAATCCTGGCTTGGAGTGTCAGGTCCTAACCTGGAGGGCTAGGTGGATGAAACCCTGGCATGGAGGGTCAGGTCCTAGCTTGGAGGGCTAGGTTGGATGAAATCCCAGCTTGGAGGGTCAGGTCCTAGCTTGGAGTGCTAGGTTGAAGTCCCGGTGAGTGAGACTGGGCACGGAGTCTTGGTCCGAGGGACTGAGCACGAGTCAAGGAAGGCTGGGAGTCAGTTCTCTTGACTTAGAGTGGGTTTGGCCTAGCCTGGATAAGTCTGGTGACTGATCAAGGAAGTTGGAACGGAGTTCCCTCGTGGATCGGTCTGGTGACCAATCCAACAATGTCTGATCAGTCTGGTGACCGATCAGGGAACATACGGTGACTTTGGCAAACCTACCGATCGGCTCCTGATCGGTCTGGTGACTGATCAGGGAGCATATAGTGAGTTTGGAAAACTTTCTGTGCGGCTCCTGATCGGTCTGGTGACTGATTAGGGATACTATTTAGATCATTCTGGTGAACGATCAAATATCGCGAGTTCCTCACTATGACTGATCAGGATGCATCCTGATCGGTTTGAGCATGTCCTGATCGGTCTGGTGACCGATCAGGCCACATCCTGATTTGTCTGGGGACCGATCTGGAGTGTGCAGCAGACTGCTAGATCAGTCTGTGGACCGATCTGGGTCCTCCCTGATTGGTCTGGGGACCGATCAGGAGCAGAACATTAATTCAAATACGCTGTCAGAAGTTCTGATCACGATTGTTTTCTCTGCCAATTCTCTGATACATTGCTGATTTCATGTGATATGCTTTGCTAAGCATCTGATTGAGTGTGCAGGTGATAGGTATGGATTCAAACAATCAAGGAGGGTTAATGGGAGACTTTCCATCGAGCAGGTTTGACAGTTTTCTTTCTCAGGCTTCAACGGATGCTTGCTGATCTGGAGCTGCTGACTGGGGCTCGACTGAGGGAAGCTCAGGGAGTCCAGGTGAGGTCAGGGATAGCTGGGTTGTTGCAGGTGAGAAGCTGGCAGTAACGCCCGTTTTTTTTTCTTTCCTAAAGCGGCGTTACGCTAACATACTTAGGGCATGTAACATCATACTGCAGCGGAATAACTTTAACTTTACACTTACATGCCCCCTATTACCATTCTTAACATAACGTCATGGAAACTTGGCACATTGACTTTATACTTAAACATCTTATCATACCATGCTTAACATCATAACATACAGTTCCATGAGTCATTATTTGAGCATAGGGATATCAAAAGTAAGGTTCTAGCATAAACAGTAAACATTTGGTTTTCCTGGGCCAAGTCACTATCACACACATATGTTCTTGCCCTCTTGCTACTTCCTCATTGTCCCCTTGCATGATCTGCGGTATAAGAAAAAAGACTATAAGCACACAGGCTTAGTAAGACTCTTTCCTACTTACTAAAACCATTCGTCATTCATTCATAATCATATGAAACATAGTCATCATTTAGACTTAAACATGAAGCATAAACATAAACCTACTTAAACTTTACATGGCATGATACATGGCATAACCATAAACATAACTAAACATTCCTATCATGGCATAAAGCATAGACATAAGCATAAACATAATTAAACATTTTTATCATGGCATAAAGCATAAACATAAGCATAGACATAATTAAACATTCCTATCATGGCATAAAGCATGGTATAAACATACTCATCAGTAGACATTCTTAACATGGCATGGAACATGGTATAAACATAAACATAAGGTATAAACCAACCTATCTAGCATATCATGGGCATATTTTCCATTATAGCATATGGGCATCTTCTTAACATAATCATGGCATAAATCATTTACTATCATACCCATTTCTTAACATGAATCATAAGCATAAGACATCATCATCATAGCATAATGCATAACATGAATGAATGCGTGGGTGGAATGCATATGTATATATATATATATAAAGATGCCTAACTTTTAAAACATACTTTAAATACTTAAACATAATCATCACATTGTTGGGGTCCCCGGCTTGTACCACATACATACATCATGGCGTGCATCCCTAAGTAGATACAAGGTAGCTAGCCTCGACCTACTAGGGTAAGGACAGCATAGTCGGTAGTCCTCAAATCGGGGCGTTCTTAAGGTGCCCATCCCTGTTGCACAGCTTCGGTAGTGCCAGAACCGTGGACAGCTTCGGTAGTCTAGAACCGGGGCGTTCTTAAGGTGCCCATCCCTTGGACCCATACTTCAGTCCGGTACAAGCCCCATTCATAAAGTAAAATACTTTACATGCTTCATCATTCATAAGACATTCGTGGCATATTTAAACATGGCATAACTTGGTTACATGAAGCATGACTTAACACATGCTTGACCATCATGATGCTTGGAAGGCATGAGCATTATCTTTCTTCATAAACATGGCATGCATCTTTATTCATAACATGGCATGCATCATTATTCATAACATGGCTTGCATCATTATTCATAACATGGCATGCATCATTCTTCATAACATGGCATGCATCATTATTCATTAACATGACTTGCATCATTATTCATAACATGGCATGCATCCTTATTCATAACAACGTGGCATGCATCATTCTTATCATAAACATAACATAACATGGTTCTTAACATAACATGAACATATAACATAGCATGGTTCTTAACATAGCATGAACATATAACATCACATGGTTCTTAACATAACATAAGTATTCATAGGTAGGACTTCCATAAACATGATTCCTACTATCCAAGTGCATGACATGGAACATAAGACATTCATAAATAACCCTATTAGGCATGGCATCCAAATCATAAGCATACATACATAAACATGGTACTTAAGGTTAGGGTTATAGGTAACTTAAATTCCTACCACATGCTTGAACCCTTATGTATTCTTCATAATGAACTATAAACCATCATTCTTCAAATCTTAACTCCATCAAACCCTAATTACCTAGCCTTGGCTGAATCCTACATGGAAGGTTTCCATCATTCCCATAAACATATAAGATGGCACAAGGTAAAGGAACATCCATACATTGCCTATAAGACCATAGGGAGCCCTTAGGGCTCATGATTAGGGTTCACCCTAATCCTTAGCCCCCCTTCCTAGGACTTGCCAAAACCTACAAGGGCATGGGTGCATGGAAAAATTTCATTAAAATCCCCAATCAACCATTAAACATCAACCATAACATACCATAGGGCTATTAGGGCCCTTACTTGGGGAAAGCCCTAACTTTTGCCCTACCATCCATCTTGGCCGAATCTTGTGGGGTCACAAAGCCTTGAAAAAGGTCCCATAAGTCACCCTTAATCTCCCTTATATCATGTTAATACACAACACATATGCTTGGGGGTTTGGATTTAACTCTACCTATGAGTTCATGGGTTGGCCGAAAACCCTAGGGGCCCTAGGGTACCCCAAAAATTCCCTAAAATTATATTTAACCGCTAAACATCATGATAGCATATTAGAAAACATAACTAGGATTTATAGCATCATTTTGGACCCAAAACATGCTAGGGCCGAAACCTCCTTAGGCTAGGGTTCTTGATTTTCTTTCCTTTCAACTTAAATCTCAAACCAACCTTTATAATATGCTAAAAATCATAGAAAATCATAAAGAACTAATATACCACAGGTGAGGGAGTCTTACATTGGGATTTCTTGATTTTTAGACCTTAAAAGAGAAAGAACTTGTAGAGCTCTTGACCCTTGATCCCTCCTTGCCCTTGTACTCTTGTGAAGACCTTAGATCTAGGAGATGAAGCCTTGGTGGAAGCTTTTCCAAGGGAGAACTCCCTTGGAGGTGTTCGGCTAGAATGAGGAAGGAGGAGAGGAGAAAATGCAATTGAAGGAAGAAAGAAAGAAACTCCCAAACCCCCCTATTTATCACCCATTAAAGAGGTAAATGAAGAGTCTCTCCATGACCCTTCATCTTCTTTTAAGCCTCAACCAATCTCCATTTCATTCCCTTATAACATTCCCTTGCTAGATGAGTTGGTTAAAGCATACATGGTTGTACAAGAGGTCCAAGGTTCAATTCTTGGCTCATGCGCCTTTATTTTTATTTTATTTTTATTTCATTTATTTTATTATTTTTATTTTTCCTAAATTCCGAAAATCCCCCTAAAATCACCCATAATTATGCTAATATTTCTAAATAAAATTCTTTTATATTTATATTAATTTTACCTAATTAATACCCATTTTTGGAGCCCATTTAAAGCTCATTAGTACCTAATTTCTCCATTAAAATAGAAAAAAATAAGCTAAGACTTACTCATAATCATGCTAATATGCCTAATTAAATCCTATTTATATTTATACTAATTATTACCTAAAATCCACCTATAATCATCATACTAAAAATCCCACATAAGGCCCATTAGTACTTAGTTTTCTCAATTTAAATGAGAAAACACGGATTTTCTAGGCCAAAGTTCGTATTAATACCTCTAGGTCCTTCGGAAAATTATCTAGACATGCTCAATATTTTCAGAAAATATTAAGAGAATTTTCCGGGTCGTTACACTGGCAAACTCCAGAGGAGAGTCTATCCTGGCAATGCTGGCGATGGCAACAGGTTAAGTGGTGCGTCTAACCTGGCAATGCTGGCGATGGCAACAGGTTAAGTGGTGGCTGGGAAGAAGAGAGTGGGAAGCTCTTCTATTCTTGCTACAACTCTTGAGCTCCTAGGGTGACAACTCTGATCTTGATCTTGATTCTTTTGCAAACTTGAGCATCCTTTGAAGCTTCTGCATACTTGAGCGCTTGGAAGAAGAAACAAGGAGCTTGACGAGATCATCAGCGAGAAGACACGAAGAAGGGAGTTCTTGCGTGAGATTTGTGCTGAGTGGAGCTCGGTGAGGAGTTCACTTGTGTTATCCTAAGTGCTCTGTAAGATTCCTTCTTGAATTTCCTTGTGCTTAAATTCATCAATCTATTGAAACGCTGTGGAGTGGTTACTCCACCGAGAAGGAGGATTTGATATCTGGATTTCCGGGGCTTGATCTACCGACGATCAAGGGATTACCCACCTTAAGGGCACGCCAAGGAGTAGGGGCAAGTTATCCCCGAACCTTATAAACGATCCTTGTTAGCGTTTTGGTTTGTGTTTCATTTCTGCATTTCTGTTTAGTTTTTGCTTCCGCTGTGCTACTAATCGTTCAAGTGCAGAAATCTCCTAAAAGTGAAGATATTGTGTCTGGCTATATTCACCCCCCCCCCTCTCTAGCATCCAAGCACCAACAAGTGGTATCAGAGCTTGGGGCTCTGTTCACGGCTTATCATCCGAGAGCTTACAGCAAGATGGCTGGAAGAGAAGGGTTGAGCATAAACCGACCTCCATTCCTCGACGGCACTGATTTTTCATATTGGAAGTCAAGAATAGAGTTTTATTTAAAGATAAACATGAGCTTGTGGTTCACTGTCAAGGAAGGGTTTTCCCTTCCAAAGGATAATGAAGGAAAGGAGCTTGAGTTTTCCAAGTGGTCGGCTGAGCAAATCCGGAAGGGGGAAGCAAATGCCAAAGCTGTGGTCACCTTACAATGTGGGATGGCTAAAGCGCAATTGATCAAGATTGGTCCCTTCACCTCTGCCAAAGATCTATGGAACAAACTTCTTGAGCTCCATGAAGGAACGCATGAAACCCAGACAGCCAAGAAGGACCTCCTTCTCAGTCAACTCCTGAATTTGACAATGGGAGAAAATGACACTGTAAGTATGCTCCATAGTAAATTCAAAGAAGTCCTCAATGGTCTACACTCCATAAATGAAAAGGTCGAGAACCGCGACCTTGTGAGGTATGTCCTAAAAGCTTTTCCAAGGAATACTTTGTGGTCATCCATGGTGGATGCCTACAAGGTGTCTAAGGATCTTTCCTTTGTTAAGTTAAAAGATCTATTTTGTGAGATGAAATTGCATGAGATCTCTAACCAAGGCCCCGAAGAGAAAGGGGTTGCTTTTGTGGCAGAAAAGGAAAAGAAGAAAATAGAGGAGGAGAGGACCTACTATCATGTGGCTCTAGTGGCCTTAGAAGAGTCATCCAAGGAGAGTGATAACGAATCAAGGAGCTCCTCAACCGCGCCTTCATCATCTTCGGATGATGAAGAGGTAATCTCTCCGGAATTAGATAAATGCTATAGGATGATAGCATGCTTAACTAAGTTGTTAAAGAAATGAAAGAATAAGATTAAGTCATTGAAATTTGAAGTAGAAAAATTGAAAACCTCTAAGGATGAGGTAATTGATGTTATGCATGATAAGTCTCTTGAGGATGAAAATAAGGATTTGAAGAGCAAAGTTGAAAACCTCAAGAATATTCTTGAGAAGTTTTCAATTGGCTCAAAAACCTTAGACATGGTACTAAATTCCCAAAGGGCGGTTTACAACAAGGTCGGTATAGGTTACCGACCTAAAGAACCAACCTTTGTATCATTAATGACTAGAACCTATTGTAGATCACGAAATGATTCTAGGGTTCAAAAAGCTAGAAAGAAATTGACTAAGGCATGGGTGCCAAAGTCTTTACTTGAAGGTTCATTAGGTCCCAAAATTTGGGTACCTAAAACCTCCATCTTTAGAATTGTATAGGCATTGATTGAGGAGAAGCATCTATCAACATGGGTAGTTGATATTTGGTGCTCCAAACATATAGCCATTCCTAGTTAGGAATGTGCTCACCATTTTCTCAAATTAATGAATGACCATGTACTATTCATGAGAAAGGTTTTTCTTTGACAATTTAGATGATTAGATTTATATCAATGGAAAACTTGAATTTTCTATGCAATGTAGATACGTTTGTTTCTATTTGTGAGCAGTAAGAAAAGTTTTCATGCGACATTTGATGATATATCCATGTACAAGATTAAACTAGTTTCAAAATAAACATGGAAAATGATATTACATGGATGGTTTAGAGAAGCACATAACTTGCCCTTGTCATGGATGCATGCTAAAGAACGAGTATGGAGTTGAGTAGTTGAAGCAAACATGTTATAGACATACATTAAACTGATCAAAATTTAGAAATTTGATCATATGTTGACACTCACTTGATACAAGCATGTTTTGGAATTTACTCATATATTGATGCTAATTTGATTCAAGCAAGACGAAATTTTCTTGTATGCCATGATCTTATTGTTTGGGTTATTAACATTAATCTATGACATGCCAATGTTGGTTAAGAACAAGATGAACACATAGCTTGAATTGATCATAAGTTGATACAAGCATGTTTTGGAAACTTGATGGTAATGTGATACAAGCATGTTTTGGGAATTTGATCATACATTAATCATAATGTGAAATAAGCATGTTTTGGAATTTTAATTATCCATTGAGATTGACACAAACCTAATTTTGGTTATGAATAACATGATCACATAGTTTATAATGTTTTAAGTTCCATGACTTGCTTGTTTTTTCACTTGACTGATATCAAACCTAATGTCATCCATATGCCCAATATTAATTGGATCACTAGAATGTAGACTGGATTATCAAACTTGTTTAGAATAAACTGATCATGCTAAGAACTCACTGATCATGCTTTGATAAAAACTTATTTTTGGGACTAAGTTCATGCTTAGTTAAGGGAAATGAATGTGTTTGACACAAATCATGTTTCTTATTTTTGTCAAGGAAAATGAATGTCATCCAATAGAACTCGGTTAGGAGTTAAATCTGATTGGATTAGGGTTTAGAATTGAAACAAATCTGTTTCTGAAACTGATCAGTTTTAGAAAACCTTCTGTATCAGACCTGATCGGTCCACCGACCGATCAGGACTCACCCTGATCGGTCTAGTGACCGATCAGACATCGTTCTGATTGGACTGGTGACCGATCATATCAATGATGATCAGAGAACTCCCAAATCGTTCCCAATGGTGTAAGACTACCCCTCAGTCCAATCACCTTTCATCAAATTGTATCAGCTTAATGATCATACTGATATAAACAAATCTGATACAAACTGATTAAAATTGAAACATATTTGATCACGCATTGGTACAAACCTGGTACTAAGGGAGTACAAATTTGTTCAAATGGTAAAATATGGGGAGGAATTTCCGAGACCCTTGATTCTCAGAAATGTTTCTGAAAATCAAGTGTTAAAACGAGGTTTGGCTAATCATACTTGGAATGAAACTTAATTTGATACAAACCTATGTTGGGATGTTCAAATTCATAAGAAAGGGTTTGTTGAGTCATTACTCTTGCTCTTAATGTCGTGTTTCAGAAATTTTTCTGAAACGTCGAATATCAATAGAGTCTACACCCCTGTTATGGAATGTAAATTGTTAATGCAGTCTGATCAAGAACGTATCAGGGTTTCAGAAATTTTTCTGAAATCTGATCGCTCCCCCAACTAATAAAAAATATTTCTGTATCAAATAATCAACAAACCTGATCGGTCCGGAGACCAATCAGGATTATATGTCAGATACAGATGCATTCCTTACTTGACATATGAAACATATACATGTTTGACCATGATATAATTCCATATATGTTATCATGTGAAATTCAAAATTTACCTTTGATTATTTTGGGTATGGGGAGAGACCCTTGGTTTGAGGGGGAGGTATGTTCTATTGGTACAGACAGCACCCAAGTCGAACCTGTGTTTTGATAGTGGCAAAGGGTTCAAAAGTTAAGATGTTATGTTTATCTAACATGCTACTTGAGTGTGCAGATTGAAGTCCTAGCAAAGGACTCCTAGGCACCTAGCGAAGGACTGCTAGGCACCTAGCGAAGGACTGCTAGGCACTGAAACCCTAAGTCCTGGCGACGGGATGCTAGGAGTCGAAGACCTAGCGAAGGACTGCTAGGCAGCAGGCAAAGGACTGCTTGGAACCGAAGACCTGACGAAGGACAGCTGGGCACCTAGCAAAGGACTGCAAAGAGTTGAAGACCTAGCGAAGGACTGCTAGGCACCAGGCGAACGACTGCTTGGTAACGAAGACCTGGCGAAGGACTGCTAGGCACCTGGCGAAGGACTGCTGGGCAAATGTCTAACCGGAGGAGCCAGTTGCCAACAGGTAAATTCTCCTGAGAGGAGTAGGTGAGGACACGTTCTCCGTCGAGGGAACAGTAGGCGTCGGTTCGACCTAGGCTCCATTTTGGAGACCCAAAGTTAGAACCAAGACAGCTACGACTGTAAGACTCACTAACATACTTGCTTTATTATGTTTGGTACTAACCCTGGATGCAGGACCGAAGGAAAGAGTTTCTGCAGCTTAGAACGCCTCAAAGGAGAGAGGGAGCAGTTGGGTTGGGCGCCCGGGAGGTCCCGGGCGCCCCAGGTAAAAGTCAAACAAGAGTTGAGCAAGAAAACGCTTCGAAAGATCACTGGGCGGGGCGCCCCCATGCTTTCGGGTGCCCCAGATGCCTCGGGCGCCCTGGGTCCAAGCTAACGAAGTGGATAGAGTTCAAGCCAGCGAGAAGCAAGCGGACCGAGTCAACCAGGGTGCCCCCTGTGTCCCGGGTGCCCCCGTCAAACCTCAGCCCGATCCTGGAGGGATAATGGCTGACCGAGAGTTTGCCGGATCAAGTGACACGCGGAGGGCACCCCAAACGTCCCGGGCACCCCAGGCTCACTATATAAGGAGCTCGACCCCCAAGGCTTCTCAATACATTCTTCCAACGCTACTACGCTCTTCGACTCAAGCGCTCTGCTCCGGAAACCTCCCATCTTGAGATTGAAGCGCCGACGATGACCCTCTGCTCCGAAGTACAATCCACACCGGGCGTCGGTAACGAAAGAGCTTAATTTTCAGTTTACTGTACTACAACTATAAAATTTCTCTGTAAACATTTGCGCACATATAGAATTGCCTGCAGTAAACGGTCAACGAGCGTGGGCCTTGCAGTAGGAGCCGACCGTGACTCCGAACCAAGTAAATGTAACGCCCCAAAATTTTCCCATATGAAATATCATGAAATATTATGAATTAATGAAATATTATTATTATTATGAAATATTATGAATTCATGAAATATTATTATTATTATGAAATATTATGAATTCATGAAATATTATGAAATATGATGAATTCATGGAATATTATTATTATTATGAAATTTCATGATGGGCTTGGCTTAATGGGCTTTGATATGGATTAGTGCAAAATATGATAAAAAGAAAAGGTAGAAAAGAGGAAGCAAGGATTGAACCTTGAACCTCCTTGTTGCACTAATCATGTCATAACCAACACACCAAGCCATATTTCATGTGGAAGGGATAAGAAACATGCTTGTTAAAAGCTAGGGAAGTGAAGAGACATGTCTCTTCATGAGAAAAGTATAAATAAGAGGAAGAGAAGTTGGAATAACTTCCTCTCTTCTTCTTCTTCACTCTCATCACCGAAATTCACTTCCCCTTGCCCTTTCATTTTCGAAAAAGTAAACCCTAGGGTTCCAACCCTAGGGGTTTGGAACGAAGGAGATCCCACCCAAGGACCTTGCTCTCTACTAGGGCCAAAGATTCTAGAGAAAGTCTTAGCAAAGGAAATTCTCACTCTCACTTCAATTAAGGGTACCCTAAAGAGTAAGAGAAGGAGAAATTCAAGCGAAAGGATGTAAGTATCCCCTCGCCTGCAGTGTAATGGTTATTGTATGTTTGTCTCCTGGATTGTTTCGAAAATGGGGACTTTTTCCCCTTTGTAAGTTTCGGCCACCCCCTTAGGGGAAGGCCTTGGTCACTCCTTGATACATGAGAAGACCTTTGAGACTTAGAGTATATATGTATGTTGATTTTCTTCATGATGGTATGAACAAAAAGGAAGAAAAACTAGGGTTTCACCCTTTGTAAGTTTCGGCCACCCCCTTGGGGGAAGGCCTTGGTTCCTTTTGTTACATGAGTAGACCCTTGGAACTTAGGGTATATGTATATGTTGTTTTCTTCATGATGTTATGAACAAATTTTTAGGGTTTTACCCTTGTGTAAGTTTCGGCCAACACCCTTAGAAGAGGCCTTGGTTACTTCTTGATACTTGAGGAGAACCCTTAGGACTTAGGGTATACCTATAGGTTGATTCCCATCAAGTGGTGATAACAAAAATTAGGATTGCACCCCCCTACAAGTTTCGGCCATGGAGGAAAAGAATTGGGATTTAGGGATTGTATGATTTCCTATGATGTATCCATGTTTGGTAGTGTAGACAAAGTGTTTGTGTAAATGTTTGTGTGAAACTAGTTTACCCTACCCTTGAGCTTCGGCCAACCCTAGAAGGACTAGGGTTTAGGGTTGCATAATTATCCCATGATGTACTTTATGTTTAATAAGTTGTATGAAATGTATGTGAAGGTTAAACTACCCTACGGGACCTGATTATGTTTAGTAAGATAATATGTATATGAACATGTATGAAATATGATGTATGTATGAACATGTATGAAATATGATGTATGTATGAACATGTATGAAATATGATGTATGTATGAACATGCATGAAATATGATGTATGTATGAGCATGCCTTATAGCCCATGGGGCACACTTATGAAATTGCATGTGATATGTTAAAATACTTGCACGGATACTCTACTAAGTATGGGATCAAGAGCACCCCTTATGTTGTGTGGTGTGTCCCTACGGGATCATGAGCACCCTTGAAGAGTGGTGTTTCCTGTAAGAGTGATTTGGAGTACTCCTTAGCATATATGTAAAAGCATGATAAGTATTTTACTTTTGAAGTTGTGTACCCGACTCGGAAGGGGGTCGTTAAACAAATCCGGGGTGCATGTTAACGTGAGGTCATGGCTCCGGTAGGACGGAAGGGTCCTGCTCTAATTAATTGGTGGCTCGCTACCCCAATTCATTAGGGAACGTGCAATAGTTACGCGCGATATGTGGTGCACAACAGGGCCCAAAATGATATGGATGTATTTTTAAGTAATACCATTATGGAATTGTTTTGAAAACATTCATTGAAAACATTTGTTATATGTGAAGAGTATGCTTAAGGTACTTGATACTGCATGCTTAGAAACTTGGATGTTTAGTATGCTTTGATGAACTCATGCTTATGATTTATTATGTGTACATGTTATATTCTTTCATATGGATTTGCGAGTAGGACAGGATCCTTACTAAGCATTTGTGCTTACTAGTTTATGTGTTGTCTTATGCTGCAGATAAGGGTAAGGAACACTTAAACTAAAGGAAGAGGCAGGAGGCTGAAGATGTGTGGGGTGGTGGCTCGGGAAGAAAGACTTTTATATCTACATTATTATGCTTATGTTTATGCTCCTTGACAATGAATGATGGTGATTAGGATAGATATTGCATGATAATAGTTACACTTGGAATTTTCATATACTTGATTTTATTGGATTATATTATGGTGTGAAATAATATGTGAACCTATCATGTTATAGAATAACTCGTGATTGAAATATTTCAAATAATGTTCTAATGATGCAAGCATGACATTTGAGTGACATGTATTGACTAGTATGCTTAGCACTCCTATATTACTTAATAGTTCTAAACAAGCATGCTCAATACTTAGTCCTTGCATTGTTGTTTTAAATTTTATGCTAGAGGAAAAAAAAATATATGATTGATTGTACGTAACCCCGCTCCGAGTGTAGATATAAGGGCGGGCATTACAGGTTGGTATCAGAGCAGGTTTCCCCTCCACCACACACACATCAGGCTTCATCCTGCCGCTTCCAAGTAAGAGATCCTAACCTCGCTTTACTTTATTTCATGTACAGTAATGATATATATAGAGATGATTCATGCTTGCATAATATAGAGATGATTTATGCTTGCATAACAAGAAAAAGTAGCATTAATTCTTATGTTAGTTTATTTATCACCGGTATGATAGATGATGACCAGAAATTTTAAGATATGTGAACATGAATGAAACTTCCTCTTATATAAATATATGTATCCATTAATAATTTAGAGTTTGGGGTAAGAGGGTGGTTACATATTGTAATCACTAGGGTAAACTACACCGATTGGGGGTGTGTTTTCCTCTGTATATATTTGCGAATTGAAAATGGAATGGTTTAGTACTAACCATGTCATTTTCTTTTCAATTCCAGATGTTGCATGAGGACTACACTGAGAGGTGCCGCGAGCTGCTGGAGCAGATAGAGGCGGTTGAGTATTGTCCGACCCGGGGAATTCAAGGCAACATAGGGTTTTTGGATCGGCTCTTCTGGAAACTGGAGCGGGAAGGGTTTCCAGCCACGGACGATCATAGGATCGGAGCTTTACTTCGCTCATTGCCCAACCGGGCAAGAGAGGTTGCGCATCAGATCTGGGGACAGCACAGATGCGGTATACCATATACGGAGTTGTGTAGGCAGCTCCTCCGCCATGAGTTCCCAGAAGATCTGGGAGACTCGGAGGAGGATTCCGAGCCGTCCGAGGAGGAGTCCGAGCCATCTGAGGAAGACCCTGAGCCCTTCGAGGAGGACCCCGAGCCCTTCGAGGAGGATCCCGAGCCCTTCGAGGAGGACCCCGAGCCCTTCGGGGAGGATCCCGAACCCTTCGAGGAGGTCCCAGAGATGTTGGAGATGTTCGAGGAAGACCTTGAAGCGGATGAGGAGATTCTCGAGATTGAAGAAGACGACCCGATGGGAACAGTAGAGGATCCTGAGGCGGGCCAAAGGGAGATGAGCGAGGAGGTAGTAGGCGTCGCTATGCTATTCTTTATGTTGGGCATAACGGCAGCACATCTTGCTCACTGAGTTGGGCTAGTTTTGTATGTAGACCTATAAGATGGAATAAAAATAAATTTTGGTAATGTAAAAAAAAATAAAATAATAAGATCTCATTTACCCTATATTGATCATGTGACAAATAAGAATGAATAATTGGGGGAAGAAATTATGAATTACGGGATTGAAATCATATCAGGACAGTTGTCCACCCTGATGATTGCGCCGACATTGTTCGGCGATATTCTGGAAAAGCAGAATCATGATCCGAGTCTTCAGAGAATCAAGCAAGAGGTTCTCGAAGGCAAGGACGATGGATTTCGGATTTCAGACAGCGGAGTCTTATATCTGCGGGATCGATTATGTGTTTCCGACGACTCCGACTTACGGACAAGAATCCTTGAGGAAGCTCACGGGACACCTTATGCGATGCATCCTGGGTCTACCAAGATGTATCAAGATCTGAAGAGCAAGTTTTGGTGGTCCGGTATGAAGTGAGATGTAGCCCACTATGTCAGTATGTGTTTGACCTGCCAGAGGGTCAAAGCAGAACACCAGAGGCCTGGAGGAGTTTTGCAACCCCTGTCTATTCCCGAGTGGAAATGGGAAGACATCTCCATGGATTTCATCTCTGGGCTACCTAGAACGACGAATGGATATGATGGTATATGGGTTATAGTGGACAGACTCACCAAGTCTGCCCATTTTCTGGCTATTAGAATGACCTACTCAGTGGAGCAGTTGGCTCAACTGTACGTCAAGGAAATTATCCGACTACACGGGGTTCCCAAGACCATCATCTCGGATCGAGATGGTCGATTTACTTTAGATTTTTGGGGACACGTGCAGAAGGCTCTTGGCACGAAGCTAAAATTCAGTACAGCCTTCCACCCCCAGACTGACGGGCAGACTGAAAGAGTGAATCAAATATTAGAGGATATGTTACGAGCTTGTGCCTTGGACTTCAAGGGAAGCTGGTGTCGATACCTGAGCCTGGCAGAGTTTGCTTATAACAACAGTTATCAGGCTACTATCGGGATGGCACCGTACGAAGCACTATACGGAAGGAAATACAGATCTCCTATATGCTGGCTTGAGAGTGGTGAAAAGAAGGAGATGGGACTCCAGACGGATATTATAGACGAAACCACTCAGGCTATAAAGAATATCCGCCAGAGGATAGAGACTGCTCAGAGTCGGCAGAAAAGCTACGCTGACAAGCGACGCAGACCATTAGAGTTTGAGGTTGGGGATTCAGTATTCCTGAAAGTGGCCCCTATGAAAGGGGTGATGAGATTCGGAAAGAAAGGGAAGCTGAGTCCGAGATATGTGGGACCGTATCAAATTCTGAGACGGGTAGGCCAGGTGGCCTACGAACTGGAATTACCGCCAGAAATGTCGGCTATCCACAATGTCTTCCATATATCAATGCTCAGGAAATGTACCTCTGATGTGAATCAGATAATAGAGCCCCAACCAGTACAAGATCAAGAGAACCTATGTTCAGAACGCCGACCTATTCAGATCTTAGACCGGGAAGATAAAAAGCTAAGGAACAAGGAAGTACCCTTAGTAAAGGTTCTGTGGCGGAACGAACGATTCGAAGAAGCCACGTGGGAACGAGAGGAGGCAATACGATTAAAGTATCTGGAATTATTTTAAAGTTCGGGACGAACTTTTTATAAGGTATGGAGGATTGTAACGCCCCAAAATTTTCCCATATGAAATATCATGAAATATTATGAATTCATGAAATATTATTATTATTATGAAATATTATGAATTCATGAAATATTATTATTATTATGAAATATTATGAATTCATGAAAGATTATGAAATATGATGAATTCATGGATTATTATTATTATTATGAAATTTCATGATGGGTTTGGCTTAATGGGCTTTGATATGGATTAGTGCAAAATGTGATAAAAAGATAAGGTAGAAAGGAGGAAGCAAGGATTGAACCTTGAACCTCCTAGTTGCACTAATCATGTCATAACCAACACACCAAGCCATATTTCATGTAGAAGGGATAAGAAACATGCTTGTTAAAAGCTAGGGAAGTGAAGAGACATGTCTCTTCATGAGAAAAGTATAAATAAGAGGAAGAGAAGTTGGAATAACTTCCTCTCTTCTTCTTCTTCACTCTCATCACCGAAATTCACTTCCCCTTGCCCTTTCATTTTCGAAAAAGTAAACCCTAGGGTTCCAACCCTAGGGGTTTGGAAGGAAGGAGATCCCACCCAAGGACCTTGCTCTCTACTAGGGCCAAAGATTCTAGAGAAAGTCTTAGCAAAGGAAATTCTCACTCTGACTTCAATTAAGGGTACCCTAAAGAGTAAGAGAAGGAGAAATTCAAGCGAAAGGATGTAAGTATCCCCTCGCCTGCAGTGTAATGGTTATTGTATGTTTGTCTCCTGGATTGTTTCGAAAATGGGGACTTTTTCACCTTTGTAAGTCTCGGCCACCCCCTTAGGGGAAGGCCTTGGTCACTCCTTGATACATGAGAAGACCTTTGAGACTTAGAGTATATATGTATGTTGATTTTCTTCATGATGGTATGAACAAAAAGGAAGAAAAACTAGGGTTTCACCCTTTGTATGTTTCGGCCACCCCCTTGGGTGAAGGCTTTGGTTCCTTTTTGTTACATGAGTAGACCCTTGGAACTTAGGGTATATGTATATGTTATTTTCTTCATGATGTTATGAACAAATTTTTAGGGTTTTACCCTTGTGTAAGTTTCGGCCAACACCCTTAGAAGAGGCCTTGGTTACTTCTTGATACTTGAGGAGAACCCTTAGGACTTAGGGTATACCTATAGGTTGATTCCCATCAAGTGGTGATAACAAAAATTAGGGTTGCACCCCCCTACAAGTTTCGGCCATGGAGGAAAAGAATTGGGATTTAGGGATTGTATGATTTCCTATGATGTATCCATGTTTGGTAGTGTAGACAAAGTGTTTGTGTAAATGTTTGTGTGAAACTAGTTTACCCTACTCTTGAGCTTCGGCCAACCCTAGAAGGACTAGGGTTTAGGGTTGCATAATTATCCCATGATGTACTTTATGTTTAATAAGTTGCATGAAATGTATGTGAAGGTTAAGCTACCCTATGGGACCTGATTATGTTTAGTAAGATAATATGTATATGAACATGTATGAAATATGATGTATGTATGAACATGTATGAAATATGATGTATGTATGAACATGTATGAAATATGATGTATGTATGAACATGTGCGAAATATGATGTATGTATGAACATGCATGAAATATGATGTATGTATGAGCATGCCTTATAGCCCATGGGGCACACTTATGAAATTGCATGTGATATGTTAAAATGCTTGAACGGATACTCTACTAAGTATGGGATCAAGAGCACCCCTTATGTTGTGTGGTGTGTCCCTACGGGATCATGAGCACCCTTGAAGAGTGGTGTGTCCTGTAAGAGTGATTTGGAGTACTCCTTAGCATATATGTAAAAGCATGATAAGCATTTTACTTTTGAAGTTGTGTACCCGACTCGGAAGGGAGTCGTTAAACAAATCCGGGGTGCATGTTAACGTAAGGTCATGGCTCCGGTAGGACGGAAGGGTCCTGCTCTAATTAATTGGTGGCTCGCTACCCCAATTCATTAGGGAACGCGCAATAGTTACGCGCGATATGTGGTACACAACAGGGCCCAATATGATATGGATATATTTTTAAGTAATACCATTATGGAATTGTTTTGAAAACATTCATTGAAAACATTTGTTATATGTGAAGAGTATGCTTAAGGTACTTGATACTGCATGCTTAGAAACTTGGATGTTTAGTATGCTTTGATGAACTCATGCTTATGATTTATTATGTGTACATGCTATATTCTTTCGTATGGATTTGCGAGTAGGACAGGATCCTTACTAAGCATTTGTGCTTACTAGTTTATGTGTTGTCTTATGCTGCAGATAAGGGTAAGGAACACTTAAACTAAAGGAAGAGGTAAGAGGCTGAAGATGTGTGGGGTGGTGGCTCGGGAAGAAAGACTTTTATATCTACATTATTATGCTTATGTTTATGCTCCTTGACAATGAATGATGGTGATTAGGATAGATATTGCATGATAATAGTTACACTTGGAATTTTCATATACTTGATTTTATTGGATTATATTATGGTGTGAAATAATATGTGAACCTATCATGTTATAGAATAACTCGTGATTGAAATATTTCAAATAATGTTCTAATGATGCAAGCATGACATTTGAGTGACATGTATTGACTAGTATGCTTAGCACTCCTATATTACTTAATAATTCTAAACAAGCATGCTCAATACTTAGTCCTTGCATTGTTGTTTTAAATTTTATGCTAGAGGAAAAAAAAATATATGATTGATTGTACGTAACCCCACCCCGAGTGTAGATATAAGGGCGAGCGTTACAGAAAAATCGCTTGAGTTCGCGTTTGTGTTTCTTTATTTTCCGCTGCCTATTCTCTTTTCGAATCCGAAACGTTTTACGATATTCACCCCCCTCTATCGTTCTTCTCGATCCAACAAGTGGTATCAAAGCGGGGAAGCTCAAATTTGGTGCAACCACCAATTTGAGAATTTTTTAGATTTTCTTTGAATTGTTTTAATTTTTTCTTCGAAATTTTATCGTTAATCGAGACCGGTGCAACACCACTCGATAATTATTTTTTTTGTCCCGCACTACTAATCCAAGACCAAGTCTTGGGATATTTTTTTCTTTTCTTTGTCTTTTTTAGTAAATACTTAATGGCCATGCAAGAAGGCTTCAGTACCGCAAGACCACCGCTCTTCAGTGGAGAGGACTTCTCCTACTGGAAGAGTAGGATGGAGGTCCACCTGAAAACTTAGGTGGACATGTGGATAATAATCCAGTCCGGACTGGAAATACCGAAGAATGCTGACGGAGTACAACAATCTTACACTGATTGGGACGCTTCACTCAAAAAGAAAATTGAAGCTGATGCCAAAGCGACCCAAACGCTTCAATGTGGCCTAACTAAAGAGGAGCTGAACCGGGTGGGTCCATTCAACAGCGCAAAAGAACTCTGGGGTAAGATGATTGAATTACACGAAGGAACCTCTGACACCCGAATCAGCAAGAGGGACCTTCTGCTGAACAAGCTGTACACCATCATGATGAACGACAGCGAATCTGCAGCTCAGCTCCACGCCAGAATTCAAGAGCTGATGAACGGTCTACACACCATCGGTCACAAGGTAGAAAACCGTGACCTGATAAGGTACGCCCTTAATGCATTCCCAAGAAACACTTTGTGGGCATCTATGGTAGATGCGTACAAAGTTTCAAGGGATCTTTCTAAAATTAAGTTAGATGAACTATTTTCTGAATTAGAATTGCATGAGCAGACTAACTGTAATCTGGCCGAGAAAGGCATCGCTTTTGTTGCAGGTAAAGCTGGAAAGACAACCAAGAAGAAGCCTCAACCTGTACCCGAGTCTGATTCATACTCAGACTCAGAAGACAGCGAGGGAAATAGACCGAAGCTGGTTCGACTAGCCCGGGACTACTACAAAGAACTAAAGAACCAGACCAACAGAAGGAAAGCCAGCGGAAGACAGGAAGAACCAGCTGAACCCTCAAATGAAAAGAACAAACCAAACGTGTAACGACCCGGAAAATTTTCTCAATATTTTTTTAAAATATTGATCATGCCTAGATAGGTTCTCGAGGAACATAGAGATACTAGTATGAACCTTAGCATGATTATCCATGATTTTTCATATAGATTAAGAAGCTAAGTAATAATGGGCCCTTCTAATACCATGGTCATTAAGGAATCTTAGATAAAAATTTTATCAAGAATGGAAGTGGATTTAAATTAGAAATATTAACATAAACCTTAGTGGGCTCTTATATGGGCCCTAGCAAAAATAATTATAAAAGTAATAAAAAGAAGTGTATGCACCAAGGATTGAACCTTGGACCTAGTGTATCACATGCATGTACTAACCAATTCACCTAGAAAGGAAGTGCTAGTAGGGAATGAAGAGGATTTTGGTTAAGGCTTAAGGAAGTGAAGAGTCATCAAGAGAAGAGGCACCATGCCCCTTCACTTGCCCCCCCCCCCTTCTGTAGTATAAAAGAGAGAGGAAGGGAAGAGACAACTTAGCACTTAAGTCATTGTTCTCTTCTTCCACCAAAACTCCTTCTCTCCCTCTTCTTCCTCCTTCTAGCTAAAAACCCACCAAGGGGTTTCCCCTTGGAGAAGCTTCACAAGAAGATTTATTCTTCAAGATCCAAGGGCTTCCTACAAGACTACAAGGACTAGGGGTGGTCTAAGGTCAAGGAGGTTCTCTTTTGCTTCTCTATTCGAGGTTAAAATCAAGATAAACCAAGGTAAGACTCCCTCACCTGTGGTATAATGGTTCTTCTTTGATGTTTATCATGATATGAAGTTTGTTGGGTTCCATGTTGGGAAAACCATGAACTTGACACCTATAACTTTCGGCCAAGGTAGGGTTTTTGATTTAGGATGATGTTAAAACCCCTTATATGTTTCTTAATGCTTCCTTAAGATGAATAAAGAGGGTATGGTGAGTGGTGGAATTTTTGAAGCACCAAAAGCCCTTGGGAACTTTCGGCCACCACCATGGGTTCAAGGTTAAGACTAGATTTAACTCTCCAAGTATGTTTCTTATGTTCCCTTAATATACAAGGGATGTTAATGGTAAATGGTATAAATTTTACATGTCTTGTTGCCCTTGCAAGTTTCGGCCAAGATGTAATATAGGGCCATGAGTTAGGGTTAACACTAAGTATGGGTTCTAATGGCTCCTATGATATTGTTTATATGGTATTAGATGTTAATTGGGGGTTTTATGAAACTTCCCATGTGCTTGTGGCCTTATAGGGTTTCGGCCAAGACCAAGATGGAGGGCTAGGAGTTAGGGTTAACTCCAATCAAGGGTTCTAACGGCTTTCTATGGTAGTATATGTATTGTATGTTAATGGGTTCAAGGATGTTGTATGGTTTTTGATAATGTCCAAACCTTAAGTTTATATGTTATGCATTATAACCCTGTATGTTATGTTATGTATCATGTTCTAGTAGGATTTATTTATGAATGTCTATCATGTTCTAGTAGGATTTATTTATGAATGTCTTCCATCATATATTATGAACACATGTGTCGTGAGGTAGGAAGAAGTATGCATGTGTTAGGATAAACACTTTGGACATATGTATAAGATAGTATGTAAAATTATTCATGTTTATGTTGAATGTTATGAAGCTAGTTAGTAAGTATCATGTTCATACAAATCTTACCCATGCATGTTTTATGATAGATACAATGATCATGTATGATATGTGATATGTACCATGTATGTAACGCATACTTACCTGAGGTACCGTGATCATGCAAGTTTTATGAACTAAGATGATGTTTATATTTTGGGACATAATTATGTATGTATGTCATGTCTTATGAATGAAAATGAGGAATGAAGATAAGGTTCATGCCTTCGAGGCATAATGATGATATGCAATGAAAATGATGAATGAAGATAATGTTCATGCCTTTAAGGCATAAGGATGATGTTATGCATTAAGTATGAATGATGAAATGTTAAGTATGCTTATACCATGCCTATGTAATAGGATCCTGTTTATGTCTTAAATTATGCCATGTATGTTCTATGAATGATGAAGCATGTGAAACTATTTAACTTTATGAATGGGCTTGTACCGAACCTAAGTAAGGTCCACGGTTCTGGACTACCGATGAAGCTGTCCACGGTTCTGGACTACCGATGAAGCTGTCCACGATTCTGGACTACCGATGAAGCTGTCCACGGTTCGGGACTACCGATGAAGCTGTCCTTACCCTAGTAGGTCGAGATTAGCTACCTCGTATTTACTTAGGGATGCGCGCATATGATGTATGTATGTGGTACAAGCCAGGCCCCATGATGTGATGATTATATTTAAGTATTTATAAGTATGATTTTCAAATAAGCATCCATATGTTATGTGCATTTGACTCATGCATCCATCCGTGTTATGCATGCATGTTAATAAATGTCTATTATGTTTATGGTTTATGCTAAGAATTATGCCATGTTAAATGTTTATTATGTTTACGTTTTATGATTAAGAACCATGTTTATTATGTTCATGTATTATGATTAAGAACCATGATATGTCGAATGTTTATTATGTTCATGTTTTATGCTAAGAACCATGCATGTTAAATGTTTCATACGCTTACGTTTTATGTTAAGAATCATGTTATGCTTAAGGTTCCTATGCTTATATTTTATGTGACGTATGATTTTTGTGAGTAGGGAAGGGTCTTACTAAGCCTATGTGCTTATAGTTTTATTGTCTTATACCGCAGATCAGGCAAGAGGATATTAAGGGAAGCAGCAGGAGGGGCAAGAGTGTATGTGTGGTAGTGACATGGCAAGGAAAAAGATTCTCATAATTATATTTTGTCTCATGGCTTATGTTTGGCACTGTCTTCTTAAGTTTCATGCTATACTTATGATAGTTACGTCTGAAGAATAACCTACCACCTATGTTGCTTATGGCTGCTTTATGTGATTTTTATATCATGATGTTATGGATGATGTTAACATGCTAAGTTTGTGATTTTTATATCACGATGTTAAGTATGATGCATGCTAAGTTACTATGTCGCTATGTTTAGGAATGATAAGTATAAGACATGTCTACAAGATGCAAGTGTTAGGTGCATGTATGTATAAAGGTTTTTAATTATTCCGCTGCATTATGATGTTCATGTGCCTATATGTATGTTAGCGTAACGCCGTCTCTCGCCTCACCGTAAGGTGTGGAAAGGAAAAAAAAAGACGGGTGTTACAGGTTGGTATCAGAGCCGTTTGCCATCTCACTACACACACATCAAGCCTTCTTCCTGCCGCTTCCAAGTAAGTACCTCTATGCATACCCTATGTTCTTTTATGATTCTAGAATATGCAAGAATGAATAATACCTTATGATAGAAAGTACTTCTAGGATATGTAACTATGAACGATACTTTACCTTATTTTTTTTTATGAAAGCGAATACTTTAGAATTTGATATGTGGGTAGGAATAACAATCACTTATATTAGCCATACTTGTCGTTTTATGAAGAAAAGCATGGCTAGAAGACAGAGTAATAGACTTAATGAGACAACTCCATCGCTTGACCTGATGCAATTAGTAACCCAACTTCAACGTCAAGTTACCGAGCAGCAGCAAACCATTAATACCTTGATGAATCAGCAAGAAAATTCTACCACTCCACCTGTGAACCAGACTGCTATACCTGTCGCGTCCACGGTTACGCAAACCCCTCCGACAGGCCGGACCACTGTAGCACGACAAGAGGCTTATCTGATTCAGTGGTTGAGGCTGAAACCAGAAAATTTCTCAGGTGCTGGCGAACCATGGGACGCCCAGGCGTGGTTCAAGATAGTGGAAAGTACACTGGAGCTGCTGGACTGGCCTGAGCATGAGAAGATCAAGTGTGCATCATTCTGCCTTTTTGGGGATGCCAGAATGTGGTGGGAAAGGGTCAAGGCCAAGAGACAGGTGAACCAGATGACGTGGTCAGATTTCGAATCAGAGTTCTTTGAAGAATTCTTCAATATGCGTGTCACAAACAAACACTACGACGAGTTCACGGAATTGCGACAGGGCAACCTCTCAGTCAATGAAGCCGTGAAGAAATTTAACCGACTGGCTCGTCTATGCCCTGAGCTGGTCCGCACTGAGAAAGAGAGGGTCCAACTTATGCTGAAGATGTTGCGGCCCGAAATAGCCCTGAACGTGGCCGGCGGAGTTAACAGACCGCAGACCACCGAGGAGCTGTTTAGTAGTGCTCTACTCACTGAGCACTATCTGAACAATATCAATCAGCAAAGGAAGGCGCTAAATGAAAGTAAGGATCAAGTTCACTCCGAGATTCTCGATTCTTCCTTTCATTATCCTTGATGTTCTTTCCTTTAATGATCGCTCAGGAGGTCAAAAACCCCAGAGCACCCACGCTAATTGGAAGGGAGACCAAAGTGGTAAGTGAAAGCCATGGAACAACCCCCAAGGAGGCCCAGCAAATAAACAGCCCAAGCCTTCCCCGTGCGCGACATGCGGAAAAGGTCACCCCGGGGAATGCCGCAAAGGTACGAACCGGTGTTTCATCTGTGGAGTGGAAGGGCATATGGCGGCTTACTGCCCTACCAAGAACCAGGCTCCTCCCCAACAACTCGTTCAGTACCAAGGTGCACCAGCGCAATTACACTATATGCAATTTGAGTTAGAAGGTACCCCGATGTTGGAGGCCCCACCAGCTATGACAAATGCCAGGGTTTTCTCTGTCACCAAGGAGGACGCTGCGGAAGCTTCTATGGTTGTCACATGTCAGATACTTATTTCCAGTCAGTACGCTACTGCATTATTTGATACTGGGGCAACGCACTCGTTCGTTTCTGTTCCATACACTAAGACGATAGATATGTCACCACAAGTTTTAGACTGCAATTTCTTAACGACCCTGCCTTTGGGAGAAATAATGACATCCACTCACGTGCTACGTGTGGTGCCAGTCAGAATCGCAGAAAGAGAACTCTACTGCTATCTGATAGTACTCGACATGTAGGATTATGATGTTATAATGGGAATGGATTTTCTGAGCAAATACGGTGCTTCTATCGAGTGCCGTAAGCGAAAGGTGATCTTTCGACCCGAGGCAGATTCTATGTTTGAATTTATCGGGGAGCCAAGGAAAAGAACCGGGAAATTCTTATCGACTCTCAAAGCACAGAGGATGTTAGACAAGGGATATACTGGATTTCTAGCACATGTGGTTGACGCAAGTCAAATAAAGGAACAGATGCTGGAAGAAGTCAGGATTGTATGCGATTACCCAGAGGTGTTCCCGGACGAATTACCAGGATTAGCTCCTGATATAGAAGTGGAATTCGAGATTGAATTGGTTCCTGGTACTAACCCGATCTCCAAGGCACCTTACCGTATGGCACTGGCTGAATTAAAGGAGCTTCAAGAACAACTACAGGAGTTACTTGATAAGGGATTTATTCGCCCTAGTCATTCTCCATGGGGAGCTCCGGTACTGTTTGTGAAGAAGAAAGACGGATCTATCCGAATGTGCATAGATTATCGAGCACTGAACAATGTGACGATCAAGAACAGATATCCCCTTCCGAGGATAGATGACCTGTTTGACCAACTGAAGGGAGCCACCGTTTTCTCGAAAATCGATCTAAGGTCTGGTTATCATCAAGTTAGAGTAAAACAGGATGATATCCCGAAGACGGCTTTCCGAACAAGGTACGGGCATTTTGAATTCGTGGTTATGCCCTTTGGCGTGACAAATGCTCCTGCTATGTTTATGGACCTTATGAATCGGGTATTCTCGTCATTCCTCGACAAATTTGTGATCGTCTTCATTGACGATATTTTTATTTATTCAAGAACTCAAGAAGAGCACGCCGAGCATCTGAAGATGGTATTACAGATTCTTCGGGAAAAGCAATTGTACGCAAAGTTCTCCAAATGTGAGTTCTGGCTCGACCAAGTAGGTTTTTTGGGCCATATTATTTCTAAAGACAGGGTTATGGTAGACCCAACAAAGATTGAAGCTGTGAATAACTGGAGCCGGCCAAAGAGCGCCAGCGAAATCAGAAGTTTTCTCGGGTTGGCGGGCTATTATCGAAAATTTGTGGAAGACTTCGCGAGAATTGCAGCCCCTCTGACGGCTCTCACCCGGAAAGATAAAAAGTACGAATGGATGGAAAACTGCGAAAGGAGTTTCTTGGAGCTAAAAAGGAGACTTACCAGTGCTCCAATTCTTACCCTTCCGGAAAGTAACCAGAGCTTCGATATGTACAGCGACGCCTCCAAACTAGGACTTGGAGCTGTACTTATGCAGAGTGGTAAAGTCATTGCCTACGCCTCTAGGCAACTCAAAGAACATGAACAGAACTACCCCACTCACGATCTAGAACTGGCCGCTGTGGTCTTCGCTCTTAAGATATGGAGGCATTATCTATATGGAGCACAGTGTAGGATTTATACAGACCATCAGAGTCTGCGATACTTCTTCACCCAGAAAGACCTAAATATGAGACAACGCCGATGGCTTGAGTTGGTGAAGGACTATGACTGCGAGATCTTCTACCATCCAGGGAAGGCAAACAAAGTGGCCGATGCACTCAGCCAGAAGTCCAGTGCCACCTTGATGTCCATATCTACATTACCCCGGCCACTTGAAAGAGAAATTATGAATTTTGGAATCGAGGTCATCTCCGGACGGCTTTCTACCATGACAATATCACCGACGCTGTTCGAAGACATATTGGAAAAATAAAATGGTGATCCGAGCCTTCAGAGAATCAAGCAGGAGATCCTAGATGGAAAGGGCGATGGTTTTCGTATCGCCGACGGGGGAGTACTATACCTTAGGGATCATCTATGTATCCCTAATGTTCCGGAGCTGCGGAGAGAAATTTTTGCAGAAGCTCACGGAACCCCTTATTCGATGCATCCGGGGTCCACCAAGATGTATCAAGACCTGAATGAGAAATTCTGGTGGTCTGGTATGAAGAGAGATGTGGCTCAGCATGTTAGCACTTGCCTGACCTGCCAACGAGTGAAAGCAGAACACCAACGACCCGGAGGAGTTCTGCAGCCACTTCCAATTCCGGAATTGAAATAGGAAGATATCTCTATGGATTTCATTTCAGGACTTCCCAGGACTACAAACGGATATGATGCAATATGGGTAATTGTGGACAGGTTGACGAAGTCTGGTCACTTCCTAGCAATCAAGATGACTTATTCGATTGACAACTAGCTCAATTATATGCTAAGGAGATAATCAGACTTCATGGAGTTCCCAAGACCATCATCTCAGATAGGGATGGTCGCTTTACCTCACACTTTTGGGAGTGCGTCCAGAAGTCTCTCGGCACTAACCTACGATTCAGTACCGCTTTCCACCCTTAGACTGACGGGCAAACTGAACGAGTGAATCAAGTACTGGAGGACATGTTGCGGGCTTGTGCCCTGGATTTCAAAGGGAGTTGGTGCCGATATCTATGTTTAGCGGAATTCGCTTACAATAATAGCTACCAAGCTACTATCGGAATGACTCCTTATGAAGCTTTATACGGGAGGAGGTGTCGGTCTCCAATCTGTTGGTACGAAGGTCGTGAAAAGAAAGAAATGGGACTCCAGACGGATCTCATCGACGACACCACCCGAACTATACAGAACATTCAACAACGGATAGAAGCTGCTCAGAGCCGGCAGAAGAATTATGCAGATGTCCGGCGTAGGCCACTGGAATTTGATATTGGAGATTTGGTATTTCTCAAAGTGGCCCCTATGAAAGGGGTAACGAGATTTGGGAAGAAAGGAAAACTAAGTCCGCGTTATGTGGGACCGTACCCGATTATGAAAAGAGTCGGCAAGGTGGCATATGAGCTAGAGCTGCCTCAAGAGATGTCGGCTATCCATAACGTGTTCCATGTGTCGATGCTCAAGAAGTGTATTCAAAACACAGATCAAGTGATCGAGTCGCAGACAGTACAAGTTCAGGAGGATCTAAGTTTTGAAAGCCTACCTATCCAGATCTTGGATCGGGAAGTCAAAAAGCTAAGGAACAAGGAGGTACCCTTAGTCAAGGTCCTATGGCAAAGTCAATGGTTCGAGGAAGCTACCTGGGAATGCGATGACGAGATGAGACGCAAGTACCCGGAGCTATTCTAAGTTCGAGGACGAACCTTCACGAGGTATGGGGGATTGTAACGACCCGGAAAATTTTCTCAATATTTTCTTTAAAATATTGATCATGCCTAGATAGGTTCTCGAGGAACATAGAGATACTAGTATGAACCTTAGCATGATTATCAATGATTTTTCATATAGATTAAGAAGCTAAGTAATAATGGGCCCTTCTAATACCATGGCCATTAAGGAATCTTAGGTAAAAATTTTATCAAGAATGGAAGTGGATTTAAATTAGAAATATTAACATAAACCTTAGTGGGCTCTTATATGGGCCCTAGCAAAAATAATTATAAAAGTAATAAAAAGAAGTGCATGCACCAAGGATTGAACCTTAGACCTAGTGTATCACCATGCATGTACTAACCAATTCACCTAGAAAGGAAGTGCTAGTAGGGAATGAAGAGGATTTTAGTTAAGACTTAAGGAAGTGAAGAGTCATCAAGAGAAGAGGCACCATGCCCCTTCACTTGCCCCCCCCCCCTTCTGTAGTATAAAAGAGAGAGGAAGGGAAGAGATAACTTAGCACTTAAGTCATTGTTCTCTTCTTCCACCAAAACTCCTTCTCTCCATCTTCTTCCTCCTTCTAGCCAAAAACCCACCAAGGGGTTTCCCCTTGGAGAAGCTTCACAAGAAGATTTATTCTTCAAGATCCAAGGGCTTCCTACAAGACTACAAGGACTAGGGGTGGTCTAAGGTCAAGGAGGTTCTCTTTTGCTTCTCTATTCGAGGTTAAAATCAAGATAAACCAAGGTAAGACTCCCTCACTTGTGGTATAATGGTTCTTCTTTGATGTTTATCATGATATGAAGTATTGTTGGGTTCCATGTAGGGAAAACCATGAACTTGACACCTATAACTTTCGGCCAAGGTAGGGTTTTTGATTTAGGATGATGTTAAAACCCCTTATATGTTTCTTAATGCTTCCTTAAGATGAATAAAGAGGGTATGGTGAGTAGTGGAATTTTTGAAGCACCAAAAGCCCTTGGGAACTTTCGGCCACCACCATGGGTTCAAGGTTAAGACTAGATTTAACTCTCCAAGTATGTTTCTTATGTTCCCTTAATATACAAGGGATGTTAATGGTAAATGGTATAAATTTTACATGCCTTGTGGCCCTTGCAAGTTTCGGCCAAGATGTAATATAGGGCCAAGAGTTAGGGTTAACTCCAAGTATGGGTTCTAATGGCTCCTATGGTATTGTTTATATGGTATTAGATGTTAATTGGGGGTTTTATGAAACTTCCCATGTGCTTGTGGCCTTATAGGGTTTCGGCCAAGACCAAGATGGAGGGCTAGGAGTTAGGGTTAACTCCAATCAAGGGTTCTAATGGCTTTCTATGGTAGTATATGTATCGTATGTGAATGGGTTCAAGGATGTTGTATGGTTTTTGATAATGTCCAAACCTTAAGTTTATATGATATGCATTATGACCCTGTATGTTATGTTATGTATCATGTTCTAGTAGGATTTATTTATGAATGTCTATCATGTTCTAGTAGGATTTATTTATGAATGTCTTCCATCATATATTATGAACACATGTGTCGTGAGGTAGGAAGAAGTATGCATGCGTTAGGATTAACACTTTGGACATATGTATAAGATAGTTATCTAAAATTATTCATGTTTATGTTGAATGTTATGAACATAGTTAGTAAGTATCATGCTCATACAAATCTTACCCATGCATGTTTTATGATAGATACCATGATCATGTATGATATGTGATATGTACCATGTATGTAATGCATGCTTACCTGAGGTACCGTATCATGCAAGTTTTATGAACTAAGATGATGTTTATATCTTGGGACATAATTATGTATGTATGTCATGTCTTATGAATGAAAATGAGGAATGAAGATAAGGTTCATGCCTTCGAGGCATAATGATGATATGCAATGAAAATGATGAATGAAGATAATGTTCATGCTTTAAGGCATAAGGATGATGTTATGCATTAAGTATGAATGATGAAATGTTAAGTATGCTTATACCATGCCTATGTAATAGGATCCTGTTTATGTCTTAAATTATGCCATGTATGTTCTATGAATGATGAAGCATGTGAAACTATTTAACTTTATGAATGGGCTTGTACCGAACCTAAGTAAGGTCCACGGTTCTGGACTACCGATGAAGCTGTCCATGGTTCTGGACTACCGATGAAGCTGTCCACGATTTGGGACTACCGATGAAGCTGTCCTTACCCTAGTAGGTCGAGATTAGCTACCTCGTATTTACTTAGGGATGCGCGCATATGATGTATGTATGTGGTACAAGCCAGGGCCCATGATGTGATGATTATATTTAAGTATTTATAAGTATGATTTTCAAATAAGCATCCATATGTTATGTGCATTTGACTCATGCATCCATCCGTGTTATGCATGCATGTTAATAAATGTCTATTATGTTTATGGTTTATGCTAAGAATTATGTCATGTTAAATGTTTATTATGTTTACGTTTTATGATTAAGAACCATGTTTATTATGTTCATGTATTATGATTAAGAACCATGACATGTCGAATGTTTATTATGTTCATGTTTTATGCTAAGAACCATGCATGTTAAATTTTTCATACGCTTACGTTTTATGTTAAGAATCATGTTATGCTTAAGGTTCCTATGCTTATATTTTATGTGACGTATGATTTTAGTGAGTAGGGAAGGGTCTTACTAAGCCTATGTGCTTATAGTTTTATTGTCTTATACTGCAGATCAGGCAAGAGGATATTAAAGGAAGCAACAGGAGGGGCAAGAGTGTATGTGTGGTAGTGACAAGGCAAGGAAAAAGATTCTCATAATTATACTTTGTCTCATGGCTTATGTTTGGCACTGTCTTCTTAAGTTTCATGCTATACTTATGATAGTTACGTCTGAAGAATAACCTACCACCTATGTTGCTTATGGCTGCTTTATGTGATTTTTATATCATGATGTTATGGATGATGTTAACATGCTAAGTTTGTGATTTTTATATCACGATGTTATGGATGATGTTAACATGCTAAGTTACTATGTCGCTATGTTTAGGAATGATAAGTATAAGACATGTCTACAAGATGCAAGTGTTAGGTGCATGTATGTGACGCCCGCCCTTATATCTACTCTCGGGGCGGGGTCACGTACTATCATTCGTATAAATTTTTTTTTCTTCTTAAAGTACTAATAACAAAGTACTAAGCATGCTTGTTCAAAACTAACCTATAACATGATAGGTTCAACTCATAATATAATCAAGTATATGAGTAATCCAAGTGTAACATTCATTACTAAAGAAATGTTAACATAAGCATAATATTGTAGATATGAAGATCTTTATTTCCCGAGCCACCACCCCACACATCTTCAGCCCTCCTGCCTCTTCCTTTAGTTTAAGTGTCTCTTACCCTTATCTGCAGCATAAGACAACATATAAACTAGTAAGCACAAATGCTTAGTAAGATCCTGTCCTACTCGCAAAATCCATATCATAGAAAGATAAGAGAATAAATCACATTCAAGCATGGTAAGTGTTTAAGCATGTTAAACATCTAAGCATATTAACTTCATAGGAAGGTTTCTTTGAAAACATATAAACATAATACTTGAACATAGCATAATCATTAGGGCCCGGCTTGTACTTCATGTTTTGCGCGCGCCCCTGAATAGGAACGAGGTAGCTAATCCCGAACCACTAGGGTTTACTAGGCCTTCTCAGAAGTCCTTCAGCCTAGTATCATAATCATTTGACTCGCTTTAAGAGTCTATAGTACAAGCCATTACAAAATAAAATAATTATCATGTTCTTCATTTTCATAAAGTATGCTCTTAATCCCAACCTTCTAGGGAAGCATTCTTTAGGCCCTAAGCCTTCTTTGTTCATGCCCTACAAGGCTCATTCTTATGCATATGTATGCATCCATATTCATGATAACTAGCCTAGTATAAAGCATGCATTTCATAAGGGTGCCCCATGGGCTATAATGCATGCTCATACATAGATCTCCATAATCATGATAACTAGCCTAGTATAAAGCATGCATTTCATAAGGGTGCCCCATGGGCTATAATGCATGCTCATACATAGATCATAATTCAACCCCTTAAACATATCTTATATATGACAAGGTTGATCACATAAACCATATTCATATCATAGGAAGTGGTAGCATGCTTCATGGGTAAATCAAATGGTTCCTAACCCTAAAACTAGGGTCTTGGCCGAAACTCAAGGCTAGGGAGAGTTCCATTTTTTTTCCTAATCCAACATTCCATTTACACATCATTTGCATATACATATCATCATCCCAAACATAAGCATATCTCCTAGGGTACATCTCATACAATCATCACATATATAGGCATATGATCTTACTAAACACAATCATAATCTCATAGGGTAAGTTGTCCTTCACAACCTCATATTTCATGCCTTGGCCAAATGTTACATGCTAAGGAATCCAATCAAACATTTCCTTTCAATATCACATGCATATACATCTCATATCATTTTACATAAGCATATCACATAAAATAATTTAACCTTCACAAACCCTAAGGTTTCATGCCTTGGCCGAATGGTGTAGGGTAGGAAAACTAGGGTTTTGAAATTAAACCTTCACACAAGCATTTATTCAAACACCTTGTCTACTCTACTAGACATGGACACATCCTAGGATAGCAACCAACCCAAAAACCCTAGCCTATTCTCCTTTGGCCGAAACTTGTAGGGTAGGGTAGGCTAGGTTTTTGACATCCAATCTTCACACAAACATTTACACAAACACTTTATCTACACTACTAATCATGGACATATCGTAGGATAGCATGCAACCCAAAAAGCCTAACCTTTCTCCTCTTGGCCGAAAGTTGTAGGGTGGCTAACCCTACTTTTTGTTATCACAACATGAAGGAAACCAACATATATTCATACCCTAAGTTCCTAGGGATCTCCTCATGCAATAAGAAGTAACCAAGGCCTATTAAATGGAGGTGGCCGAAAGTTTCATAAAGGAGGAAGGTTTCCTTTTCAAACACAACAATAAGAGGAAACATACAAATCAAACAATAATGATTACACTGCAGGCGAGGGGATACTTACATCCTTTCGCTTGAGATTTTACTTCTTTAAGTCCCTTAGGGTACCCTTGGTTGAAGGAGAAGTGAAGGTTCCTCTTACTCTTTCTTCTCTAGACTCCTTGGCCCTAATAGAGGGCAAGAGCCTTCTTCCTTCCAATCCCCTAGGGTTAGAACCCTAGGGAGCACTTTTCGAAAAATGGAAAAGAGGAGAGGAGAAGAAGGAATTTCGGTGGGGAAGAGAAAGGAAGAAGAAGAGGAAGTTACTCACACCTCTTCCCTCTCTTATTTATACTTTTCTCATGAAAAGACATGTCTCTTCACTATTACACGCTTAACAAGCATGTTTCTTATTCTCTCAACAAGAAACAATGCTTGGTGTAGTGGTTAAGACATGGAGAGTGCAACTAGGAGGTTCAAGGTTCAATCCTTGCTTCCTCCCTTCTACTTTTTTTTTTTATCACAATTTGCACTAATCCATATCAAAGCCCTTTAAGCCAAGCCTATCATGAAATTTCATAATATTAATAATATTTCATGAATTCATAATATTTCATAATATTCCATAAATATTATTTCATAATATTTTTAATATTTCATATTCATGAATCTATAATACTTCATGAATCCCATAATATTTCATAATGAATTCACAATATTATTCACATAATATTTCATAATGAATTCACAATATTATTCATGATGAAATTTTGGGGTGTTACAATCCTACACATCTTATAAAAAGTTCGTCCCGAACTTTAAACAATTCCCAGGTACTCAAATTGTAAAAATTGGGGTGTTACAATGTATGTATAAAGGTTTTTAATTATTCCTCTACATTTTGATGTTCGTGTGCCTATATGTATTTTAGCGTAACGCCGTCTCTCGCCTCACCGTAAGGTGTGGAAAGAAAAAAAAAAGACGGGCGTTACAAAACGTGACCTGTTACGAGTGCAAGAAGAAGGGTCGCTACAAGACTGAATGCCCCAATCTGAAGGAAACAAAGAAGACGAGAAAGAAGAAGGCACTTCAGGCAACGTGGGACGAGTCCTCCTCCTCCGAAGAAGAAGAAGAGGTCCCACAGTCGAACCTGCTTGCACTAACCGCCTCAGAAGAAATTGAGACCAAGTCAAAATCGGAGCCGAACGACGGCAAACTTACATTTTCAGAGGATGGAGAAATAACTGTATGTGGTTTTTCTAGAAATCAGTTAAATGTATTAATTGCGTATCTTTCTCGAGACTTGGCGAATACTAAACTCCAAGTCGAATCTCTCCGACAAGAAGTAAAACTCCTGAAAGAGGAAGCTGACTTTAGATCCTTAACTGAGAAGGTTCAAGAAGGAACCTCTACTCAAGTTGAAAAACTTGAGAAAGAGAACTCCTCCTTGAAAACTCAAGTCAAGGACCTAAGAGCAGCCTTAGAACGGTTCACTTCTGGTTCCAAGGGTCTTGACAGAAGTCGGTTCTAAATCGATCCGGATTAGGCTATAGAACCAAGTCTAGACAAAGAACATACTATGCTGTACTGAACCAGTCCAAACCTAAAGCTCAGGCATGGGTACCCAAACTGTGCCTGAACAAACAAACTGGATCAAATCAGTATTGGATCCTTAAGGACAAGATTCACATCTTGCCAAACCATTATCGCGGCTTTAGTCCAGGGGGAGCAAAATTAAAAACAATATTCATAGTTAGATAAACTTCTATTCTTGTCTTTAAATTGCTTGATTGCTTGTCTATTTAATTTCTGCAATTTACCATGCTTAGATTTAGGGCTGATTAGTTTAAGGACTGAACCAACTTAACTGAAATTTGAACAACATAATATTGGGTGGCGGTGAGATGATAGTACGTTAGAGAAGCCAATTCTAATAAGGTCAAGTATACTCTACTTGCTCTCTTTAGATTGGTGAAACTAGCCGAAGCTACCGATCTAAGACCCAAACTAGTTAGACCAGAATCTTTCAAAAAAAAAATTTTGAAAATGAAATTTCATTAAAAGGCTTTGTCAAGGAAAGGGTTGATGATCCAATAAGGCTATGGCCAAAGAAGGCCTAGTGCCTCGCCAAGACCTGGAAGTCAATTTTTGAAATTCAAATTCAAATTATTCTTTGTAAAATTCGAATCTAACATAAATTTTCAGTTAATTGTAGATTCAAATATTTTTTTAATAAACTCAAAATTAACTGTTTTCAAAATTAAATTAATTTAAGGTTTTCAAAATAAATCATGATTTTTCAAAATAATTCTATCTATTAAAACCTGTCTCACAAAAACCCATAAGGCAAACGTGATTGACAACTCTAGAATGGGTGAGATGGTAAATTTAACTTAATTAAAATTCATTTAACATTTGTATTATTGTTTAAATAACATTAAATCTTGTAGTTTAGAACGGAGTTAACCTAATAGCAGTCAAACCATAGTCAAAGCAGTCAAACCATGGTCAAAGCAGTTAAACCATAGTCAAAGCAGTCAAATCATGTCCTACCATGGTCAAAATAATTAAACCATGGTCAAATGGTCAACAAAACATCAAAATTATCAATTCCAACCTAACCCGGGCGCCCGTGACACCTCGGGTGCCCCGCACAACACTTTCACTTCGTTCAAGGCAGAAAAACTACCATGACACCCTAACCTGGGCGCCCCGACCCTTGCGGGCGCCCCCAGGACCGATCAAAGGTAGCAAAGCTGCCATTCCAGTCTGACCGGGGCGCCCGGGCCATCACGGGCGCTCCTGACCAGCATTAGGTCACTGCCAAAGGCAGTAGACACTGTCCCGGGCGCCTGGGAGCTCCCGGGCGCCCTAGCCAAAACATCTATATAAGGAACCCGAATCTCCTCATCTTGCCACACCCAAAACCCTTCTCCTCTCTAACTCTTTTTTCTTCCAAGGCGACCAAGTGACCCTCTTGCTCCCTCAACCTCGACCATGCCTCCCCGAATAGCTACTCGGTATAATTTTTTCATTTTTCCTTACGCATTTAAAATTATTTTTCTCAATTCCTTTCGTTTAAACGCATACTTCTTATCTTAGAAAAGGCCGAGCAAACCAATCAAACCCCAGTACCGAACCTAGTCCTGATCCCAGGTTCCCAACCTTAGAACTTTGCAATAGATTTGCTCGGACAACATATAAACCCATAAAGACAAGTTACCTAAATAGACAATTCTTTACTCAATCTTGTCCCTTGGCCATCAATGTTATCAACTTTTACCAATTAGACAACCTTGTATTCTGCACTCATCTAATTAACACATCCTTATGTGCAGAATTTTATAACAACATAATTAGACAGGATGCTCTTATGTTCGTCACCACCGTTCAAGGGATACCCTTGACTATCACACCTTCATTGCTCAACCGATTTCTTGGACTACGACTCTCACAGTCCACCTTTTGCTGTTACCCTCCTAGGGATCCTGTTAGTGATATGAGAAAAGTGTCCTAAGGCAATCGCCTTATGATTGTAATCATTTATTTTAATAAATGAATATTCACTATTTGAGTATACATGTTTATGTATTTGATTGAGATCTTAAACTCATTTACTGAATGTCCGCAATACAATTCACAGCATGAGAGAATTTGTGATGAATTCACAACTAGTGATTATCTCTACATGTGCAATTGTGAATATTGAAATTGTCCCTAGTCGATGAATTGATAAAAACGGACACTATCAATTCTGTTGAGACTAGCATGGGTTATTCTCGAATCAGCTGATTCTCACTGGCTGGTGACATTGGGATGTCCGGAGATAAACATGAATGCTAGTTAAGGGAACTAGTTCATTGGAGTGACTGGCTGTAAAACTTCATATGGTAGTCTACATATAGACACGTCAGTGAAGTTCTTACTGCAGCTTAAGTGCGATGTTCCTTTGACTTGTGGTATTCATGTCATCTTGGTCATGGAGACTTATACTTTGACATCTTAAGCAAGCATCTCCAAGGAGGTGTGGACCCAGGATGATTGGGTATAAGCCGAAGTGCCCGAAGATGTTTGAACAGCCTACAAAGGATTTACCACTCCTTGCGAGGAGATGTATACCCAAGGCCTATCGTCGGATTGTTACTCGAAGCCTCTGGCCAGAGCATGACATGTTCAGAGTATGAATCTCTTAGATACATGAGAGTAATTAGAATCCGTAGGACGAGAAAACGTTACTTGGGCTAGGTGTGACGTAGTCAGCCTAGTGGGGACTGACACACATAGGCCATGTCCTAAACCAAGTGGGTATAAGATGGTGAAGGGAATGGGCCACGATTCATTATAGCTGCTGAAGGGTTTCAGAATTGTTTCTGAGGTCAACCGTTGATCTTTCGATTAATTGGGGATCATGATGTACTACTAGGTGCCACTCATGATCGTTCTATAATTGGTTAATTATAGACGGCCAACATAAATCGAAAGCCTATTTAGTCACACGTACTACGAGTAATCCGAGGGATTTAAAATGAGTCGAAAATTGGATTTTCCAATCAAGAGAGATTAGGTTTGGTTGAGCCAAACGATAAGTCGAATTGAATTTTTCAGAGACGCATCGGAAGCATAAAATGGCTAAGTCTTTTGAAGACTTAATAGATAAATTAAATGAGTTTAATTCATTGGGGCGTGGCCTGGATAGGCTGGCCAAAGAGGGTCCCCACCCTCTTTGCTTGGCCGGCCACAACAAAGGGAGGGAACCAAATTGTTTGGTTCAATTTATAAAATAAATTAAGTGTGGTTTGTTTTATAAAATTATGGACGATATAAATTTTTTATATAAACCAAGGTTTGGTTTATTTTTCATGGAAATTAAAATGAACCATGGATTGGTTTATTTTATTTTATAAACTCAATCATGGATTGATTTACCATGATAAAGAAATTTATATAAAGAAATTTATTTTTCATGGAAATTAAAATGAACCATGGATTGGTTTATTTTATTTTATAAAATAAATCATGGATTGATTTACCATGATAAAGAAATTTATATGATAAATTTCTTATGAAAATTTATTCCATAAGAAAAAAGAGACTTGGTTGATTTTTATCATGAATTAAAATATGATTTTAACCATGATATAAAATCAAGACTTGGCATGATGGAATAATTCATAGAAAATTTATATGATAAATTTCTTATGAAAATTTATTCCATAAGAAAAAAGAGACTTGGCGGTTGAGAGGCCACTATATAAAGGACCCAAGGCAAGGCTTGGAATTAATTCAAAATAATCCAAGTATTCTTGCTTGGGCTCTCTCCCTCTCCTCCCTTCTTCCTCTTGGCCGGCCACAAGCCTCTCCCCCTTTCTTCTTGCCGTGAGCACAAGGAGAAGCACCGAGGCAACGAAGTTCTTCCGTTGGGACGATCTTCCTCTCTGGCCATCATCACCTTGGGATTGGGCGCAAGTCATCTTCCTCCTTCTCGCCGGAATTGTGATTCCGGCCAATCTTGGTGGTGAGTTTTTCTGATATGATTACTTCTCTCTTGGTTTTTGTCACGTTCTCGGAGAATCTAGTAGTTCTCGAGAACGCGAAACTCGTGGCTTTGCGAAGTCATCCCGAAGATACTCGGCGTGGACACGAATAGAGGCGGAGCTTCCGAGGGACGCTTACGGTTGGATCTCGTCCCTTTCTTCGAGTTACACGAGGTAACAAGTAAATTAGTTTACGTTTCTGCAAAATTTTAAATATATAATCATGTCTACACAACATAAGGTTGCATACATAGATGTGTGGTTAAATAATTTGAGAAATTATTTATGTTAAATCTTCCGCTGCACGTAATTAATTTTAAAATTACGAACCCGCATCCATGTCAACATGCACCCGGCCCCAACAGATCCTCCTTTTGATGCTCCCTACTCTCACATAACCCTAGATACTCTACACTCCTACTTCTATAGGCATGCAAGAAACCCCTTAGCCAGACGATTTCAGTCTGTTGACCTTCAGGTCCAGGACTACGCTCTATATAGAGTTCTAGTCCGCTGCATTCATGCCTTTATCCACTAGAGACGTCACGACCATGCGACCATATCATACCTTCCTTTTGTATGCATTGATCCATCATCTTGATATCGACATTGGACTCCACATGTTCCACACGATCCTACATGCGTCCAGTGTTACCACGCAGGGGCGGGTACGCACTCCCTATTGCCACATCATCACTTCCATTCTTCATCATCACGGTCGTAACATCACCGATGGAGAAATGACCGCGATGACTGACTTCGATGAGATAGGTTTTAGGAACTTTTCCCTAGCTGGTGTAGAGGTATCGGGTACCAGGGTTTTGTCATGGAGGCGTCAGAGAGTCGGACCCCAGATCGACTCTGATGAGGACGTTGAGGTCGATGTAGTAGATCTGGTAGCTGAGGTTTGAGAGCACATTGACGAGCCCCCACCACCGACACTCTACGAGAGAGTGACGCTGTTAGTGAGAGCCCTAGAGCCAATCATATGATGATTACTTTTTGGACTCATTGTATCATATTCTTGTATATATATTTCTTATATATAAAGCATTTCTTATGGTTATTGTACTTATGTGTATTGATGCAAATAACTTAGTATAATAACGTCCTTGAGTAGAAGGTTCTTATCTATATCAATCGATTAGTTGAATCGATAGTGAGATGATATAGAGAACACTACTTTTAATTATTCCTAGTCAAGTGTTAACATTCAAGGACAATGTTAATGCATAGAGACTAGCATGTAGGTCAACATGATGACTTGATCTCACAAGTCATGGATATGAGATATCAAGTTGACACATGGGTATACATTAGGGAATGTATACTGAATGGCCCGCCATGAGAAAGTATCATGGATCGTTATATGAGTGTCATATACTTTCTCATGTGACTATTAGTATGACTATTAGTCCTTAGACCTGAAGTCACCATAGTTCCCTACATAAGGAGTTATGTACTTTGGTTTCGTCAAACGTCACCCGTACTGGGTGGACTATAAAGGCGATTACTGGGTATGTAACAAATTATGCGGAGGGATGTGAGTGATGTAGATGGGATCTATCCCTCCTATATGACGGGAGAGATATCATAGTCTTGATAGAGTGAGATCACTAAGTGCATGGTCATGCCCAAATAAGGCAATATGAGATATTGAGCTTATTTGATTATAGTGAGTCTACTTGGAGTTCAAGACACATAGATTGATTGGAGGATGACACGGTCTATGCTTCATAGAAGATCAATCTAGATATCGAGGATAGAAGGACGTTGTCACATATTGTGATGGTCACAATTATTAGTCACAATGGTGATGTTGGATCTCGACATTCTTGTAACTTAGGTAGCAATGATGTGTTGCTAGATACCTCTCATTGCTTATGTCCTTAAATAGGTTTAAGGGCATTGCCAACGTTACAATAACCTATAGGGTCACACACATAGAGCAATAGATGGAGAATAAGTCCATATGATGGACCGAGAGTAATGAAGTCAAAGTTTGACTTTGGCTAAATATGGAAAGTCCATAAAAGGCAAGTTTGACTTGACTCAAATTAGACAACTTGAGTTGGACTCGAGTTTGATCCAAGTGTTGGATGAATCTAATCATGGGAGAATAATGAAGTCAAAGTTTGACTTTGGCTAAATATGGAAAGTCCATAAAAGGCAAGTTTGACTTGACTCAAATTAGATAACTTGAGTTGGACTCGAGTTTGATCCAAGTGTTGGATGAATCTAATCATGGGAGAATAATGAAGTCAAAGTTTGACTTTGGCTAAATATGGAAAGTCCATAAAAGGCAAGTTTGACTTGACTCAAATTAGACAACTTGAGTTGGACTCGAGTTTGATCCAAGTGTTGGATGAATCTAATCATGGGAGAATAATGAAGTCAAAGTTTGACTTTGGTTAAATATGGAAAGTCCATAAGAGGCAAGTTTGACTTGACTCAAGCCACATCACCTTGACTTGACCAAGTGATGACTTGGCATCATCATCAAGGCTAAGTAACCTCCCCATTTGAATTTTGAATTCAAATAAGGGGGTTATGGAAGGTGGTGGCCGACCACTTAATGGCCATTAAGTGGCCTGCCACTTATACACACAAAATGAGTTTTTCTTGTGTGTGATTGATTTTTCTCCCAATGAGTTTTTGGTTTTGGCTCTCCCTCTCCTCTCTTGTGGCCGAGACCCCAAGCAAGTGCTAGCACACTTTTGGGCTCTCCTCTCCACTCTCTTGCTTGTGTGGATACTTCTAGAGGGTTGCTACTTTGCGTCCTTGAGATCCGACACCAACCGAGGAGCGAGCGGGAATTGCGGGGCACGCATCGTTTTTCTCTTCTCTAATAGATCTAGATTGTAGATCGGTTTTGAAGCATGTAAACGAGCACTCGTAAATTTTTGAAATGGTTTTCTTCGCTCGGATCTTTTCTATTGGGGCTTTCGGGGTTTCCGCGACGCGAAAAAGCGGTTTTCGTGGCCTGAAAAACCCTACAGATGCGACTTGAGACACAGGTCCAGAGCCTCCAGGAGGAAGTGGAGGCAAATCATGCTGAAGAAATGGAGGCAAATCAGGCCTATTATGTTAGTGAGAGCCCTAGAGCCAATCATATGATGATTACTTTTTGGACTCATTGTATCATATTCTTGTATATATATTTCCTATATATAAAGGCATTTCTTATGGTTATTGTACTTATGTGTATTGGTGTCAAATAACTTAGTATAATAACGTCCTTGAGTAGAAGGTTCTTATCTATATCAATCGATTAGTTGAATCGATAGTGAGATGATATAGAGAACACTACTCTTAATTATTCCTAGTCAAGTATTAACATTCAAGGACAATGTTAATGCATAGAGACTAGCATGTAGGTCAACATGATGACTTGATCTCACAAGTCATGGATATGAGATATCAAGTTGACACATGGGTATACATTAGAGAATGTATACTGAATGGCCTGCCATGAGAAAGTATCATACTAATAGTCACATGAGAAAGTATATGACACTCATATAACGATCCATGATACTTTCTCATGGCGGGCCATTCAGTATACATTCTCTAATGTATACCCATGTGTCAACTTGATATCTCATATCCATGACTTGTGAGATCAAGTCATCATGTTGACCTACATGCTAGTCTCTATGCATTAACATTGTCCTTGAATGTTAATACTTGACTAGGAATAATTAAGAGTAGTGTTCTCCTATATCATCTCACTATCGATTCAACTAATCGATTGATATAGATAAGAACCTTCTACTCAAGGATGTTATTATACTAAGTTATTTGGCACCAATACACATAAGTACAATAACCATAAGAAATGCCTTACTCGATCAAACCCTATAATTTCCAACTATTGGAATACGCCTATAGCTTTACTCGATCCAATTGAGTTAACTAGTTACTCAATCTGATTGAGCATGATCTAACCCGAGCCGTGATAGGCGGGACCAAGGTTGTCCCTCCGCATCCTACCAAGATTAAATGCGTTGCTCTGCTTTGGCAGAATCGACAAGCGCATATGATCGAGGTAGTGATGGGTATCAGGACCCGTTAGGCGTTTACGAGTTGATTCGATTTTAGATCTAATCTAATCGAGGATGTGCATCACATCTAGGCATTTATGAAATCTAATTTAATCCTAAATGTGTATTAAGTGCACATCAAAATGTGGTTCCCACATTACTTGTGCATCTCATACACTTAAGTTTATTTTTACTATTCTACATTATCATGCATCATATACATCACAAGCATAGCAATAATAAAAATAAACATAAGTGACTTGGTCATGGCCCTACTAAGACCCTCTCAAGCCAATGAGAGGATCCGATGGTCAACCTAGGTCTAGCGGCTTCTCCAAGCGCTTCCTCTTGACCGTCTTGGTGTTGTCGGCTAGTTCTCCCGAGTCCAAGTTCTCCGGAATTTCCGTCGTCTTCACTTTTGTACATTACAAATTTTTATACTCGAGTTACATTCGAGTCTAAATATGAAATACAACAGAAATAAAATATTAAAAGCCGACACGCAGGTCGCAAACACAATACAACACGCACATGTACAAAAACGGCGCGCAGGCCGTATTATGAATTACAACACAATTTTAATCTTATTAAAAATTGGGTTTTGGGCCATGACCATCACACTACTGTACATAATTCAAAATTATGTAATTTTACAGTTTTTATATAATTTTTCTACTGATTTTTAGAATTTTTCGAGTCACAACTCCGCGGCGGTCCCGGTAAGCGGGTTTCGGGCGTAATCGCGAGACAAGGCCCCTTGCGGGGTTAGGGGCAGCGCCCCTACTCGTGAAATAACCTTCACGAGTGTCTTCTTGCGACTATACAGTGCCTTTACTGGCTGTCCCAAAATCCATTTGGGCGAAACTTGCCGTTTCGGAGAAGTTTTTCTCGGTGGCAAAGTCTACAAGTGCTTCGCACTCGTCGCTTTGCCTCTACGAGGAAAAATACTCAAAAATCCTAAAATTTAGAAAAATTACAGAAGCATAAAATTATCTAAATTTTGTATCTAATACAAAAAAATAAAAACCAAAACGAGCACAAGCTTCGCTCGTGGCTCTGATACCACAGACTCACTATAATCAAATAAGCTCAATATCCAATATTGCTCGTTTTGGTTTTTATTTTTTTGTATTAGATACAAAATTTAGATAATTTTATGCTTCTGTAATTTTTCTAAATTTTAGGATTTTTGAGTATTTTTCCTCGTAGAGGCAAAGCGACGAGTGCGAAGCACTTGTAGACTTTGCCACCGAGAAAAACTTCTCCGAAACGGCAAGTTTCGCCCAAATGGATTTTGGGACAGCCAGTAAAGGCACTGTATAGTCGCAAGAAGACACTCGTGAAGGTTATTTCACGAGTAGGGGCGCTGCCCCTAACCCCGCAAGGGGCCTTGTCTCGCGATTACGCCCGAAACCCGCTTACCGGGACCGCCGCGGAGTTGTGACTCGAAAAATTCTAAAAATCAGTAGAAAAATTATATAAAAACTGTAAAATTACATAATTTTGAATTATGTACAGTAGTGTGATGGTCATGGCCCAAAACCCAATTTTTAATAAGATTAAAATTGTGTTGTAATTCATAATACGGCCTGCGCGCCGTTTTTGTACATGTGCGTGTTGTATTGTGTTTGCGACCTGCGTGTCGGCTTTTAATATTTTATTTCTGTTGTATTTCATATTTAGACTCGAATGTAACTCGAGTATAAAAATTTGTAATGTACAAAAGTGAAGACGACGGAAATTCCGGAGAACTTGGACTCGGGAGAACTAGCCGACAACACCAAGACGGTCAAGAGGAAGCGCTTGGAGAAGCCGCTAGACCTAAGTTGACCATCGGATCCTCTCATTGGCTTGAGAGGGTCTTAGTAGGGCCATGACCAAGTCACTTATGTTTATTTTTATTATTGCTATGCTTGTGATGTATATGATGCATGATAATGTAGAATAGTAAAAATAAACTTAAGTGTATGAGATGCACAAGTAATGTGGGAACCACATTTTGATGTGCACTTAATACACATTTAGGATTAAATTAGATTTCATAAATGCCTAGATGTGATGCACATCCTCGATTAGATTAGATCTAAAATCGAATCAACTCGTAAACGCCTACCGGGTCCTGATACCCATCACTACCTCGATCATATGCGCTTGTCGATTCTGCCAAAGCAGAGCAACGCATTTAATCTTGGTAGGATGCGGAGGGACAACCTTGGTCCCGCCTATCACGGCTCGGGTTAGATCAGCTCAATCAGATTGAGTAACTAGTTAACTCAATTGGATCGAGTAAAGCTATAGGCGTATTCCAATAGTTGGAAAGGGTAGGACAAAATCACCGTTTTAAATAGTCTTGAGCATTTAGCCAAAGCTAACTCAAGATTATTCGTAAACGTTAAATCTTGATCCTATAAACAAGAGTTGCATAGAGATGTAATTGATAAATTAGTTATCTACCGATCATACTAAGTCTTGGGCGATTTAGCCAAAGCTAACTCAAGGCATAGTATGATGTGGATCTTGTCCCACATAAATTATAGTAAATTGGTACGGATCTAGTAGTGTGGTTTGACCACTCCAATGACTTGATTCCACCAAAATTCCTATAATTTAGTGGGAGCATCATTTAATTAAAGGCCTAATTAGATGATTACTAGAATATGATATTTATTCTCTGCATTTATCTGTTGTAGATTGCCATGTCTTCAAACGCGAATACTCTCTCTCTGCGATCTGTCCTTGAGAAGGACAAGCTCACTGGAGCTAATTTCCTGGACTGGTACAGGAACTTGAGGATAGTCCTCAAACAGGAACGTAAGCTGTACGTTCTAGAGCTAGCAGTTCCTGAAGCACCACCACCCTCAGCCATCCGTAGCATTAGAGATGCTCATCAGAAGCATCAAGACGACGCGTTAGATGTGTCGTGCCTAATGCTATGCTGCATGTCCTCTGAGCTTCAGAAGCAACACGAGAACATGAATGCTTACGATATGATTGGCCACCTCAAGCAATTATATCAAGGGCAGGCAAGGCATGAGCGGTTCGAAGTGACTCAGGCCCTCTTTTCATGCAAGATGAAAGAGGGAACCCCAGTAGGAACTCACGTACTCAAGATGATTGGGTACGTCGAGAACCTCGATAGACTAGGGTTTCCCTTGGGCCAAGAGCTGGCTACCGACCTGATTCTGCAATCGTTGCCGCCAGGTTACCGTCAATTCGTCATGAATTACAACATGAACGAATTAGACAAACCACTTCCCGAGATACTCAACATGTTAAGAACTGCTGAGCCTAATCTCACCAAGCCTAGTACCGTCCTGATGGTACAGAAGGGCAAAGGCAAGGGTAAGTGGAAGCCCAAAGGTAAGGGTAAGACCCAAACCAAGGGCAAAGCCAGCTCTGCAGCACTTAAACCCAAGGGTGGGGTGCAGAAGGATGCCATCTGTTTCCATTGCGGTGAGAAAGGGCATTGGAAAAGAAACTGCAAGATCTACCTGGAGGATCTTAAGAAGAAGAGAAGCGAGCCTTCTACTTCAGGTATATATGTTATAGAAGTCAACCTTTCTATTTCTACATCATGGGTATTAGATACTGGATGTGCTTCTCACATTTGTACCAATGTGCAGGGGCTGAGAAATAGCAGGGCATTGGCAAAGGGCGAGGTGGACCTACGAGTAGGCAATGGAGCACGAGTTGCTGCTGTTGCTGTAGGAACTTATTTTCTATCTCTGCCCTCTGGGCTTGTACTGGAACTAGATGATTGTTGTTATGTACCTGCACTTACTAAGAACATAATTTCTGTTTCTTGTCTAGACAAGAAAGGCTTCTCATTTATAATTAAGAAAAAATGTTGTTCAGTCTATTTAAATGAAATGTTCTATTGTAGTGCAGATCTTATCAACGGACTCTACATTCTAGACTTAGAACGCCCTATCTATAATGTAAGTACCAAGAGGTTGAGATCAAATGAGTTGAACCCAACCTATCTCTGGCACTGTCGCTTAGGCCACATAAATGAGAGTCGCTTGTCCCAGCTCCATAAGGATGGATTGCTGGATTCATTTGATTTTGAATCATATGAGACATGCGAGTCATGCCTTCTAGGTAAGATGACTAAGACTCCCTTTAGTGGACATAGCGAGAGGGCAACAGATTTGTTAGGACTCATACATTCTGATGTATGTGGCCCTTTCAATGTTGCTGCTCGAGGTGGTTATAGATACTTCATCACATTTACTGATGATTTCAGTAGATATGGTTATGTGTACTTGATGACACATAAGTCCGAGTCCTTTGAAAAGTTCAAAGAATTCAGAAATGAAGTACAAAACCAACTCGGCAAGAGTATTAAAATACTTCGATCAGATCGAGGTGGAGAATACTTGAGCCATGAGTTTCGTGACTATTTAGCTGAGTGTGGGATTCTATCTCAACTCACTCCTCCTGGACACCACAGTGGAATGGTGTATCCGAAAGGAGGAATCGTACCTTATTAGATATGGTACGATCTATGATGAGTCACGCAGATCTTCCTATATCCTTTTGGGGATATGCTCTAGACACGGCAGCGTTCACACTTAACCGTGTTCCATCAAAGGCGGTCATAAAGACACCATATACGATATGGACTGGGAGGAGTCCCAAGATGTCTTTCATGAGGGTTTGGGGTTGTGAGGCTTACGTTAGACGTCAAGTCTCAGACAAACTAGGACCCAAGTCCGATAAGTGCTATTTCGTGGGATATCCCAAGGAAACTAAGGGATATTACTTCTACATTCCCAGTCAACACAAAGTGTTTGTTGCTAAGACTGGGGTCTTTCTAGAAAGGGACTTTGTTTCTAGAAAGACTAGTGGGAGTTCGTTTGATCTTGAAGAAGTTCAAGACAACGACCATAGCACTGAGCCCTTGATGGATACTGAACAGGAACCACAAGAAGTTGTGGATGAGATTGTTACACAAGAAGTTGTGGAACAACAACCTGTTCAGGTAGACCTACCTCTTCGCAGGTCTGATAGGGTACGTCGTCAGCCTGAGAGATATTCATTTCTCTTGCCTGACCATGATGACGTTATGATCATTGAGAATGAGCCTACCACCTATCAGGAAGCTGTGATGAGCCCAGATTCTGAGTCATGGCTGGAAGCCATGAGATCCGAAATGGAATCCATGTACACTAACCAAGTTTGGACCTTGGTTGATCCACCTGAAGGGGTCAAACCCATTGGGTGTAAGTGGGTCTTTAAGAGAAAGCCTAACATGGATGGACTTACTCATACCTATAAGGGTAGACTGGTAGCTAAAGGTTTCAAGCAAATTCATGGTATTGACTATGATGAAACTTTTTCTCCAGTAGCGATGTTTAAGTCCATTCGGATCATGCTTGCTATTGCAGCCTACCACGATTATGAGATCTGGCAGATGGATGTCAAGACAGCGTTTCTGAATGGAAACCTCCTCGAGGATGTGTACATGACACAGCCTGAGGGTTTTGTAGATCCACAGCATACTGGCAGAGTATGCAAGCTGCATAGGGCCATTTATGGTCTAAAGCAAGCTTCTCGGAGCTGGAATCTTTGATTCGATGATGCGATCAAACAATTTGGTTTCATCAAGAACGAAGATGAACCTTGTGTCTACAAGATGGTTAGTGGGAGCACAGTAGTCTTCCTAGTCTTGTATGTGGATGACATACTACTCATTGGGAACAACATCCCTTCGCTACAGTCTGTGAAGACTTGGTTGGGGACTTGTTTCGCAATGAAGGACTTAGGTGAAGTAGCTTGCATTCTAGGCATTAAGATCTATAGAGATAGATCTAAGAGATTGCTTGGCCTAAGTTAGAGTACATACATCGATACGGTATTACACCGTTTTGCCATGCAGAATTCCAAGAGAGGAATTCTGCCAATGTCACATGGTGTGAGTCTTTCGAAGACTCAGAGTCCCTCTTCTAGAGAGGAGAGAGACCGCATGGATAAGATCCCTTATGCTTCTGCCATAGGATCCATCATGTACGCCATGTTATGTACTCGTCCTGATGTCTCGTATGCTTTGAGCATGACGAGCAGGTACCAGTCAGATCCAGGTGAACGTCACTGGATAGCGGTCAAGAATATCCTTAAGTACTTGAGAAGGACTAAGGAATATTTTTTGATATTTGGAGGCGATGAGCATCTAGTTGTAAAGGGTTACACTGATGCCAGCTTCCAAACCGACCAGGATGATTACAGATCGCAGTCAGGGTTCGTGTTTTGCTTGAATGGCGGAGCTGTGAGCTGGAAGAGTTCGAAGCAGGACACAGTTGCAGATTCTACAACAGAAGCTGAGTATATTGCTGCATCAGAGGCAGCAAAGGAGGCAGTTTGGATCCGCAAGTTCATCACTGAGCTTGGGGTGGTTCCTAGCATATCTGATCCCGTAGAGCTCTATTGTGACAACAATGGAGCTATTGCGCAGGCTAAGGAACCTCGCTCACACCAGCGGACCAAACACATACTACGGCGATTCCATCTCATTCGAGAGATCATCGATCAAGGAGATGTGAAGATTTGCAGAGTACCCACAGAGGCTAACGTCGCAGATCCCTTGACCAAGGCTTTGGCACAGATGAAGCATGATGGTCACACTAGGTCATTGGGTATTAGATACTACAGCGATTGGCACTAGTGCTAGTGGGAGATTGTTAGTGAGAGCCCTAGAGCCAATCATATGATGATTACTTTTTAGACTCATTGTATCATATTCTTGTATATATATTTCTTATATATAAAGGCATTTCTTATGGTTATTGTACTTATGTGTATTGGTGCCAAATAACTTAGTATAATAACGTCCTTGAGTAGAAGGTTCTTATCTATATCAATCGATTAGTTGAATCGATAGTGAGATGATATAGAGAACACTACTCTTAATTATTCATAGTCAAGTATTAACATTCAAGGACAATGTTAATGCATAGAGACTAGCATGTAGGTCAACATGATGACTTAATCTCACAAGTCATGGATATGAGATATCAAGTTGACACATGGGTATACATTAGAGAATGTATACTGAATGGCCCGCCATGAGAAAGTATCATGGATCGTTATATGAGTGTCATATACTTTCTCATGTGACTATTAGTATGACTATAGTCCTAGACCTGAAGTTACCATAGTTCCCTACATAAGGAGTTACGTACTTTGGCTTCGTCAAACGTCACCCGTAACTGGGTGGACTATAAAGGCGATTACTGGGTTTGTAACAAATTATGCGGAGGGATGTGAGTAACGTAGATGGGATCTATCCCTCCTATATGACGAGAGTGATATCTTCGTTCTTGATAGAGTAAGACCACTAAGTGCATGGCCATGCCCAAATAAGGCAATATTGGATATTGAGCTTATTTGATTATAGTGAGTCTACTTGGAGATCAAGACATATAGATTGATTTGAGGATGACACGGTCTATGCCTCATGAATGATCAATCTAGATATCGAGGATAGAAGGACGTTGTCACATATTGTGATGATCACAATTATTAGTCACAATGGTGATGTTGGATCTCGACATTCTTGTAACTTGGGGAGCAATGATGTGTTGCTAGATACCTCTCATTGCTTATGTCCTTAAATAGGTTTAAGGGCATTGCCAACGTTACAAGAACCTATAGGGTCACACACATAGAGCAATAGATGGAGAATAAGTCCATATGATGGACCGAGAGTAATGAAGTCAAAGTTTGACTTTGGCTAAATATGGAAAGTCCATAAAAGGCAAGTTTGACTTGACTCAAATTAGACAACTTGAGTTGGACTCGAGTTTGATCCAAGTGTTGGATGAATCTAATCATGAGAGAGTAATGAAGTCAAAGTTTGACTTTGGCTAAATATGGAAAGTCCATAAGAGGCAAGTTTGACTTGACTCAAGCCACATCACCTTGACTTGACCAAGTGATGACTTGGCATCATCATCAAGGCTAAGTAACCTCCCCATTTGAATTTTGAATTCAAATAGGGGGTTACCAAAGGTGGTGGCCGGCCACTTAATGGCCAATAATGGCCATTAAATGGCCGGCCACTAAAACACACAAAAGGAGTTTTTTGTGGGTGTGTGATTCATTCTTCTCCTCACTTGGTTTTGTTTTGTTTTGCTCTCCCTCTCCTCTCATCTTGCCGAGACCCCAAGTAGTGCTAGCACACTTTTGGGCTCTCCTCTCCACTCTCTTGCTTGTGTGGATACTTCTAGAGGGTTGCTACTTTGCATCCTTGAGATCCGACACCAACCGAGGAGCGAGCGGGAATTGCGGGGCACGCATCGAAGGTAGTTTTTCTCTTCTCTAATAGATCTAGGTTGTAGATCGGTTTTGAAGCATGTAAACGAGCACTCGTAAATTTTTGAAATGGTTTTCTTCGCTCGGATCCTTTCTATTGGGGCTTTCGGGGTTTCCGCGACGCGAAAAAGCGGTTTTCGCGGCCCGAAAAACCCTACATATTACACTTAGTACATGAGTGCCCTCAGAGCCGATAGGGAGACAAGCGACGCTCGATATCATGAGATGATGTCGCTATTTTGATCCTAGCAGCCAGGCTCATCGGATCGTCCTGGTCCCTTCTCCTAGTTTAGATTGGCATTGTACGATTGACTGTTTGACTGCCCCTACTCAGTAGGGTTAACTTATATTTGACTTGTATGACTGTGCTGGTTTTCTTCTTTTCCAGCTGACTTATGGAATTGACTATTTGCTTTCCTTGATGTTTATTAGGATTATGCTTGGTAGAATAGGTTTACTCTATTTTCTTTTTTGCTTTACTTGCTTTAAAAATCAGTTTCTAAAATAATTTTAAAACTTCTTTACTTAATCAGCTCTTAATTAGTTTGAAAAATCTTTTTGGCATTTTTTTCGACTTAGTTTTTACTTTCAAAAACTACCCCCTTCAAAACTAGAACGTTTTCGAAAATGGACTTAGATTAGGCCTAACCCTAGAACTGCATGCACCTATAGATTTAGAAGTCAGCATCTCACAAGCACCTATGGTACTTTTGACTGATAACCTAGAATGGGTTGAGATGCTTAGGTCTTTGTCTTAATTCAAGATGCTTTAAGTCAGTGCATCTGCAATAATTGGGGCACTAAATACAACTTAAACAGTAATTAGGTTAAGTGTCAAGTTTAGAAAATCTAACTTGAACAGAACACTTAACTTGACTAACCCTAGCGAAAACTACTGTTTATAATAGTTAGTAAGTAGCTAAGTGGGTTAGACAGGACCCTACAGAGATAATTTAAATTGATTTGGTTCAACTTATATCTTGAAATTGGTTCAGTACAGCACATTATTCTTGTGTTATATCCTTATGCAATTTTTTTTTCCATATTGCTTTGTTTTTGATATATGGCAAAGGGGGAGAGATAGGAAAGGAGAGAAAGTTTAAATTTTTTTTTTCAAAATTCAAAATAATTTTCAAAATTCAAAATTCAAAATAAATTTTCAAAACGTTATCCTTTCTTCAAAAAGTATTCAAAACTTTATCCTTCTTTCAAAGTACTTAATCTAAGTTTTTTCAAAACTGTTTCAAAGTACTTAATCTATGGTTTTTCAAAACTGTTTCAAAGTACTTAATCTAAGTTTTTTTTAAAACTGTTTCAAAGTACTTTATCTAAATTTTTCAAAACTGTTTCAAAGTACTTAATCTAAGTTTTTCAAAACTTTTCATGTCTAAGTACTTAACCTAAGTTAATTTCAAAATGGGTTCTAAGTACTTGACCCAAGCGGTTTTCAAAAGTAGTTTCTAAGTCCTTATACTTAAGCTATGTTCAAAATATCTCTAAGTAATTATTTCTAAACTTCTCTAATAGAAAAGTACTTAAAGCTTCTAAAGTACTAAAGAGATTGGAAATTTTTTTTTGTGTTTCTAAGAACTTAAAACTTCAGAAGATATTTTAGAATTTTTTTTTCTAAGTATAAATTTTCCAAAGTGCCCAACCAAATTCTTTTTGGAAAATATTTTTCTAAAAATTTCTTTTGAAAAATGTTCTAAGTATTGAAAAATTAATTCTATCTTTAGACTTAGAAATTTTTCAAAACCCCACGAACCTTTGAAAAACCTAGGGGGAGATTCCTTCCAGGGGGAGGAAACTAAACTGTTATATCACCTGTCTTGATTAACTTAACTTTTTGAATCGGGTTGCCATAAATCAAAAAGGGGGAGATTGTTGGTGCCGACAGCACCCAAGTCGAACCTGTGTTTTGATAATGGCAAAGGGTTCAAAAGTTAAGATGTTATGTTTATCTAATATGCTACTTGAGTGTGCAGATTGAAGTCCTAGCAAAGGACTGCTAGCCACTGAAACCCTAAGTCCTGGCGACGGGCTACTGGGCACCTAACGAAGGGTTGCTAGGAGTCGAAGACCTAGCGAAGGACTGCTAGGCACCAGGCGAAGGACTGCTTGGAACGAAGACCTGCGAAGGACAGCTGGGCACCTAGCGAAGGACTGCTAGGAGTCGAAGACCTAGCGAAGGACTGCTAGGCACCAGGCGAAGGACTGCTTGGTAACGAAGACCTGGCGAAGGACTGCTAGGCACCTGGCGAAGGACTGCTGGGCAAAAGTCCAACCGGAGGAGCCGGTTGGCAACAGGTAAATTCTCCTGAGAGGAGTAGGTGAGGACGCGTTCTCCGTCGAGGGAACAGTAGGCGTCGGTTCGACCTAGGGCTCCATTTTGGAGACCCAAAGTCAGATCCAAGACAGCTATGGCTGTATGACTCACTAACATACTTGCTTTATTATGTTTGGTACTAACCCTGGATGCAGGACCGAAGGAAAGTGTTTCTGCAGCTCAGAACGCCTCAAAGGAGAGAGGCAGCATCTGGGTTGGGCTCCCGGGAGGTCCCGGGCGCCCAGGTAAAAGCCAAACAAGAGTTGAGCAAGAAAACGCTTTGGAAGCTCACTGGGCGGGGCGCCCCCCTGCTCCCGGGCGCCCCCGTGCTCCCGGGCACCCCGGATGCCTCGGGTGCCCTGGGTCCAAGCTAACGAAGTGGATAGAGTTTAAGCCAGCGAGAAGCAAGTGGACCGAGTCAACCCGGGCGCCCCCTGCGTCCCGGTGCCCCCGTCAAACCTTAGCCTGATCTTGGAGGGATAATGGTTGATCGAGAGTTTGCCAAATCAAGTGACACGTGGAGGGTGCCCCCAACGTCCCGGGCGCCCCCAGGCTCACTATATAAGGAGCTCGACCCCCAAGGCTTCCCAATACATTCTTCCAACGCTACTACGCTCTTCGACTCAAGCGCTCTGCTCCGGAAACCTCCCATCTCGAGATTGAAGCGCCGACGAAGACCCTCCGCTCCGAAGTACAATCCACACCGGGCGTCGGTAACGAAAGAGCTTAATTTTCAGTTTAGTGTACTACAACTATAAAATTTCTCTGTAAACATTTGCGCACATATAAAATTGCCCGCAGTAAACGGTCAACGACCGTGGGCCTTGGAGTAGGAGCCGACCGCGACTCTGAACCAAGTAAAATCGCTTGAGTTCGTGTTTGTGTTTCTTTATTTTCTGCTACCTATTCTCTTTTCAAATCCGAAATGTTTTACGATATTCACCCCCCCCCTCTATCGTTCTTCTCGATCCAACATGTTCCAACTTAATAACCATACCCTTTTCAATGTTTGACAAAGGGGGAGAAAATGGTTGATTAAGTTTAGGGTTATTGTAGGGGGAGATTTTGATTCCCTTACGATAATTGAACTGCCTTCAATTGATCATTAATGCCTAAACATAAATCGGGTTGTCAAACAACAAAAAGGGGAGATTATTGATGCAGTCTGACCCTGATTGTTGTTTTGGTGTTTAACACCGATTTAAGTTATGATTTGAATTTGATTTAAGTTTGGTTGCGAGAATTTGGATTAAGTCCAGGTGGATCGGGAGATCGCACGCTGGCATGGGAAAAAGTACTAACTTGGAGGGTTAGGTGTGAAAAAGTCCTAGCTTGGAGGGTTAGGTGTGAAAAGTCCTAACTTGGAGGGTTAGGTGTGAAAAAGTCCTAGCTTGGAGGGCTAGGTGTGAAAAATCCTAACTTGGAGGGTTAGGTGTGAAAAAGTCCTAGCTTGGAGGGCTAGGTGTGAAAAGTCCTAACTTGGAGGGTTAGGTGTGGAAAAGTCTTAGCTTGGAGGGCTAGGTGTGAAAATTCCTAACTCGGAGGGTTAGGTGGTTGAAATCCTGGCTTGGAGGGTCAGGTCCTAGCCTGGAGGGCTAGGTTGGATGAAATCCTGGCTTGGAGGGTCAGGTCCTAACCTGGAGGGCTAGGTGGATGAAACCCTGGCTTGGAGGGTCAGGTCCTAGCTTGGAGGGCTAGGTTGGATGAAATCCCAGCTTGGAGGGTCAGGTCCTAGCTTGGAGGGCTAGGTTGAAGTCCCGGTGAGTGAGACTGGGCATGGAGTCTTGGTCCGAGGGACTAAGCACGAGTCAGGGGAGGCTGGGAGCCAGTTCTCTTGACTTAAAGTGGGTTTGGCCTAGCCTGGATCGGTATGGTGACCGATCAGGGAAGTTGGCACGGAGTTCCCTCGTGGATCGGTCTGGTGACCAATCCAGCGATGTCTGATCGGTCTGGTGACCGATCAGGGAACATACGGTGACTTTGGCAAACCTACTGATCGGTCCTGATCGGTCTAGTGACCGATCAGGGAGCATATAGTGAGTTTGGAAAACTTTCTGTGTGGCTCCTGATCGGTCTGGTGACCGATCAGGGATACTATTCAGATAGTTCTGGTGAATGATCAAATATCGCGAGTTCCTCACTATGACCGATCAGGATGCATCCTGATCGGTCTGAGCATGTCCTGATCGGTCTGGTGACTGATCAGGCCACATCCTGATTGGTTGGGGACCGATCTGGAGTGTGCAGCAGACTGCTGGATAGGTCTGGGGACCGATCTGGAGTGTGCAGCAGACTGCTGGATTAGTCTGGTGACCGATCAGGGCCCTCCCTGATCAGTCTGGGGACCGATCAGGAGCAGAACTTTAATTCAAATACGTTGTCAGAAGCTCTGATCACGACTGTTTTCTTTGCCAAATCTCTGATACATTGCTGATTTCATGTGATATGCTTTGCTAAGCGTCTGATTGAGTGTGCAGCTGACAGGGATGGATTCAAACACTCAAGGAGGGTCAATGGGAGACTTTCCATCGAGCAGGTTTGATAGTTTTCTTTCTCAGGCTTCAACGGACGCTGGCTGATCTGGAGCTGCTGACTGGGGCTCGACTGAGGGAAGCTCAGGGAGTCCAGGTGAGGTCAGGGATAGCTAGGCTATTGCAGGTGAGAAGCTGGCAAGCTCAAGAGGAGCGTCTGACCTGGCAATGCTGGCGATGGCAGCAGGTTAAGTGGTGGCTGGGAAGAAGAGAGTGGGAAGCTCTTCTGTTCTTGCTACAACTCTTGAGCTCCTGGGGCGATAACTCTGATCCTGATCTTGAAGCTTCTGCAAACTTGAGCATCCTTTGAAGTTTCTGCATACTTGAGCACTTGGAAGAATAAACAAGGAGCTTGGTGAGTCCATCAGCGAGAAGACACGAAGAAGGGAGTTCTTGCGTGAGATCTGTGCTGAGTAGAGCTCGGTGAGGAGTTCGCTTGTGTCCTTGCTATCCTAAGTGCTCTGTAAGATTCTTTCTTGCATTTCCTTGTGCTTAAATTCATCAATCTGTTGAAACGCTGTGGAGAGGTTACTCCACTGAGAAGGAGGATTTGATATTCGGATTTCCGGGGCTTGATCTGTCGACGATCAAGGGATCGCCCACCTTAAGGGCACGCCAAGGAGTAGGGGCAAGTTATCCCCGAACCTTATAAACGATCCTTGTTAGCGTTTTGGTTTGTGTTTCATTTTTGCATTTCTGTTTAGTTTTTGCTTCCGCTGTGCTACTAACTGTTCAAGTGCAGAAATCTCCTAAAAGCGAAAGATATTGTGTCTGGCTATATTCACCCCCCCCCCTCTAGCCATCCAAGCACAACAACCCTTATGTCTAATAATACTCTATCATTGTTGCCAACTAATAAAATATTATCTACGTATAGTACAAAAATACCACTATATTTCCGTCACATTTCTTACAGAAACCTCATCCATCTTTAGAACAAATCCAAATGACCGGATTATGTCTTCAAAGTGGATGTTCCTTGTCATAAATCTAGGGATCTTGATTCATGGTCGTCAGAGACCAAGTCAGATGACTTTCCCAAGAACATGAATCCCTCAAGGTTGACTAACAACCCTCCCACTACGACAAGGGACTACTTGTGTATCTTCTGTGACACGTGGTACAGTGACTTGTGGTTTACTATAAGAAAAAATGCTTTTAATGACATTGAAAAGTGTCATCATATATTACTTATACTGACATTTTTGATATAGTGACATTAAGTTAAAATGTCCTCTATAGTGATGTCGTCTAAAGTCTTATCACTTATGACAATTCTTAATGTCACTATAAAATAGAAATAGTGATAACACTAATAACATGAATAATTGTTATAGTGACAAAAAAAGTGTCACTATAAGATTTGTAATTACATTTATAAATGCCTCGTTATATAATTTATAGTGACACATATAAATGTTTGATATATTAGTCTATAAAGACATTTAAAATTATCTTTAATAGTTATTTATTATGACATTTTGAAATGTTTTCATATGAGTTTTATAATGGTATTTTTATCTACATAATTTGGTGGTCTATTGTGACATAAAAAATATCATATATTAATAAATATCTCACCCATTTTTAATATTTTCATGATATAAATATTTACGCATATAACTAATTAACATAAACACAAATAAAAATTGTAAATTGAAATTAAAGTGCTAATCAATAATTGCCATTTTCTTTGCAATACAAGACTGTTAAATTAGTCACCTCAAAAAATATCTATGTACTAATCACAATACAAATGTACCCAATGTATTTAATTTAAGAACTAATAAAAAATTAAGTCTCTCCTAAAACAAAACATAACCAAACTTCCAAACTTTGCTGCATCTTCAATCTTCAACCATCACATCTTGAACAAAATCAAATATTCTTGTCACCTACAAAAAAAATCATATATTAATTTGTCTAAATGAAATAAAATTAAAGAAGTAAATAATAAAGAAAAATATATATATATAATCTAGATCTAGATTTTTTCACAAGCAAAGTTACCTCTTTGGTATAGTAAAGGCGAACTCATAATCTTATTATACTAGTTAAACAAAAGAAAATAAAAGAAGTGTTCTTCTTCAAGATAAGCATGTTTAGATTCAAGAGAAAAAGATAAACATAAATATTTGGATGAAAAAAGAAAAAAAATACACATCAATAAAAATAAAAATCTAACCTCATGCACCTAGTGGAAGTATTCTTCATCAACTGTTAACTACAAATATAATTGATATTCATTTTATAAGACACTAATATAATGACATATATAATATATAATAATAATAGTTAATTAAAAAATTGCATATTATACCAGATGACAAGGCTATCATTCCTCCAAGTGCATCCTCAAACCTTTGTAAAAGATCATATGACCTAATCAAACTCTCTTCCCATTGTAGGACAACTAGAACTTGTATTTCACACCAATTTGGTCCCAATGCCTGTCTTCCTACTTCAGTATTCGGATCCATGCTACGAACAACTCCTTTTGCCATAATTTTTGTTGAATCAAATAGATTTTTTATCAAGACAGAACATACAATCTATATGAGAAATACAAAAATAACGAAGATATTAAAAATCAATAACGCACTAACTCAATATAATAATAACACACAAATAAAGACAACGCACATTATCATGTGCAACGCACATTCAAATAACATAGTAATTATTTAAGACACAATATAATGATAACCCTGTGGATGTACTGACCTTTATCAAAAAATAAAAACTAAAATTTATACATAGTAATAATGAATGTTGGCAGCACATTGACTCTCAGTCTTTTACTAGAAGGAACTGCATATGTACATGATAAAATAAACTTGCAATGTCAAAACCATAACTGTCAATTTATATCAAAATAGAAGCTGCTAAAGTGGCATGCACGAGTAAGCTCCTTGTTTATTTAATACTTATCTCTAATTTCACCGGAAAGATCTTCTGAAGGAGCTTGATCAAGAGAACTCTTAATTTATTGGTTTGCTGATTTATCGGTTTTCATTGCTCAAGAAATCAGCATTCTTGTCAATGTTTGAATCATCCAGCGTCGGCATTTCTGTTTCAGTTGTTTCTTCTCCTAGGACTTGAGTGGGTTTTTCACCTAGGACTTCAGTGGTTTTGTCGACTTCAGATTGAACTGATATACTTGACAGTGTTGATTCACTTTCAACTATTTCTTCGACGGGTTGTTCAGCAGTTTCATCCACTTTGTAATAAACCTGATGCAAAAGGGAGGGGTAAAGACAAATTACTTGCTGTATGAACTAAGCCTCAGATTCAGAAAGGTTTGTGGTAGTGTACCACACAAGTGCGTGCAGGAGATAGGACTCAGAATGAGTTGGGACGGTTGTTGAAGTTTGTTTCTGGAACTCTTGGAATTCCTTCAGGAGTTGTAAAATGGTTTGCATCGTGGCCAACCTGCAAAGAGGAGGATTATACACAGACATGCTTAGATTTATGGAGGCCAAATTTATGCTTGAAGATTGAATTAGGCTCCATGTAGACACCAAGAACTTGATTTGATCATTTCCTGCTAAGTATCACTTGCAGACATCAAAGCTAGCAAATTCGGAAACTTGATAGTAAATGTAGTTTGTGTAACAATATCACTCATGAAACATGGCGTCTTACTCTTCCCTGTCCACCAAATTCGAAAGCGTCACTATCAAGTGCGACCCTGTATTTCCCTGGCAAATCACAGCCGACCTTATACCTGCATGGTAAGGGAAGGACTGGATCACTGGTTTAAATCTCAATGAAACATATTTATCAACTGGATCAACATTAGCAAGACTACATGAATTGTATTAAATATCAGTTACAATAGGTCATATTATTTTCTTTTTCCTTACATAGTTATAGTATCACATTCTAAATACTGAATAGTAGTAGAAATTTTCAAGAAAAAAATTATATTATATAGTTTTTATCTAAATTGTATGTGTAAGAAAACTTTCTGAATAAAATGTTAATTGGCATAAAATTTATATTGAAGTTCGCCATGTTACTGATGCAATAAGTAAGGCTACCTTAATCTGTAACTCAATCTATGACAATTATTCCAGGACCTTAAAATTTCCTAGCCATAAGAAAGCAACATTCACATTGAAGAATCAAACAAATATTTCATAAAGGTAATTGATAGTGGTTTGCTACAACAATAATGTCATTTCTAGCACCTGGTGATCAGATAATCCCAAAAGTCCACTTATGCCTATGAACCATACTACCTATACCGAGTGGTATATTTTCAGTTACTTATATCAAGCCATACAACTTGCTTTACCAATCTTAAAGTGATTTAGATCATACAAAACTAAAATTGTCATGGAAAAATAAATCATTAATATAATTACAAACTGAGACAATGAATTATAATCCTAGGCTGCCACAATGATTCAAAGTAACAAAAATGGGGGAAATTAATCATAATTTGCAGGGTCGTACAATCTTATAGTTGTGTAAAAAATAAATAAAAAACATATTTTGTTGTCCTAGAAGGTGCACCCTTAAGTCTAGATAAGTGATTAGGTATATATTAATTGGATGTGGATGACTGTCAGAGTTGCAAGTCATGTTAATCACTGTATTACTACTTGTTGATTACTGGATGACATGCCAATACTCATAGCATGCGCATTAGTTGAGTAAACATTAAATAGTACAAATGGAAGAATAAGTAGCTCCATCCATCAATGTTATTATGTTTCTTGTCTTGAAATGACCACTTATTTCATGTACTTACAATTGTAGTTGTCGTCCTTTAGCACATTCTACAGCCTCCGGGGTCTGAAAGAATTCAATGATAGGATAACTTAGATTTTTCATTTACATTCAGTGTAGCCATATAAAACATAGCATTGATTACAAATGCAGGAGAATTTGCAAGGGTAAAAAAAACATACAGACTGATTATTCACCTATCTGCAGAGCTGTATGCAAAAATAAGGGGCCTAAGAAACTGCCGCCAATACCAATAGCTACAACATCTTTTAATGCCTTCCTTGTTGCGCCAACCTAAGTCATGTACTAAATTAAAATGAGCAACTTGACAACGAAACCGAGCAACTTAGACATCTCCTCTTCTTACCCAAGAGCCATTCCGCACCCTTTCAGAGAAATCTTTAATCTTGTCCAAAACATTCCAAACATCTGGTACAACATTTTTCCCATCACTGTAAAAAGCTTTCTCTCTCGGAGCTCGTAAAGCAATAATACCACGAACAAGTTTATCAATGGCCAAAAAAATTATGATCGATCTAACAAAATGAGTTGTAATTCGAGCTAAATTGGCAGGAAAAGAGATGCTTCTTTGCATATCTAGTTTCATTCATATAGTGGAGAACATGATGAAGGATCAATTGTCGATTCAGCAAAAACTCTCCATTCAGATTTCAGAACATGCAAAATTTATAGATGAAGATCAACAAACAAGAAGTTCTTTCGAGTTTCTATTCGAATCCACGTTTTTTGTTACGGACAGATTCGTATCGCAATGTTAAGAACGATTTCAGGTTTCAAACCACAGGAACGCAAAACTTGCAATGGGATTGGATTAGATGGTACATACCTTCGAGAGGAGTGAAACCCTAATCGACGCCGAGGTAAAGCCTCTTGGCGGCGCACCGTCCTTCACATACGACACCGGAGATGACAGTGACGTGGTGGTCGGTGAAGCGTTAGCGGAGGAAGAAAGCGCGGGGGGAATTTAGGGGAGACCGTCCGCGAGGAGGAGGAGGTGGGGAGGTGCGAGGCGCCGCGCGTGGGGACGAGTAGGGGAGGAGCGCCTCACTGGAGGAGGGACGAGTAGGGGAGGATCACCGCGCGTGGGGACGAGTAGGGGAGGAGCGCCGCGCTGGAAGAGGGTCGAGTAGGGGAGGAGCGCCGCGCGTGGGGAGGAGAAGGAGTCTTTGTTCGCGTGTGGGCGAGCGAAAAATTTAGGGTTCGCGGTGGTATATGCTCAATCGCGCGGTTAAGTTGGAGGGTTAAGTTGGAGAAGGAGTCTTTGCGAGAAAAAGTTTAATTAAACAAATTTTAAAAAAAATTAAATTATCTGTTTTAATAAGAAAATCTTTAGGTTTATAAAGGCATTTATAAATGTGTCATGATAAACGGTGTAATCAGATATTTTATATCTCTATTTTAATAAGTGTCATTATAATTAGTTTATAATGATATTTACTATTAAGTGTCATAAAATAAATGTCACAATAGGTCTTTTTTCTTGTAGTATATATCCTCTTGTACAATTGGTACTACAATCATAATGTCCCCTATTAATTACTCAAAAAATAATTCTACTCATGGGTTTATGGTTTATTGCATAGTCCTTTTCTATGAACCAGACATTCGTGCCAACGAACACCCTCTGATCCTTAGGACTACTAAACCACTTTTCGTTCCTCTAGGATGAAGGATCGATGTGGGCGTGCAGAGGGGGGGTGAATGCACTTTCTTTTGATCGTTTCATCTCTACACAGATGATAGCACATCGGAAATAATATGCAAAAGAAATAACAATGCTAACAACCTGATTTTAGTTGGTATCCACCTCGGTCGGGTGACTAATCCAACAATCCGTCGGTGGATCAAACCCCGGATAACCTCCGGCTAGAACTCGTCGCTCCTTCTGGGTGGAGAAACCTCGCCATAACACCAAGGACACTTCCTGAGTATATAAGACTACTAACTTGGCCTATCCAAGCAAGTTTCGTCAAGAACTAAGGTAGAAAACGAGCCCCTTTAAATAGGGCTCGAATCTGAAACAGCCGATACCAGTCGACTGCCCAAATGGCAGTCAACTGGTCCCACTTAGATTCGACCGTTACAGCATAACGTTCAAATTCTAGCCAGCTGTTCCAGTTGGCACCAGTCGACTGCCCCAAAGGCAATCGACTGGTCTGAGACCTAAGCCTAGGGTTTCTCTCCGAGTACAAATCTCTCCGCACTCAAATCCTCCCGGCTTAACCCCTGAGTACATGCACTCATACTCAGCCACTATCAACCTAGTTGACTCTTCACCAGCAGTCTTGATTGTTGCCTTCACGCCCTCTCCATCTTTGGCCTTCGTCCCTCGGATGCGCACCCAAGCCTCCAGCTTGCCTCCATGCCACCCTTCACATACGCCTCGAAGTCTGCGTCCCTCGGCTCATCATCTCTGCTATCAATGGTCCCTCGGATGTGCACGTAAGCCTCCAGCTTACCTCCATGCCATCCTTCACCTGAAGACGTCAACCAAGTCCATGCGTACCTGTACACCTGCACACTCATGTACACATATGAGAATAACACAAACCCTAACTTGACCATATTGCCCACACATCAAAATATCATGATCCTCCAGATCATCTCAGGGCCGATTGCCCCAACAATCTCCCCCTTTTTGATGTGTGGCAATACGTTAAGTTAGGTAAACATATAGCAACAATGATAGCACAAGCAATTGAAATTCAAGCATAACACACAAGAGGCTACCTCCCCCTTAACTTATGCTTTCTCCCAAATTTCAGCCCTTATTGCTAATCCTAAGTTAGAGTTAAGGTCTCCTGACTTAACTCTAAAGTTACAACCAACCCTAAGTTATGTTTTAACCAAAACCTAACTTAACACTCAAGTTCTCCCCCTTGACACCATCAAAAGATTGCCCCAAGCAACCCCACCCTAGGTGCCAAATAGAACTTAACCAAATTTCTGAAAACCCCCTCAGAAATCACAGAAACCCATTCTGCCCACACTACCAGTCGACTGCCCCCAGGGCAGTCGACTGATACGACAGATTTCAGAATTTCAGTCGAAATTCAGAAATGAATAAAAAATTCAGAAAATCTGAAAAATGTGAAACTTTGCAAGCACGGTTGATAAGGTATTCCATACCCTAGAAAAATTTTGGTTCATGAAAAACATCAACCGTGCTTGACTTTTGATACAAACTCAAAAATTTCAAATTAAAGCCAACTTTGTATCAATCTAGAGTTCTAGTGATGAGATCCTATACTTGACATTCTCTAGCACCTCTAGTTAATATTCAAAACGATTCCCAACTCCCCCTTTTTCAAATAAATGCCCTTTATGTTTTAATGATCATCTTTTCTAATCATGATATTTTCTTGATTTTCAACAAAACCATACTAGATAGCAATCATTTGAGAATTGCAATCATATCATGAATATATAGATAACGATTACAAAAGAACATTATGAAACTAAGACACTGTAACGACCTGGAAAATTCTCTTAATATTTTCTTAGAAATATTGAGCATGTCTAGATAATTTTCCGAGAGACCTAGAAATATTAATACAAAATGTGGCCTAAAAATCCATATTTTCTCATTTAAATTGAGAAAACTAAGTACTAATGGGCCTTATATGGGCTTTTTAGTACCATAATTATTGAGAATTTTAGGTAAAAATTTAATATAAATATAAAGGGATTTTAATAGGAAATATTAACATAATTATGGGGGAATTCTTAGAGGATTTTCGGAATTTTGGGAAAAATCATAGAAAATAAAATAAAAATAAGGTGCATGGACCAAGGATTGAACCTTGGACCTCTTGTACAACCATGTATGCTTTAACCAACTCACCTAGCAAGGGATTTCTATGAGGAAATGAAGTGGATATAGGTTAAGGCTTTGAAGAAGGTGAAGGGTCATGAAGAGACTCTTCATTTGCCTCTTTGATGAGTTATAAAGAGGGGGGTTTGGGAGTTACTTCTTCCTTCCATCAATTGCATTTTCTTCATCCTCCTCCCCCCATCCTAGCCGAAACCTCAAGGAGAGGTTCTCCCTTGGAAAACTCCGCAAGAAGGTCTCATCACCAAGATCTAAAGGTTTTCCAAGGCTACAAAGGCAAAGGGGTTCAAGTGTCCAAAGGATTTGCAATTTTCTTCTCTTTTAAGGTCTAAAAATCAAGATCAACCAAGGTAAGACTCCCTCACCTGTGGTATAATAGTTCCTTATGATTTTCATGATTTTTAGCATAATATAAGGTTTGGTGTTGGGTTTTGATGTTGAGAAAAAATCATGTTTAGACCCTTATGACTTTTGGCCACCAAGGTTTTGGGGTCCATGATGATGTTAAAAATCTTGATTATGCTTTCTAAGGTGTTCTCATGATGTTTAGAGAATAAATATAATTTATGGGAATTTTTGGAGTACCCTAAGACCCCTTAGGGTTGGGTACCATTATAGGGATTTTCATGGCTAGAGTTGGATTTAACCTTCACTCATGTATCTTGTGTACCCTTATGGTACAAAGGGAGGTGGAAGGGATTTATGTGAAATTTTTACAAGATTTTGTGACCTTATGGGGTTCGGCCAAGAAGGGCCTAGGGCCAAGGGTTAGGGGCTTACCTCAAATAAGGGCCCTAATGACCCTATGGTATGGTATGGTGAATGTTTAATGGTTGATTGGGGATGTTAATGGAATTTTTCCATGCACCATGTCTTATTAGGTTTCATCCAGCCCTAGGAAGGGGGCCTAAAGGTTTGGGTTAACCCTAATCATGAGCCCTAATGGCTCCCTATGGTCTTATAGGTAATGTATGGTTGTTCCTTTACCTTATGCTATCTCACATGTTTATGGAATTGATGGAACTCCTCCCTATAGGTTTCGATCAAGCCATGTATCTAGGGTTTGGGGTGGAGTTAAGGTTCAAAGAATGATGGTTTATGCTTATCATGAAGTATATATATATATACCTATAACCCTAACCTTAAGCACCATGTTTTATGTTGTATGTTATGATTTGGATGCCATGCTTAATAGGGTTTATTATGAATGTCTTATGTTTTATGCCATGCACTTGGATAGTAGGTAGCATATTTATGGAAGTCCTACCTATGTAGGCTTAGGTTATGTAGAGAACCATGCTATGTTATATGCTCATGTTATGTTAAGAACCATGCTATGATATTGTGTATGTTCATGATATGAATGATGCCATGATAAGTATGTTAGGTTTATGTTCACGATAAGAATGATGCCATGATAGTTATGTTATGTTTATGTTCATGATAAGAACGATGTCATGATAAGTATGTTATGTTTATGTTATGATAAGAATGATGCATGTCATGTTTATGAAAGAAGATGCATACCATGTTTATGAATGAAGATAATGCCCATGCCTTCCAGGCATCATGATGCTATGCAATAAGTATGAACGATGAAAGGACAAGCATGTGTTAAGTCATGCTTTATGTAACATGGTTATGCTATGAATGTCTTATAGGTGATGAAACATGTAAAGTATTTTACTTTATGAATGAGCTTGTACTGGACCGAAGTATGGGTCCAAGGGATGGGCACCTTAAGAATGCCCCGGTTATGGACTACCGACTATGCTGTCCACGGTTCTGGCACTACCAGAGCTGTGCAACAGGGATGGGCTCCTTAAGAACGCCTCGGTTCGGGGACTACCGACTATGCTGTCCTTACCCTAGTAGGTCGGGGCTCGCTACCTCGGACTTGCTAGGGATGCGCGCTATGATGTATGTATGTGGTACAAGCCGGGGACCCCAATGATATGATGATTATGTTTAAGAATTTAAAAGTATGTTTTTAAAAGTTAATCATCCTTATGTATATGTATTCCACTCATGCATTCATTCATGTTATGCATTATGCTATGCTGCTAAGATTTTTATGCTTACGCTTCATGTTAAGAAATATGCATGAGAGTAAATGATCTATGTCATGATTATGTTAAGAGGATGCTCATATGCTATGATAGGAAGTATGCCTATGTTTATACCACGTATTATGCCATGCTAGGAATGTTTATTATGTTATGTTTATACCATGTATTATGTCATGCTAGGAATGTTATTATGTTATGTTTATACCATATATTATGCCATGTTTATTATGCTATGTTTATACCATGTATTATGTCATGCTTAGAATGGTTACTATGTTTACGTTTATGTCATGTCTCATGCCATGATAAGAATGTTCACGTATGTTTATGATCATGCCATGTCAAGTATATGATAAGTGATTTAAGTTGTTATGTTCTAAGTAGAGCACCAAGTATGTTAATGTTTCATGTGTTCATTATGAGATGATGAATGGTTTTTGTGAGTAGGAAAGAGTCTTACTAAGCCTGTGTGCTTATAGTCTTATTTTCTTATACCGCAGATCATTCACGGGGACAATGAGGAAGCAGCAGGAGGGCAAGAAATCATGTGTGTGGTAGTGACTTGGCCCAGGAAACCATGTGTTTATCATTATGCTAGAACCTTACTTTGGTCACTTATATGCTTGAATGCTTGAATAATGACTTATGGAACTCTATGATGCGATGTTAAGTATGACATGATATGATGTTTAAGTATGAAGGCAATATGCTGAGTTCCCATGTCATTATGATAAGAATGGTAGTAGGGCATGTATGTATAAGTCTAAAAGTCTTATTCCATTGCCTTATGATGTCTACATGCCCTAAGTATGTTAACATAACGCCGCTTAATAGAAAGAAAAAAAAAAGTGGGCGTTACAGACACACTCTGAATATAATAGCATAAAAGGTGCATAATACATAAAGTCAGTCAGTAAATAAACATCACGCCAGTGCCATGGGCCAATAGGCCAGAAGTCATTTAGAGAGATACAATCATCGAAATGAGGAGTGTTTGAGAGGTATAATAAGGTAATCATTACAAGACACTCTCAACACTATAACCCAAAACTGCATCAGCTGATCAGAAATACATGTGGTCATCACCATCTGGAGGAGGAGGTGGAGGAGCAGGAGGACCCTGATATGATAAATCCCATCGCTGTAGCATCTCGTACATGGTATCCTGCCTGGTCATAAACCCTTGGCAAAACTCTGTCAGACCATGTACCTCCCTCTGGGTAGTTGCCTGTCCTGCTGAAGACTCTGGACGCACTCCTGAATAGTATGAACATCCTCCTGGAGTCGGGTAAACTCTGCTCGTGTGATAGGCTCAACTGGCTCCTCACCTGCATCAGCTGTCTCTGGTCGGTCCCTCCACATGAATACCCCCTGTCTAGACTCAATGCCCTCTAAAGACAATTGGCGGGTGCCAATCTGATCATAGTCTTTTGACAAGTGGCGCACCTGACCAACAGTGACTCGAATACCAAAAGGGAGCTGAAAGAACTCAGTCAACATATGGCAAAACGGCATGTATATCTTCCCATTCAGACTCTGGGAAAGATGACAAATAGATGCAAACACATGTAATGACACATCTATATCGAGTCGCCGCTCAAGAGCATACATCATCACCAAGTGAGGCAACCGGATCATTGCCCTCCCCTTAGTGACAATGGGTAGCAGACACTCTACCACAATCTTGTACAGAACATGGCTGGATGGACTCATGGGTTTTGCATCGAAAGTACGCTCAGATTCATGTCGATGCCTCCTGAAGTAGTGGACAGGACTAACCAGATGCTGCACAGCTGCGTTCAGGAAAACCTCTCTCCATCTGCCACAGGCCAACAATCTATCCTCCTCCACCCTCATCGCATACAAATTCTAGGCACTTATCGTGGAGTTACGCTCGGGAGTGATTGAAGTGCGTTTTTTAACTGTTTTTGGGCTTTGTTCATTTCATGATCAACTATCAACTATTGGCATATGATGAAAATACACCTGGGAATTCAAGTGGTTCAACAACGTTTGGAAAGTAGGTATTGAGATTATTTGAGACCCGGCATTCTAGAAAACTGGCTAAAACCACGGGTGTGAAGGGAATGGTGACACCCGCTACCTTTGACTCATAAACTCTATTGTCTTGGTCAAGACAAGTCAAATTTGCAAAGAACTCTTTGCACAGATCAAGATTAACATCATGTTGGCAATAGACAAGTTGTTCTATGCCGAAATGAGTAATCATCTCAATAATGTGAGGCCCCTTCTCCTCAAAGTATCCTTTATTGAGATATTGACAAGGTAGTTGAACAAATTCGTTCTCCTCGAATCGCTTTTTGCATTCCAAACTTCTAAACCTAGACTCTTCTAGGCCTTGGGGACCTGGTCGAGATGACCCCTCACCCCTAGATCATTTAGACACAACCCTAATACACCAAACACATGTATGCATATCAAAGTGACCCCCCTAAAAACAGAAGATAGCAAAGGAAACACAAAAATCATCATATTAGTGTCAATACGAAGCCTAAATGGAGAAATAAACCTTAAACATCATACCTTTTTGCCCTTTGCATTTTGAGATTTGGAAATCGCGTGGGTTGACTTGAAGAGGAGTTTTCTACTAACCCTAGAGGTAGATCAGAGTTAGGGAAGGCCTTAGGGAAGAGTTTTAGAGCTTAGGAGGAGCTTAGGACACAAGGGGAGTTGAAAGGAGGTGAAAATCGCCAAGAGAAATGAGCCAAAACCCTAGATTTTGCTTTCCCGGCGCGCTCTCTCTTTTTATAGAACTCGCGACCTAGTCGACTGACCTCAGGGCAGTTGACTGGGCTACACCGTAATTACATTCTATAAGGTTTCTCAGTCGACTGGCTTCCAGCCAGTCGACTGGTGTCTGATGTTCTGAATTTCATATTTTCAGTCGAACTTCAGAAATGCCTAACTAATTCCACAAGATCCCAAAAATTCTGAAATCTTGTGAGAAGATTTGTGGATCTTATATTTACTTGGGAAAAATATAATTTCAGTCAAAATCATCTCAAATCCCAGGCTTGGTACAAACTCCGAGTTTCTCTAAAATGTATCGTGAAACTCTTCTCAAAAGTCCTATTTTGGACCTCACCTTGATGCTACTTCCCATAATCATTCATAGTCTATTCATAGCATCAAATTATATGGTATTTAGGCATTAAACTTAATTTGTCTTATTTAAAACCCTAATTTCACCTTTCTCTTTATAATCCTCCCTTAAGTGTGCCAACTCTCTAGGATTAAGACTACCTTTAGCCTTTTAAACCTCTTGGCACACCTTATAGTTCTTTTTCATTCTCCTAGAAGTAAACCACCTGAGATCCATTGACCATGGAACTCATCTTGACTCCTAGAATTTCTATCCCTAATTACCTCCCTATGTGACTCCTTTACAAAAGCAAGACCACACCGGTGCTCTTCCAGTGCTTCTTGACTTTCTACCATTACTCTCTTAATTCGATAGACCTTTTCTTTGGTCACTTTCTTTTCTTTCCTTTTAAATGGCTTTTCTTTTCTATTTTTTCCTTTTTCTCCACCATAGTTATAGGGCATCCTTGAATATGATACTTTATCATCATTAGCCCTCCTAGAGTGGTATCCTAGACCTGACCTACCATTTCTAAGAGATTGACCATCTTGTATTCCTCTAGATTCCTTGGATCTCCTAATGAGTTTATCTAGGTTCTTTTCCAATTTATCTAGTTTGGCTTTTAGAGCTTGATTTCCCTTTTCCAAATTCCTGACTTTAGGACCACTAGATCTAATTTTATCATCTCTAGGATTACCTATTTTTCTAAGCATGTTTCCCTTTCTCTTAGGATTTATCCTTTGATCCTTAGTCCTAGGAACCCTAGATTTATCAGGCATCACAAGGTTTTTGGTGTTCTGGTATCCAAAATTGTTTCTACTCCTATCATGGTATTTAAAACCGAAAACATACATGGACAAGCAAGTGTTATCAATTCTATCATTCATACAATCATGTTGAATATTCATTGAAAGTTTTGAAGCATAAGTAGAATTAGAGGTTACCTCCCTTACCCTTGGAGCTTCCCCTTGACGAATGCTCCTCTTCCTTTGCTCTTTCTCCCATTTCCTAAGGTGCTCCATCTTCTTGAGCTCTTCACTTCGTGGACATTGTGTATGATAATGCCCGAGCTCTCCGCATGTGAAGCACCGAATCCTTTTTCTTTTATCTTGTACTTCCTCCTTCCTACAACCCACATTAGATTTGATTTGAATGGACTTGGGTTTAGGAATTACCCCCTTTTTACCTAGTGGACACTGATTCTTGTAGTGCCCCCTTTTGTTGCAACCAAAGCATACGATATGCTCTTTTGACTTAGCTTTGGTGGAGGTGGAGGTCGTTTCTTGTACTTGTGAGAATGAGGGTCTCTCCTCCCCCTCCACCCTTGATACTAATTCTTCTTCTTCTCTTGATGGGGTGGATGGTTCCTCACTTGATGGCACGGGCAATTCCTCATTTTGGTCCTCTTGGACCCTTGAACTTACTTCTTTAGATATTTCGACTACTCGAGCTTGTGAATGGTTCTTGTGAAGTTCTTCCAACTTATTCCACAATTCTTATGCATTTGAATATTTCCCTACATTACTCAAAACATGGTTAGGCAATATGTTAATCAAAATATTTATTACCTTGTCATTGGCCCTAGCTTGTCCTTGTTGTTCACTTGTCCAATATCTAGGGCGAAGCTTTTTACCGTGCTTATCCTTGGGGATTTCGAATGATTCTTCAACGGTCATTCTACACTCCCAATCCATCCCGAGCCAATTCTTCATTCTATCTTTCCAATAGTCAAAATTCTCATGCTCGTATGGTGGTGGTGAGTTGATATGGTCACCCAACTTGTCTTCCATGACCCTTTCCCTCTAGCGAGTGCTCCCTCGGCGGTTAGTCCGATCAAGAGCGGTCCTTCGCTCTGATACCAACTGAAGGATCGATGTGGGCGTGCAGAGGGGGGGGGTGAATGCACTTTCTTTTGATCGTTTGATCTCTACACAGATGTTAGCGCAGCAGAAATAATATGCAAAAGAAATAACAATGCTAACAACCTAATTTTAGTTGGTATCCACCTCGGTCGGGTGACTAATCCAACAATTCGTCGGTGGATCAAACCCCGGATAACCTCCGGCTAAAACTCGTCGCTCCTTCTGGGTGGAGAAACCTCGCCATAACACCAAGGACACTTCCTGAGTATATAAGACTACTAACTTGCCCTATCCAAGCAAGTTTCGTCAAGAACTAAGGTAGAAAACGAGCCCCTTTAAATAGGGCTCGAATCTGAAACAGCCGCTACCAGTCGACTGCCCAAATGGCAGTCAACTGGTCCCACTCAGATTCGACCGTTATAGCATAACGTTCAAATTCTGGCCAGCTGTTCCAGTTGGCACCAGTCGACTGCCCCAAAGGCAGTCGACTGGTCTGAGACCTAAGCCTAGGGTTTCTCTCCGAGTACAAATCTCTCCGCACTCAAACCCTCCTGGCTTAACCCCTGAGTACATGCACTCATACTCAGCCACTATCAACCTAGTTGACTCTTCACCAGCAGTCTTGACTGTTGCCATCACACCCTCTCCATCTTTGGCCTTCGTCCCTCGGATGCGCACCCAAGCCTCCAGCTTGCCTCCATGCCACCCTTCACGTACGCCTCGAAGTCTGTGTCCCTCGGGTCATCATCTCTGCTATCAATGGTCCCTCGGATGCGCACGTAAGCCTCCAGCTTACCTCCATGCCATCCTTCACCTGAAGACGTTAACCAAGTCCATGCGTACCTGTACACCTGCACACTCATGTACACATATGAGAATAACACAAACCCTAACTTGACCATATTGCCCACACATCAAAATATCATGATCCTCCTGATCATCTCAGGGCCGATTGCCCCAACATAGGATAGCCTACGAGCAAGCATACTTAGCACTAGATTCCAACTCATCAGTATCAATTTTCAGCACATATGCTGAACTATCCCAAATCCGAAAGTGTCCTAGACTAGGCTTTCGCCCAGTCCAACCTTCTATGGGAATAAAAGGTACTGACCTAGATGGTATGTAGTATATACGCTGTCGTTTCTAGAGCATATCCCCAGAATGAATTAGGCAACTTGGAGCAGCTTATCATTGTCCTAACCATCATAAGAGACCTTTTCCTTCTTACTGCTACACCGTTTTGTTGGGGTACACCGGGTGCAGTCAATTGGGATTGACTCCCAATCTCTGATAAGTGAGTCCTAGAACTCTCCCAAGAGGTACTACCATGATTCAATCGTAATGTTTAGATACTTTTACCTTGATGCTTCTCCACATCAGTCACAAATCCTTTGAACAAATCAAAGAATTTAGACCTGTGGTTCATCAAGTAAATGTACCACTGCCTTTGAACAATCATCTATAGAACAGATGAAGTATTCAAGGCTACCTCTATCCTGGATAGATTTAAGGACCTACTCTTATCAGGATGAACCAATTCTAACATACCTTTGACTCTATACCCCTTAGCCTAGAAAGACCTCTTTGTCATCTTACCCTCCAAGCAAGATTCAAGGTTTTTAAGGAAGTCAATTCTTCCACCACCAATGAACCCAAGGGTCCATTGGCTATCAACCTTTGAATTCTAGTAAAGGTTAATAAGACAAAGCCTTAGATGCCAAAGATATGTTTGGTTTATCTCGGAAGGAACCTTTCTCTTTTCTTGGTTAAATGTTAAGCTATTAACATCTAATTGCATCATGGGAGCTTTTAGTTTTAAAAGGTACCAATTGTCTATCAATGTACCTAAATTGATAATCTTTATATTCCACTTTTCACAAAAGTAATAGAATATCTTATTCTAGAAACTGAACAAATGTTCTTTTCAAAAATTTAGGTACATAAAAAATAATCTCTTTAAAACCAAAACTTTTTATCATCCTATCTAAAAGACAAAAATAAATATCTCCCACTGCAATAGTCATCTCTGTAGCCTATCCCATGTAGATGATAATCTCCTCCTCAGCTAGTCATTGGATTTCCTGGAACCCCTACAAAGAAATGTAGACATGATTAGTAACAACCGTATCTACATACCAGGTACCGGTAGATATCACTGCTAAACATGTTACAACGACAAAGAAAATGATATACCTGAATTATTACTCTGACAGCGAGGACAATTCGCCTTCCAATGTCCTGACTGCTTGCACACGAAGCACTTGCCTTTCGACTTCTTCATGCAACTCTGAGGTCCCTGTAATCCTACTACTTTCTTTGCCCCAGCTTGTTTCTTCTTCTTCTTTCCTTTCGGTTTAGAAGTAGAAACCCCTTGAGCAATGAAAGTCTGTGAACTCTGAAGAGAAAACCCTTCTGCCACCTCGAGTTCTGTCAGAAGTTCTACCTACGAATATGATTTGTTCATATTGTAGCTTATTTGAAACTTCTCAAAACTCCTTGGTAGAGATTGGAGGATGAAATCGATCTGGGTTTCCCCATTGATTTATGCTCCAAGGATTTCCATCTCTTTCAGCCAAGCCATCATCTTGAGACCATGTTCTCTCACGGGCATACCCTCCATCATGATGGTTGTTGTCATGTTCTTCATGACTTCTTGCCTAGTGGCCAGATTATGATATCCGAAGAGTTCATCGAGCTTGGAAGTTTTATCACTGGTAATGGAAGAAGCCTAATATTGATGACTCTGAGTCATCTCATCTGCTTCTAACCATTGCCTAAAATATTCCATTTCCTCTTCACTATTAATCTCGCTAGGTTTTTCAGCACAGAACTCGACATGATTACTTTTGGATTCCTCAGCAGTTTCGACAAAGTCCAGGTTTAATTCCCAATCATTATTACTAGGGGCATTAAGTTTGCTTTCTCTTTGAATTAAATCAAGTGGGTCTAGATCCATTTTAAAACACCTGAGAATCACAACAATCACACACTTTAGATTTCTAAAATAATTGATTCCTCAAAACAATAATTTTGAAATCAACCAATACCTCAAAACACCGAGAATTTCGTATGCCACGATGGTGTGGACGTATACGAATTCTACATTTGTGAGAGGAGATTTTACCCATTAATTTTATTATCTTGTCAACCTAACTTTTTGATAAATAAAATTAATAGTTGGTCCTCTTCGGCCCTACAAATAATAGCAGTGACTCCGATGGGGAGGATACTAATATTTGCATCTAAGTGTTTACCATTACACGATACTAAGAAAATTATTTCCGATTATGTGTCTTCCGATGGGGAAGTACACATGTTCTTCAATAACTTTCTATAATCTTTTCTGACCCCGTGATCTACAGAACAAGCCCATCCGATGGGGAGGAAGGCACTCAAAGCCGACGCGCAGACTTGTTCGCATCACTTGTTAGATTGTAATAGAGGTCACGGGACCCTTAGGGTCCCTCTCCCACTTAGTTATTTAATTTTGAGGAATTTTCATGCACAGACACAACAAGCACATAAACCGACATAATGAACATGAAAAATCCTAGATTTTCCAACTATCATGGCCATGATCACCAATGCGCCTCCAGTCATGTCACCACCTCGTCCGCTCCTCCCTACACCATGCGCAAGCCTTCCATGAAGGGATCTCCAAGCCAAGATGACTAGCTACTGTAGGATGTGTATACTGAAAGATATGACTTTTATTATATGAACATCTTTAATTATGAAAAGAGAATCACGACTACACTAGGTGTTTGTTTATATTAGTACATACATGAAGTCCACTTACTTTGCATTGTAGATAACATGGTGTGCGGTATCACACGGAAGATCGTGTTATCAGTTCCTTGCTTAGTATAAATAAGAGGCCTACAATCGAGATAGAATTGGACAACCCATCGGGATGGTTGTAGTGTAGTTAGGTGTGGTTAGTCTTGACCATAGAACTACACTAGTGTACTATGAGTACATTGAGCAGGACCGAAACCCGAGGTTATCCAATTTGTACTGACTAGATAATTAGATAGGACCTCAGATGATATTATGGAGGCCGATCCCTTAATCCTGATTAATATTGGGCATATATTATTAATTATTGTTTATTTAATTTACCAATGGGCGAGATCTATTCTGTTAGATCGATAGACCCGGTAAGTTGGGAGATAATTATTAATAATATGATGTGTCGATGATTATTGACGGAATCCGTATCCTGGTGAGTCTAGATGATGATGCCCCCTTGATGAGCTCAAAAAGTTCATCGTGCTAAACCCTGCAGGTGGATTTGATCCGTCACGTTGATAAGGTTGAGTGGTACTAATCAAGGATCCAGAGGTTAATTAATTTAAATTGTCAATAATTTAATTAATTAACGGGCATGCGAGATCTTACACACAAGGGGATGGACGACTCGTAATATGTGGACCCCATATGAAAATATGGGGGTTGATGAGGAAGTTCAATTAAGATCCTTTAGTGGAATGGATCTTAATTAATGGATCGGGTTTGAATTCACTAGTGGGCCAAGAACCAACTCCTCCTCTTGGTCCCTACCTTAGCCCTATAAATACCCTATGAGATCAAGAAACCAAGAGCTAATCAATCCAAGAGCCAACACCAAAAGCCTCTCCTTTTCTCTCCTTCTCTCCTTCTCTCCTAGGGTTCGGCGGCGCACCAAGAAGAGAGGAGAATTGTCTCCTCGGTTCTTCTTCCTCCTTCCACCAAACTTCGTCTGGGGATCACAGAGATAAGGGAGAGAGGTTCTCTTCCTTTTGTGGTGCTCGGTGAAGGAGAAGGAGGCGCCGGCGGCAAGGCAGAGGCGGCGCAACCACCTCTTGCAGCGACGGCGCATGGTTGAGGGAGAGAGGGTTGTTCGGCTAGCTTGGGTAAGGAAGAAGGTTCTCTCCTTCCTTCTTCTTCTTCTTCTTCATCTTCCTATCAAGGTGCACCACTAGTCCGGAGGGCTTGGAGTCAGCTTCGGCGGTCAGCGGCGCAATGGGAGAGGGAAGAGGTCGACGGCGCAAAACCCTAGTGTCTAGGGTTTTGGTCGGCTGTGAGAAGGGGATTGGTTAGAGCTCTTGGTGATCTCGGATCGCGGTAGATCATTGCCCACACGACGTCCACGAAGGGAGGGATATAAGGTAGAAGACCGCGAGGTGATCGAAAAGGTATAACTTTCCATACACTCTTTTGTATTTCCTTATGTCTTTTATGTGCCATGTTTATATGCCTTGTCATTTTATGTTTAAGAATTTATTGTTTTGTTATCAAAATATGATAAATAAATTCTTAACTGTACCCCGACCATACAAAAGTTGGTGATCAACTTGTCGTCTTTTCTGCGGTCGAACAGTCAAGCAAATTACAAGGCCAGTTTTGGTAATTGGCTATGTTGTAATTTGGATCGTTCGATACGGCACGAGACGGTCGATGGGAGACGGGTCTCCACTCGGATTAATTTTTTAATCCGTAGACGTGGAAAGGTCTCTCGAATCGACCAGGTATTCGTTAGGGAAACCCGCCAAGCCATACCATACAATTGGTATCAGAGCTGAGGTTTCCGACTTTGTGTGTTTAGGATTGGTTAATTTTGCAATTTTCATATATTTTATTTTGATGATGCGTTGATGTGCGTAGGCTAACTTTGTGTTGCAGGCACGAGATTATAACTTCATGGCTAAAATATATGTTGTGTGATTGTGTTGCAATTTTTGTAATTAATTAATTCTCGCGGTTGACGAGGCTAGGTATTTAATTTTTGTAATTAAATACGACACATGTTTAGCCGAGATTTTTATTTACAGTTAATCTAGATTTCATGTACACTCCTTCGTGGAGTATAGGATCAATGGTGTAAATAATTAGCTTTTCATTTCGACTCAGAGATCCCTCAAGGTAGCATGCGCAGAAGGAAGGGAGGAGCAGATAAAGTGACAACACGACTGGAGGCGCATGAGAAACCAAGGGGCCATGAAAGTTGGAAAATCTAGGATTTTTCATTATGTTATTTTCATGGTGATTGGTTGTGTGCTTGGTTGTGTGAATGTGCTAAGAAAATTCTTCGAGATAAATTACCAAGTGGGGGAGGGACCCTAAGGGTCCCACGACTTCCATTACAATTCGATAAGTGATGCGAACAAGTCTGCGCGTCGGTTCTAAGTGCCTTCCTCCGCATCGGATGGACTTGTTCTGCAGATCATTGGGTCAAAAAAGACTATAGAAAGTTATTGAAGAGCGTGTGGACTTCCCCATCGGAAGGCACATAATTGAAAATAATTTTCATAGTGTCGTGTAATGGTGCACACTTAGATGCGAATAATAGTATCCTCCCCATCAGAGTCACTGCTATTATTTTGCATAGCCGAAGGAAACCAACTATTGATCTTACTTGTCAAAAAGTTAGGTTGACAAGATAGTATGATCGATGGGTAAAACCTCCTCTTACGAATGAAGGGATTCGTATACGTCCACACCATCGTGGCATGCGAATTTATCGGTGTATAGGGGTGTTGGTTGATTTCGAAAATTAATTGTTTTGAGGAATCAATTTGTTTTCGACTTCTAAAGTAGTGTATGTTGTGATTCTCAGGTTTTTTCATAATGACCTTTACTCCATTAGCAACAATTCTTAAGGACAATAAACATACTGGACCAAACTACATAGACTGGAAGAGGAACCTGGACATTGTCCTTACTTCTAAGGAGTACAAATTTGTACTCTTCGAAGAATGTCCATAAAAGCCTAGAGAAGACTCTGGTGAAGAGTTGAGGGAGCGTTATAAGAAGTGGAAAAAGGCAGATGAGATGGCGCGGTGTTACATTCTGGCATCTATATCGAATGTGTTGCAACATCAGCATCAGGCCATTCCCACTGCTAGTGATATGATGCTGAACCTCAAAGACCTCTTCGGGCACCAAGGTCGAGCTACTAGACAAAGTGCGATGAAGAGTCTGATGTCAACCACTATGATTGAAGGGACACCTGTAAGGGATCATGTTCTAAAGATGATGGCTCACCTCAATCAGATTGAGGTACTGGGAGCAGAAATCGACGGGGAATCCCAAGTTGATATCATACTCTAGTCTCTGCCAAGGAGTTTTGAATAGTTCAGGCTCAACTATAATATGAACAAAAGGAATTATACGTTGGGTGAACTGTTAGGAGAACTCCAGGCGGCAGAGGCTCTTTTTCATCAGAACTCATAGGCCTTAGTGACTCAAAAGGTTTCTTCTTCTAAGCCGAAAGGCAGGAAGAAGAAGAAACGAGGAGGGTTCAAGAAGGTAGGAGCATCGCAAGGACCCGGACTGGCATGAAGAAGCCGAAAGGCAAGTGCTTCACATGCAAGAAAACAGGGCACTGGAAAGCGGACTGTCCCCGTCGTCAAAGCAATGGTATTTCTTCAACCTTAGTCGTTGAAACATGCTTACCGGTGCTATCTACCAGTACCTGGTGTGTAGATACAAGAGCCACTGACCATGTCTGCAATACTCTACAGGGGTTCCAGGAAACCCGACGGCTAGCGGATGAAGAGATCGTGGTCTACATGGGTGATGCTACTAGAGTAGCAGCAGTTGTAGTGGGAGTCTTTTATTTGTCTTTGAGAGAAATAAAGTGTTAGTTCTGAGAGATTGCCTTTATGTACCTGATAGATATCATTTTATTGATCATTTGAGTTGCTTAAATCCATGTTTGACCTATGTTTTTATTGCTTAATTGTGAAATTGCCCTAGGTTTTAGGATTTCCTCTTATTTTGGACTTAATTGCAAATTTACACATTTTTTGGATTATTTGGCCACTAATTTTCTGATATATTTTTTTGTAGGCATGAAAGGATCCTGGACCTAGAGCATATTGGGTCAAACTTGAGTCGGAAGTGAACCGGATCGAATTATCAAGCTTACGATTAATCCGAGCCGTCCGATTCAAGAGCGGCTAGATCTGAGCCATCCGGGACGATCTGAAGCAATCCGAGCTAGGGCTAGGGTTGATCAAGTACTATGATCAAGATCTGAAAGTTTCATTCCAATCAGAGCTCAATCAACCGTTGGATCAAGCTCGGAGGGCTCTAGATCGTCCATTCATAGATTAGGTTGATCTGGACCATCCATTGCACATCTGGAGGATCCAAGCTACCACAAGGCATATCCTGACCCCAGATCAACATCCTCAAAGTTTGGCTGAAATCAAAGCAAGATCAGTCGTTAGATTTTCTCAATTCAATCTGAGTCGTCCATTCATATGTATTTAATCAGAAATTCCTTGCCTTCAACCGTTGTCGCGTCTTCGCCGCAACTCTTCAGTTCTTCGTGTTCTTCCTTTGTTCTTCAATTCTTCTTCAATCCGAGGCGCGACCACCTCGATTCCAACCGAAATTCATCATCTGAATCCTTGGAAGGCAGTCTCGATCCAAAATTCATCTCAAACTTCATCCAGACAGAGTTGTTGAGGGTTTCACATTCTCTGTGGTTCGGGAGCTTGGATCTTAGTTACAATCAAATTCAGATCACCTGAGCCACTTGTAGGGGTTCTCAGGTGAGCTCAGGTTGTCTCCAAATCTTCATCGCAGCTCAACAAGCCGGGATTGAAGGGCTCGGATCGGAATTTTCCCAGTTGAAGCAGTTTGAGCAGAATTGATGGATTGAAGTTGTTTTCCACTGATTTGCTGAGCCTAGGGGTTCGAAGCCAGCTCTTGCTTGACGACCAAGAAGATTTTGAACTTGGGAAGGAATAGAGGAGTAGTTTCCTTAGTTTAATTTCTGTTTTTGTAGTAGTTTTGTTTCTGCCGCAACTGTTCTGTTCTGAATTTCCTTCTCAGCTACTGTAATTTATGATTTTAAGTTGTTAGCTGTAATTTAGCTTTAATTCTGCAAGTAGAGTAGTATAGAAACTTGTTTAGTGATCAATTGAGTTAAATTTTGGTTTGCTTTTGTCTACATTGCTGCGTGCTAAATGCATTGTGGCATGCCAAGCTAAATTTCTACATATTAGTGATTTCAATTCCATTACACTAGTTGCTGTCAAGTAATTGCTAGTTTAAACTTCCTTGTTCCTAGATTAGTTACTTGCACTTAGTTTTCATTAGCTAGCTCAGCCCTTGATCTATTGCGAGAAAAAATCTGTAGCTAAGCTTTGAATTTCTGAACATCAAGTCTTAATTTCTGCATATCTCACTTCTGAATTTTCTTTGTTTCTCGAGTTCTAAATTAGCTCTGAATTCCTTGCCTTAGGCTTGCTTAGTTCTTTCCTAATAGCCTAGTTTTCCAATCGAACCAATCAGCTTAAAAAGTTGAGTTGAAAGATCACTCATTTCTTAATTTAGTGTTAACTTTTGGCACAAAGAGTTATCTCTTGCGTGCCAATTGATTTGAATCTTTTTTTGCATCTGAATTTAGCTTGTTTTTGTGGCATATGATTGTGTTTGAATTCAATAAGCTTGCACTCACTCATATCTGAATTTTGTTGGCAGTGGTTGGGTTCCAAAAACATTTTAGCTAAGTTGATGTTTGTTGCTTGTGTAATTTCCGAATTTCCTTTGCATTGATTTGTGTTAAGCTTGTTTATTTCCGAAAACTCCCATCACTGCCTTTACTTCATTGCTTAGCATATCTTTTATTTTGTCGAAATCAGAAAACGGTTTCCAAAAATTTGGTAAGTGCTTGATTAGGTTTCCATTAGGTTGAATACTAAGTGCATCTCTTTGTTTAGTTCATGAGTTGAGCTCTCTATTTTTCATTGTGTTTTCATATCTGAATTATAACCCAAAATCCAATTACGTATTTGAAGCCCAAAAACACAAACGACACATAAATACAAGTTCGAATCAAACACGACAACTAGCCCCGAGAAAAATACGACCTGTGGCCCCTTTGCTACATTTTCAGATTTTGATTGCAAAAAGGGTTTCCAGCTTTTCATATACATTTAAATTCTGATGGTCCCACAATTCGTGACAACTTTAAACTAGTATTTCGGGGCTATCAAATTTTTGGCGCCGTTGCCGGGGAACTACTAGTTGATTTGTTTGATTTTTGCTTGTGCACTTATTTCATATCATTCTTGATTTATTTTTGTGCTTATTGTTATATCTATTGATTTGATTGTATTTGTTTTATCTCTTTATCCACATTTACTGCGATTTATTTTGTTTTATGACTAGATCTTCAGGTGGTGATTTAGAAGAATTCGACCCTGAGATTGAGAGGACTTTCAGAGCTAGGAGGAGCCAGGGCATTCTTTCTGAGACTATAGATATCCCTCCTATTCAGACTATTTTCACTCACTCAGGCAGTGACATGGCCGACCACCAGAGAACGATGAAGGAGCTCGCAGCACCAGATGCTGCATTTCAGTACTCCAGCATAGCTTATCCAGAGCTGGGGCGAAATTTTGAGTTAAGATATGGACTTATCAATTTGCTGCCAAAGTTTCAGGGATTAACTGGAGAGGATCCTAACAGACACCTGCACGAATTCCATGTTGTCTGCTCTACTATGAAGCCTCAGGGCATTTCTGAAGAAGACATCAAGCTAAGAGCTTTCCCCTTCACACTGACAGGAGCAGCCAAAGACTGGTTTTATTATCTACCCACAGGGCATGTGTCTAGTTGGATCGCCATGAAGAAAGCATTTTTGGAAAAGTATTTCCCATCCTCCCGTACAGCTATAATCAGAAAAAGTATCTGTGGGATTCAACAAGTGGTTGGTGAGACACTATATGATTACTGGGAGAGATTTAACAAGTTGTGTTCAAGTTGCCCCCAGCATCAGATCAGCGAGCAATTATTGATTCAATATTTTTATGAGGGACTGCTGCAGATGGACAGAGTTATGATAGATGTTGCAGCTGGAGGGGCCCTAGTGAACAAAACGTCAATGCAAGCTAGGGAGCTAATTTCTAATATGGCTGAGAATTCCCAACAATTTGGAAGCAGAGCCTTGACCACCAGAGGAGTGGGTGAAGTTGAGGTAGTTCCTACTGATCAGAAAGAGATAAGGAATTCATTGGCAGAGATCACAACACTTATTAAGGAATTAAAGGTTAATAATGCAAATCAAGGCTCAACTCTTTCAGTACCTCCACAGTCAAGTCAAATGATAAGTGTGTGTGGCATTTGCTCTAGTCAAGAGCACACTTCAGACTCATGCCCTACCCTCCAACAGGACGAGACAGTAGCAGCATTAGTAAGAGGACAATTTCAAGCAAGAAACAATCCTTATTCCTCTACTTACAACCCCGGTTGGAGGAGTCATCCTAACTTGAGGTACGAGAACGCTTTCTATCAACAAGACCCTCAATCGCAGCCCTCACAGCAGCCCATACAGAATTTCCAGCAGCCCCAGCAAACTTAGATTAATCAGCAACCATTTCAGCCGTCAAACCAAAATTTTCAGCCTCCGTTTCAGCCTAATTCCCAACAATTTCAGCAACGCTTTCAGCAATTCGAACCTCAATTCCAGCAATATCATCAAGGCCGGCAGCAAGGTTTTCAATCATTCCCAACTTTCCAAGCTCCAAACCAACAAAATTTTCAGCCTTCACAGCCCTTGAATTAGAATTTCCAGCCCTATAATCAAGGGTTTCAAAATCAGAATTTTCAGTCCTCATCACCGAATTTTCCATTTCAAAATCAGAACTTTCAAGGGTACAACGCCCAGCAAGGATTCCAAGCATATCAGCCCGCTAATCAGCCCTACCAACAGCAACTTCCATCATCTTATCAGCCCCAACAGCCATGTTTTCAACAAAATCAGCAAGCTCAACCATTTCAGCCGACTACTTCTTCATTTCAAGGTCAGTCAAGGAGCTATGCTAACCAAGGAGGCTATGGGAGCTCAAGTGGAGGAAATGCGCAGCAACAACAAATGATGGAGATGATACAACAAATGTTTCCCACCATACAAAACCTTGAGAGACAAATGGGGCAATTGGCTAGTGGGATCAATCAAAATCAAGCTCAAGGATCAAGTCAACTCCCTTCCCAAACTGTTCCTAATCCTAAAGCAAACGTTAGTGCTATTTATTTGAGGAGTGGGAAGGTTACTTCATCTCCAAAGGGTCCAAGAGCTGAAATTCCAGAAAACCGGACAGCAACTTCAATTCCAGCTCAAAACAGCAATGAAATGAGTTCAAATTCAGCTGATTCCAACCCTATCCCGTTCCCAATCCCTTACTCAAGTAACCCTCCAAATTTGGTGGAAAACGGAGAAGAAATCAGTGCCGAGGCCGATTTAACAGCCACCACATCGCATGGGACAGCAGCCCAGAATTCAGCCTCTCCACTTCCGGCCAAAGAAGATGATTTTAGGGTTCCTTTACCCTTTCCATTGCAAAGAACACATGCCAAAAGACAAGGGGAGAAGGAGAAGGCTAAGGAATTTAATGAACTAGTGGAGCTTGTCAGCAAAGTGGAGATCAATATACCTTTGTTGACCATGATCAAACAAATTCCAAAGTATGCTAAGTTTTTGAAGGATCTTTGTGTTAACAAGAGGAAGCTTAAGGAAAATGAATTGGTCAGCATTGGGAAAAATGTTTCATCGCTTATCCATGCCCTACCTCAGAAATGTGAAGACCCTGGGATGTTTACTGTTTCTTGTGAGATAGGGAGCACTACATTCCATGATGCTATGCTTGATTTAGGAGCTTCTATAAATGTGATGCCCAGGTCAGTCTTTCAGATGCTCGGCATAGGCCCTTTACAGCCCACTGGTGTGGTGATACAGCTAGCAGACAGGAGCCAGACCCGCCCAGCAGGTATGATTGAGGATGTTTTGGTGAAGGTAAAGGAGCTAATATTTCCTGCAGATTTTTATATCTTGGATATGGAGGGAGATTATCTTGCACACCGTTCTCCACTTATTCTAGGCAGACCTTTTCTGAAGACGGCCAGAACAAAGATTGATGTATATGCCGGTACACTTTCCATGGAGATTGGAGATACGGTTATTCAGTTTAGCCTTTTCGATGCTATGAAGCATCCGAGAGAGGATCACTCCGTTATGAGCATGGACAGTCTTGAGGAGCTGGAGCAGACAGAGTTAGAGGCTGAGGGATTTTTATCTGATTTTTTTAGAGGAGCTATTCATTCAGAGGAGGCTGAGAGAGTATTTACTGCTGAGACTGAGGAATTTTCAGATGCATTTACAGCTGGAGAGATTATTCTAGGTGTAGGGGATTGCACAGAGCCCCAAGGATCACCTATTTCTGTTGAGATTCAAAGGGTAGGGGATTGCACAGAGCCCCAAGGATCACTTGTACCAGTAGAGTGCTTAATAGAACTTGAACCTGATATAGACCCTATACTTGACTAGGAGGCAGCTATGGACACATCTATCATTGTGGAACCTCCAGGTATTTTTCAGCACGATCAGGTAAGTATTTCTTTTATTTTTTTGGAAACATCAAGAGAGGTACCAATAGTTGATTTTATAGGCTGCGATACATTTCTTGATTTGTCATGTGTGGGAAATAATTGGGAAAATTTCATTGGAGTATCCAAAATAGATTTCATTGATTATGATAAGTGTCTTGATGCATCTTGGGTAGATATTCATTGTAAAAAATTTGTTGAGATGCCTAAACTTGATTTTATTGAATGTGATGCATTTTTGGATAAATTTTATGCAAAGACTGATATTATTTTATTTCCTTCGCACCCTGCACGCTTGAGAGGGGTATTACATTGTTTTGCAGGGTCTAGAAGAATGCTGGAGTGGGAGCTTCATCTGAACAGACTCAAACCTCCTGGAATGTGTCCCAAAAAGAATAAAGAGGGAGTGGATTTTACTTTAATTCAAAACACTCTACCTCTTAAATGGGTCTTGTATTTAAATAATCTTCGTCCACCTGAACAGGTTGCTGTTAAGTCCAAGTGTGGGGGAGCGATGCATAGTGAAGTTGAACAAATGGAAGAAGCTCTTTCGCACACCCAGACTCCTCTACTACCACGGTGGAGGCTATTTCTTGACAGACTCCGACCGCCAGAGATAAAAGGGAGTTTTATCTTTCTTGCCTATTCCTTTATTGCATGTTTTCACTTTTGAAATGAGTTCTTGTTAATAAATAAGTGAGTAGAGTAACATGAATAAAAGTCATTGTAAATACCATGTCTTTTCTTTTAGCACTTCTTCTTGCATGATTAGGAATAAATGTATCCCTCTAGGTTATCTTTATGTCATTTTAGAATCTTTTGGAAAATAAATTAAATTTGGTTGTCAAAACTTAAGGTTTGAGCTAATGGATGAATTCTTGGATGCTTGAGTACTATTTAGCTTTAGATTCTTAATTGAAGACTTGAGATGAATTATTTTGCCTAGTGAGATTTAGCCTTATCTTTGTGACACACATATGTTATTATGCTCTAGAACTTGCCTAGGTTCTATCAAAATCATATTTCAATGATTGGATCATATCTATAGAGACTAATCACTTTGTTTACCTTTCCATATCAATTTTGGAAAAAAATCATGTTCAATCCATTTTTCTTTACTTATTTCCTACTCTTAACCCCACTTTTCTATAGGCTTGTTTGTTGCTTGAGATGTTTCTTAATGCTATTTTGCCCGAGACGGACAAAGATTTAAGTGTGGGGGAGTGACTAAGTTTTGGATGTATTTCATGTCAAAAAGAAAAAATTTTTGCCAAGTTGAAGCTAAAAGGTGCCAAGTGAGTTGAATTTGAATTTCAAAAATGAGCAAGAAGAAATGGTTGAGGATGGAACCAATGGAGGCATCTAGATTCTATTGATTATAATTTGAAGATCCAAGCTTACATGGCCAAGTTCAAATTGGTTGATGGAGAAGAAATTGTGTGCCAAGGTTTAAGTGGCACGCAACCAAACAAAAAAAAAATTTGTGAAGCCAAATTGTATGCCAAGGTTTGAAAATGGCATGCAGAAACTCTTTGAGAGAAGCTACGAGTTCTGAATTCATTGAAGGAATGTCTTTGAAGCTGATTTGGAGGAAGCAGATTTGAAAGTGAAGATGAACCAATCTGAATGGAAGCTGAGCACATTGTTGCAGCTGCAAAAAGAAAAGAGAAAAGTTGTGCCGAGACTTGAATTTGGAGCTGTTGAAATGATACAAGTCCATTAAAGGACTGTTTGTGAAGCTGAATGGAGAAATCCGCAATACATCACTGATCTTAGATAGAAATTGCAGAATGGTGAGGCTGAATTAATCTCTTGGGGAGCAGATTTATGAAACCTGTGCATTGTTGAGGCTGGAATCAAATTTACTGATCTGATCTGGAATGGAATGGAATGGATTTGAAGCAGAGACAATCTGAATTTGTGGCCGAAAACAATGAACTGCAGCAGAAAACAAGCTGAAGATAATCTGAATTGAAGGCTGAGAAGTTGAATGGAGGCTGAATTGAAGCTGATTGAAGCAGAGAAATGCAAGAAAATCTGCAGTTAGAAATCTGAATGGCATCGCAAGGAAAGCTGACAAGGATTCAGAACAACCATTTGACAGCATAAAAAAAAATTCTGAAATGCAGCAAGATTGGAAAGGGTGGGCTGAGAATGCAAAGCTGAAAAAGAAACAAGGAATTGGAATGTTTCCTTGCAAGTAGCTTGTATCAACTTGGGGCTGGATTTAATTTTTCAAGGCTGTAAAATAAGAAATGAAGCACACGAATGAAGTGAAAGGAAAGGAAATGCAAGAATTGTGGTGATCGAATGCAGTAAAGACATTTTCAAAATTGCAGTGAAGTTTAAGCAGGAATTCTGAGCTGATCAAGAGAGTAGCTGTCTCTTTTGTTCCACTTTTACGGCAAGGGCTGAGTTGAAGCTGATATCTGATAGGAATTTGAGCACATAAGGCCTGAAATGTAGCTGTATAATCTGATGAAGCTGAGTGAAGACTGATCAAAAGCTGAGAAAAAAATTCCGGAACTGCCCAAAAGCTGAACTGCATTCCATTTGAAGTGTAAAATGAATCTGAAGTTGAAGGTGCACATTCAATTTCGATCTAAGAAGAATCAATGGATGCTAGAAGCTGCTGAAGAGAATGGAAAGGGAAGGCAGTGGCTTGGCTGATTTGCTGTTTTAGAGCAGAACAGAGAACACAAGAAAAAAAATCCGATGGAATGGTAAGGATGAAGGCAGTTTTGTGCCAACTTGCAACTGAAATGAGTGGGCTACGACTTATGGAATATCTTGAAGGATTGTTTGTGAAGGAATTGGAGATATCAGATCTGGAAGTGATGCAAAAATCTGTGCCAAGTTCAAAGGCAGAAATTTGTTTGTTATATCAAATTGGGTTCCCTACAAGCAATTTTGTATCAACTCTAAACTGAATCTGAGTGCCTAATCTAGCATTGTGTTACTGAAATGAAATTAGAGTGGAGAATGTAGCTAGGAAGGAAAAAAAATCAATGTCAAAAAAAAAGCTGAGAATGCAGTTTGTGTCAAGACAAGGCTGAATTTTTGGGTTTCAAGGCTGTGAATCAGGGAACAAGTTCGGAAAATGCATCCAAGAGAATTGAGGACACCCAATGCTGACCAAATCTGGAAGAAATGTAGATGATGGCGATTCTGATCAGCACACAGAAAAAAAAAGAAAGGGGCAGTGAAGGGGCTGAAATTCGATTTGGAATTCAGCCATTTCAAAGTGGGCAATTCAAATTCTCCACTACACTATGTGATGCTAGCTGATGTTAATTGTTGGAGAAATCAGAAGTTTTGCAAGTTCTGAAATTATATCATGGATGCTATACTTAAAAACAGAAGAAAGAAAAAAAAAAGAGAGAACAAATGAAGGAAGTGTGCCAACTTGTAAAGGAAATGTATCAAGAGTGAGTTACAAGGGTTGTTGAGTGAAAATTTTATGTTAAGTATCTATTTCACTTGATATCATATGTTCTTTGAAACAAATCTGAGCTGAAAAGAAAGAAGAAAAAGAAGAATGAGAAAAGAAAAGCAAAGTTGGCACGAATAGTCAAGAATTGGCACAAGAGGTCAAGGAAGGGTTTTTCATCCAAATCAAAGGCAATTATTCAAGTTTGACTTCACAACACTTTTTAGATCATTAGGGGACTGTATAAAGAAGCAAAGTACATTGTAAACATCTTTGAGCACTCAAGTCTTCCACTTTATCAATTTTTCCATTTTATTGGCTTTTATTCCATTTCTCACCATTTTCTATGCTTTTCATTTGTTTTTGTAGATATTGATCCCAATCATGAATAATGGTGAAGAGTAGATAATAAGCAAGCCTATGGTAGTGCAAGAAGCATGTGTGTTTGAGCGAGCTCCACTTCCATCATCAAGTTAGAACTTAAGGAGAGAGCCACCAAAATTTTCCTTGAAAGGCTCTGAGTTAGATTCATCTCAATGACTCATGATGGATGAAAATGCTAAGTTGTTGATTTAAGGACAAGATACTAATCCATAGGGCTTAGATTTATGAGAATTGACAACCTTAGGTAATTTGTTTTCATTTGCTTCTAATTATGCTTAAGAAAATCTAGGGGATACAGACTTAGTGTTTTCGCGAGACGCTCAAGGTTTAGTGTGGGGGAGTTGATAGATACCATTTTATTGATCATTTGAGATGCTTAAATCCATGTTTGACCTATGTTTTTATTGCTTAATTGTGAAATTGCCCTAGGTTTTAGGATTTCCACTTATTTTGGACTTAATTGTAAATTTACACATTTTTTGGATTATTTGGCCACTAATTTTCTGATATATTTTTTTATAGGCATGAAAGGATCCTGGACCTAGAGCATATTGGGTCAAACTTGAGTCGGAAGTGAACCGGATCGAATTATCAAGCTTACGATTAATCCGAGCCGTCCGATTCAAGAGCGGCTAGATCTGAGCCATCCGGGACAATCTGAAGCAATCCGAGCTAGGGATAGGGTTGATCAAGCACTATGATCAAGATCTGAAGTTTCATTCCAATCAGAGCTCAATCAACCGTTGGATCAAGCTCGGAGGGCTCTAGATCGTCCATTCATAGATTAGGTTGATCTGGACCATCCGTTGCACATCTGGAGGATCCAAGCTACCACAAGGCAGATCCTGACCCCAGATCAACATCCTCAAAGTTTGGCTCAAATCAGAGCAAGATCAGCCGTTGGATTTTCTCAATTCAATCTGAGCCGTCCATTCATATGTATTTAATCAAAAATTCCCTGCCTTCAGCCGTTGTCGCGTCTTCACCGCAAGTCTTCAGTTCTTCGTGTTCTTCCTTTGTTCTTCAATTCTTCTTCAATCCGAGGCGCGACCACCTCGATTCCAACCGAAATTCATCATCTGAATCCTTGGAAGGCAGTCTCGATCCAAAATTCATCTCAAACTTCATCCAGACAGAGTTGTTGAGGGTTTCGCATTCTCTGTGGTTCGGGAGCTTGGATCTTAGTTACAATCAAATTCAGATCACCTGAGCCACTTGTAGGGGTTCTCAGGTGAGCTCAGGTCGTCTCCAAATCTTCATCGCAGCTCAACAAGCCGGGATTGAAGGGCTCGGATCGGAATTTTCCCAGTTGAAGCAGTTTGAGCAGAATTGATGGATTGAAGTTGTTTTCCACTGATTTGCTGAGCCTAGGGGTTCGAAGCCAGCTCTTGCTTGACGACCAAGAAGATTTTGAACTTGGGAAGGAATAGAGGAGTAGTTTCCTTAGTTTAATTTCTGTTTTTGTAGTAGTTTTGTTTCTGCCGCAACTGTTCTGTTCTGAATTTCCTTCTCAGCTACTGTAATTTATGATTTTAAGTTGTTAGCTGTAATTTAGCTTTAATTCTGCAAGTAGAGTAGTATAGAAACTTGTTTAGTGATCAATTGAGTTAAATTTTGGTTTGCTTTTGTCTACATTGCTGCGTGCCAAATGCATTGTGGCGTGCCAAGCTAAATTTCTGCATATTAGTGATTTCAATTCCATTACACTAGTTGCTGTCAAGTAATTGCTAGTTTAAACTTCCTTGTTCCTAGATTAGTTACTTGCACTTAGTTTTCATTAGCTAGCTCAGCCCTTGATCTATTGCGAGAAAAAAAATCTGTAGCTAAGCTTTGAATTTCTGAACATCAAGTCTTAATTTCTGCATATCTCACTTCTGAATTTTCTTTGTTTCTCGAGTTCTAAATTAGCTCTGAATTCCTTGCCTTAGGCTTGCTTAGTTCTTTCCTAATAGCCTAGTTTCCCAATCGAACCAATCAGCTTAAAAAGTTGAGTTGAAAGATCACTCATTTCTTAATTTAGTGTTAACTTTTGGCACAAAGAGTTATCTCTTGCGTGCCAATTGATTTGAATCTTTTTTGCATCTGAATTTAGCTTGTTTTTGTGGCATATGATTGTGTTTGAATTCAATAAGCTTGCACTCACTCATATCTGAATTTTGTTGGCAGTGGTTGGGTTCCAAAAACATTTTAACTAAGTTGATGTTTGTTGCTTGTGTAATTTCTGAATTTTCTTTACATTGATTTGTGTTAAGCTTGTTTATTTCCGAAAAATCCCATCACTGCCTTTACTTCATTGCTTAGCATATCTTTTGTTTTGTCGAAATCAGAAAACGGTTTCCAAAAATTTGGTAAGTGCTTGATTAGGTTTCCATTAGGTTGAATACTAAGTGCATCTCTTTGTTTAGTTTATGAGTTGAGTTCTCTATTTTTCATTGTGTTTTCATATCTGAATTATAACCCAAAATCCAATTACGTATTTGAAACCCAAAAACACAAACGACACATAAATACAAGTTCGAATCAAACACGACAACTAGCCCCGAGAAAGATACGACCTGTGGCCCCTTTGCTACATTTTCAGATTTTGATTGCAAAAAGGGTTTCCAGCTTTTCATATACATTTAAATTCTGATGGTCCCACAATTCGTGACAACTTTAAACTAGTATTTCGGGGCTATCAGTACCTTCATTTAGAAAGAATTTAATTTCAGTTTCTAAGTTGTTTAAGGATGGATATTCTGTTACTTTTGATAATAAAGTTGTTATTAAGAGAAACAGAGAGATTATCTATTCGGGTACGTTGGTTGGCAATCTATATACTCTGGAACCAGAACCTCCCACGATGCACACTGAAGTAAATAGCTCATCATCTAACTCAAATAAGAGAAAAGAGCCTTCTAAGATGAATCAGACATATCGTTGGCACCTTAGGCTTGGTCATATTAACCTTAGTAGGATTCAAAGGTTGATAGCCGATGGGCCCCTGGGTGCATTGGTAGTGGAGGATCTCCTGACCTGTGAGTCTTGCTTGGAAGGTAAGATGACCAAGAGTCCTTTCAAGGCTAAGGGGTACAGGGCCAAAGATGTGCTAGAACTGATTCATTCTGATTTGTGTGGCCCTATGTCAATCCAGGCTAGAGGTGGCTTTGAATATTTCGCCACTTTCATTGACTATTCAAGGTATGGGTACATTTACCTGATGTGCCGCATGTTTGAATGCTTTGATAAGTTCAAAGAATTCAAGGCTGATGTGGAGAAACATCCAGGTAAAAGTATCAAGACACTGCGATCAGATCGTGGTGGCAAGTACCTCCTTGGAGAGTTTAGGAGCTACTTATCAGAAGCTGGGATTCAGTCCCAGCTAACTGCACCTGGCACACCCCAGCAGAACGGAGTGGCAGAAAGAAGGAATAGGATGTTGGATCGAGAAAACCGATAGAGGGGGGGGGTGAATATCGGAAATCGTTCGGAATTTCGTAAAGAGCAATTGCACAGCGGAAGTAAAAATAAACACAACATAGAGACACAGTCGATTTTACTTGGTTCGGAGCCTGTGTCGACTCCTACTCCAAGGCCCACGGTCGTTGACCATTTACTTTGGGCAATTCTATATGAAGCGCAATAATAGTTACAGAATTTGGTTACAAAGTAAGTGCACGAAAATAATAATAAAGAATTGCACTCTTCGTTACCGACGTCCGGAGTGTATTGACTTTTTCGAGGCAGCGGGACGTCGTCGGCTCGAGTTGGAGTGTTTCTGGAGCAAGGCACGAGCGTAGAAGAGCTTTGAGGTGTTGAAAGAATTGATTATCGGAAGCCTTGGTCGAGGGCCCTTTATATAGGGCCAGGGGGCGCCCGGGACGTCGGGGGCGCCCCCCACGTGTCCTTCGATCCGGTTCAATCTCGGTCAGCGTCTGATCCACTTATCTTCGGGATCCGCTTTGACCGGGGCGCCCGGAGCGCTCGAGGCGCCCGGGTTGACCGGGTCAAATCTTATCTTCTGGCTTCGAAGGCTTCTGGTCCGAGGCATGCACATGGGGGCCCCCGGGAGCAGTGGGGGCGCCCCGCCCAGCAGCTGTTCGAACCCTTTTTTCTTTGACTTGTTTAGTATGCACCTTGGGGGCGCCCGGGACACTCCGGGCGCCCTACTCAGCCATTGCCTCTCTCCTTTGAGGCTTTCTGAGCTGCAGACACACGTTCCTTCGGTCCTGCATCCAGGGTTAGTCCAAAACACAATGCAACAATAAAATATTTATTTATACAGCCTTAGCTGTCTTGGTTATGACTTTGGTCTCCAAAATGGAGCCCTTGGTCGAACCGACGCCTACTGTTCCCTCGACGGGGAACGCATCCTCAGCTACTCCTCTCGGGAGATTTACCTGATGCCAACCGCTCCTTTGGTTGGACTTTTGCCTGACGGTCCTTTGTCAGGTCTTGGATACTGGCAGTCCTTCGCCAGTTGCCTAGCAGTCCTTCGCTAGGGCTTGGATACTGGCTGTCCTTCACCAGTTGCCTAGCAGTCCTTCGCTAGGGCTTTGCTACTGGCAGTCCTTGTCCAGTTGCCTAGCAGTCCTTCGCTTGGGCTTTGCTACTGGCAGTCCTTCGCCAGTTGCCTACCAGTCCTTTGCTAGGACTTTATCTCTGCACACTAGAGTAACTTGTTAGAAACACAAGTAAGACTTAACTTTTGACCTCTGTTGCCATTATCAAAACACAGGTTTGACTTTGGTGCATTCTGCACCAACATAGGACTCTTATGGGAATGGTTAGGTCAATGATGAGCTATTCAGACTTACCTGATTCGTTCTGGGGATACGCTCTGGATACGGCAGCGTACATACTGAACTTGGTTCCATCTAAGTCAGTCCCTCACACTCCCACAGAACTGTGGACCGTGTGCAAGCCCAGTCTAGGACATGTTCGGATTTGGGGTAGTCTAGCACATGTGCTGAAGGGAGATACTGATAAGTTGGAATCTCGTACGGAGGTACATCTATTCGTAGGCTATCCTAGGGGAACGAAGGGTGGTCTGTTCTATAGTCCTAAGGATCAGAAGGTAATTGTTAGCACAAATGCCAGATTCTTGGAAGAGGACTATGTGATGAACCATAAGCCAAAGAGTAGACTAGTGCTTGAAGAGTTAAGATGGGACGTTCCGACTTCAAGACCAATTGTACAAGAGGACACACCAAAAGTCACTGCACCGCGTGTCACTGAGGATACACGGGTAGTACCTCGTCGCAGTGGGAGGGTAGTATGATAGTCTGAAATGTTCATGTTTTTGGGAGAGTCTTAGGACATGGTCCCGGGTAAACATGAACCGGATCCCTGAACCTATGACGAGGCCCTCCAAGACAAGGATGCAGATTCTTAGCAAAGGGCAATGAACTCCGAGATAGAATCGATGGATTCAAACCATGTCTGGGAGCTAGTAGAACCACCCAATGGTGTAAAAGCCATTGGATGCAAGTGGATCTTCAAGAGAAAGAGGGGATCAGACGGGAAGGTTGAGCCCTTCAAAGCAAGGCTTGTTGCGTAATGGTACACTCAGAAAGAGGGTATCGATTATGAGGAGACCTTTTCACCAGTAGTCATGCTTAAGTCGATCCGGATTCTCTTATCTATAGTAGCTCATATGGATTATGAGGTATGGCAGATGGATGTCAAGACAGCCTTCCTTAACGGGAGTCTTAAGGAGACCATCTACATGCAACAACCTGAAGGTTTCATTGCAAAGGGCAAAGAGCATCTAGTGTGCAAGCTTAATCGATCCATCTATGGATTGAAGCAAGCTTCAATGTCTTGGAACATCCGCTTTGATGAAGTAATCCAGTCATATGGATTTACTCAAAGTCCGGATGAGTCATGTGTGTATAAAAGGTGTGACAAAAACGTAGTGGTGTTTCTGTACTTTACGTAGATGACATTTTGTTAATTAGCAACAATGTCAAAATGTTATCAGTCGTAAGGGTCTGGCTATCAAAGCAGTTTGATATGAAAGACTTAGGAGAAGTGGGACACATCCTTGGGATCAAGGTCATAAGGGATCGCCAGAGAATGATGTTGTGCTTATCCCAAGCTTCATATGTTGTCACAGTCTTGTCTCGTTTTGGCATGGAAAACTCCAAGAAGGGTTTCCTGCCCTTCAGGCATGGAGTTCCTCTATCCAAGGAGATATGTCCGAAAACATCAAAGAAGATAGAGGAAATGAAGGTGGTTCCTTATGCCTCGGCAGTAGGAAGCCTCATGTATGCTATGTTGTGCACGAGACCTGATATATGTTTTGCCGTGGGAATGGTTAGCAGATATCAGAGTAACCCTGGACAGGGACATTGGACAGTGGTAAAACATATATTGAAATACCTGAGACAGACTAGGGATTATATGCTGGTTTACCGGGCAGACCAATTAGTCCCTGTGGGTTATACAGACTCAGATTTCCAGTCAGATAGGGACAAGAGTAAGTCTACCTCAAGGTTTGGATTACTTTAGGAGGTGGAGCCATTGTTTGGAGGAGTGTCAAGAAGAAGTGTGTGGCGGACTCCGCCATGGAAGCTGAGTATGTGGCAGCCTCGGAGGCGGCCAATGAAGCTGTATGGCTTAGAAACTTCATCATGGACATGGATGTGATTCCTGGTTTGCCCAGATCTATCACAATCTTTTGTGATAACACTGGTGCAGTTGCAAACTCGAAGGAACCACGAGCCTATAAGGCGAATAAACACATAGAGCGCTGATGAACCCAAAATAGGTGTCACGAAAGTGGGTCTCAAATTTAGATATTTATAAAGCTGGAAACCCTTTTTTCAATCAAAGAAGAAAAGCGTAGTAAAGGGGCCACAGGTCGTATTTTTCCAAGGGCTAGTTCAAGTTTGTTTGATTCAAGCTTGCATTTATGTGTCGTCAATGTTTTTGGGTTTCAAATGAAAATTGAGTTTTGGTTTCGAATAGACAAGAAAATGCAATGAAAAGGAAGGAAAAATTAACCAAGTGAACTAAACAAGGGAATAGCAATTAAAGAAATCTGAAGTACCAACAATTGAACTAACTATAGACTATTTAACTGATCAATGAAGCTTAAAAAGATATGCTTTCAATGAAGGAAAACACAGGAATGGAAATATTCAAAATTGAGTAAGTGTTAAATCGAAGACAAGCTAGTGCAGGAAATAAATGTGCAAGAATTCAAAACTAAGAGCAAAAACGAAATGCAACATGAATTGGATGCACAAATCATACAAGTTATCTGATTTCAAATGCAATTAAGTTTCAATGCAAAGCTTCACTGATACAAGTTCAGAAATGGTAATTGGGAATTGCAGAAATGGAGTTGGCTGGCAGAAATAGTATGCAGAACTTACTAAATGAAGTGCAGGAATGTAACAACAAATCTAATGCTGAAGCTATGAATTGCGAGCTAAATTCGAATCATTATTCTAAATGCAGGAAGCTTGAAATTGGCTAAGGTTTTCTTGGCACTCACTTAAGAAGCTACAACAGAAACTTGCTGACCTTTAAATGGATTTGTACAGAATTGAAACTGATTAATGCTGGAAAGAAAAACAGGTTGCAGAAATAGAATGTGGAATCTACTAAATTGAATGCAGAAATAGAATCTGATACGCATAGGCTGAAAACTAATGCAGAAATGAAACTAAAACCTGTTGGGAAGCAACCAGCTACAATGGAAATCAAGACAAGAAAACATAAAACTGACTTGATACTAAATTTCAGAAGTAAACTACTGTAGAAGTGGAAATTGAAGTTGGCAGCAATAAACTGACATGCATAAATCGAAAACTGAATGCAGGAATAGAATTCAAATGCTTGGGAAACGAGACAAGCTTCAATTTAAATTCAGAATGTAAAGATCAAGCTGACTTGATACAAAACTGATACACAAGAATAGGGCTGAACAGAAATACAGATTTGACTCAAGCAAAAACAGCTGATCTAAATCCAATTGGTCATTGCAAAAACAATCTATCTAATAAGAATACTGACTTGCAACTCTAATCAAAACAGGAACTGATCAGAAAAGAAACTATAGCAGTGGATACGAGACAGAAAAATAACTGAAAATGTAAAACAAAAAAACTGATACGCAGCTAAAGTTGAAATGCAGAAAACAAATCTGATACGCAAGAATTGAAACCAGAATTAAGCTGAAATTACAACTATTGTTCACTAAACAGAATCCCTAATTGATTATCTTGCGGAATGAAACCTAATTTAAGCTGAAACAATTCAGAAATTGTAGCTAAAGTACTGATACGAAAAACAGAACAGAATTCAGAGCAGAATTGAAATTACAGCTACAAACAAGAAGAAATACAACTAAAAACTAATCCTCGACCATTCCTTGTCTCAAGACCTCCTTATTCGTCACGCAAGGGCAAGCCAAGAACCCCTTCAACTCGCAAATCGCTGGGAAATTTAGCTCCAATGTCAGATCTGCTCAAAACTGCATCTGGCGCAATCTGGAGCTAAAATCGCCACTGAAACTTCCTCCCAACGATCCAAATCTTGCTCCAAGGTTGTGATCGAGTTGGCCACGCCTTCAGATGGAAGAAATCGCTAACAAAAACGAAGAACAAATGAGAAAACGAGAAGAAACTCAGATGGAAATGGCGATGACGCGACATTCAGATCTGAAGCAGAGTTTTGTTTAAGTAGTTGAACAGTGGACGACCCATATTAATCCCACTTCGTCCAACGGTTGATCTTAGTCCGATTTGACTCAAATTTTCCAGATCTTGATCAGAGGTCAGGATCATCCTCGTAGTAGCTTGGATCTGCCAGATCTACAACGGATGGTTCAGATCACCTTGATCTTTGAATGGATGGTCTAGATCCCTCTGATCGTGATCCATTGGCTAGATGATCTCCGATTGGGCTGAAACATTCAGATCTTGATCTAATCGCTTGATTAACCTTAATCCCAGCTCGGATTGATCAGAAGTTCTCAGATGGTCTAGATCTAACCGTTCTTGCATCGGACGGTCCATACGAGTCGGAGCTTGATCACTTGATCCAGTCCACTTTTGACTCAACCTTGACCCAACATGACCTAGGTCCTTGATCATTTGAAACCTACAAAAGTAGATCAAAAATTTAGTGACAAAACAACTCAAATATATCAAAATTTACAATTAGGTCCAAAAAGAGTATAAATCCTAAAACCTAGGGTAAATCCACAATTACACAAGTAAAATATGGGTCAAACACGGATTTAAGCATACAAAATGATTAATAAAATGACACTTATCAACTCCCCCACACTTAAGCTTGAGCGTCTCGCGAAAAGTACTAAATATATATCCCCTAGCTTTTTCTCAAACATAAGTAGAAGCAATTGAAAAGAAATTACCTAGGGTTGTTAATTCTCAAAAATCTAAGCTCTATGGATTAGTATCTTGTCCTTAAATCAACAACTTAGCAATTTCAACCTTCATGATTCATTGAGATGAATATAACTCTCTAAGCCTTTCAAGGGAAGTTGTTGGTGGCTCTCTTCCTTAGTTCTAAGTACATGATGAAAATGGAGCTCACTCATACACACATGCTTCTTGCACTACCATAGGCTTGATTATTATCTACTCTCCACCATTATTCATGATTAGAATCAATCATCTATAAAAGCTTATTCAAAAGTGAAAGACATATGAAATGGTAGAAATGAAATAAAAGCCAAGTAAATAGCAAATTTGAATGAGTGGAAGACTTGGATGTTCAAGGATATTCTTGATGCATTTTTTCCCTCCTTTCAGTCCATATAATCAAGTCAAAGTGGGATGAAACGAGGCTTTGACATTGCTCTTCAAAAATCTTATGAAAACAATTCATCAACTCCTTTGTGCGAATTTCACTCTTGTGTGCCAAACCTACTTCCTTCTCTTCCTTTTCTGATTTTTTTTCTTACTTTCGTGTCTCTAAAGATATCAGAATGATGGTGCAGATCTTCAGTTTGGATGAACTTTCTTCACTAATTGCATTGTGCCGAAACTTCAATTGGATACCAACTTGCTTCTTTGTTTTTTTCCTGTTTTTCTTCCTTTTTCAAACTGTTTTCTATTTTCTATTTTTTTTTTCTTCAGCTCTCAAGCCTATTAATGTTCAATTGAAACTCTTCTCGGCCTTGAATCTGCATCATGGAAACTTGAAACATTAAATAGCAATCAGTAAATTAGAAGCTCAAAATGTAATCTTCCTTTTGATACTTATTCCTTACAAGTTGGCACACTTCTTGCAACTTTTTTTTTCTGTTTCAACTTTCAGTTTCACGGCATCATTTTCAGAATCAAAGGTCATCAAGTCATTCATCCTTGCAATTCTCTGAATTTTCAAAGCAGTTACATACTAAGTTTCCTAATTCATAGCATAAGAAAACCAAATTCAGCCCCAAGTTGAAACAAAACTGCTTGTATAGAAACATTCCAATCTGATTTTTTTTTCTTCTTCCTGCAGATTCAATAACAGCCCGTCACAGATTTTTATAGCACTTCACAGCTCCTCACTTCCAGTATTTCCAGATTATTCAGACATCTTCCTCCACTTAATGGGCTTGATACTTTGCTTCATTTGTGTTTTTTTTTTCTTCCAGCTCAGTTTTTTTTTCTCTGATTTCAACTTAGCACAGAATCCCTGCAGTGGTTTCAACTTAACACAGCTACAATTCATTCTCTAACATAATAGCCGGAACATGCTCTATAGCAATTTTGATACATCTTCTTCATTTGTGTGTGCCACTTGTTTTTTTTTTCAATGCAGATTTTTTTTATATGGCGTGCAATTTGAATCTTCAAAAGATGATGAGAAATATAAATGCTTCAATTGTTTCCATCCTTAACCAATACTTCTTGCTTATTCTTGACACCAACTCAACTCAATTTGGCACATGAATTTTTTTTTTTTTCAAATGAAGTGCTTCCTTGATGAAAATTCATTCCAAAACACTAATCACTCCCCCACACTTAATCTTTTGTCCGTCTCGGGCAAAATAACATCAAAGAACATCCTTAAACAAACAAGTCCCTATAAAAGCATGGTTAGGAGTAGGAAATAAGGAAAGGAAAATAGAATGAACACGATTATTGTCAAGAATTGATATGGAAAGGTAAACAAATTTAATAGCCTCGATAGATGTGATCCAATCATTGAAATATAGTTTTAAAAGAACCTAAGCAAGTTCTAGAGTACAATCACATGTATGTGTCACAAAAATAAGGCTAATCCTCCCTAGGTAAAAATAATTCATCTCAAGTCCTCAATCAAGAATCCATGGCCAAGTAGTACTCAAGCATCCAAGATTTCATCCATGAGCTCAAATCTAAAGTTTTAACAACCAAATTTAATTTGTTTTCAAAAGACTCTAAAATGTTATCAAGACAACCTAGAGGGATACATTTATTCCTACTCATGAAGAAAAAGTGTCAAAAGACATAAAATGGTATTTACAATGTCTCCTATTTATTCTTCTACTCTACTCACGCATTTATTAGCAAGAACACTTTTTAAAAGAAAATTCTATTTCTAAAGAACATAAAAATGAAAAAGGCAATGAAAGAAAATGCAAGAAAAAATAAACTCCCCTTCATTTCTGGTGGTCGGAGTCTATCAAGAAATAACCTCCATTATGGTAGTGGAGGGGTAGGGGTAGCTGAAAAAATTTCCTTCATTTGCTCAATTTTATTTTGCATTCCTCCCCCACACTTAGACTTTGCAATAAACTGTTCAGGTGGCCGAAGATGATTTAAGTACAATAGCCACTTCAGAGGTGGAGTGTTATAAGTCAAAGCAAGATCATCTCCTCCCTCTTTATTCTTTTTGGAAAATCTTCCAGGAGGTCGGAGACTGTTTAGGTGGAGCACCCATTCCAGAAGTCGTCTAGACCCTGCAAAACCATGTAAGACCTCCCTCAAGCATGCAGGGTAAGAAAGAAGTGCAATATCATCAATCTCTACATAAAATGTATCCAAAAATGCATCGCATCCAATAAAATCAATTTTGGGTATCTCAGTAAATTTTTCACAAGCAGTTTCTACATAAGATATATCAAGAAAAGTTTCACAGTCAATAAAATCAATCTCTGGTACCTCCATATGTTTTTCACACTCAATTTCAGCATAAGATATAACAAGAGATTCTTCACAATAAACAACTTCAATTTCAGGTTCTTCTAAAAATTTTTCACAATCAAAATCCATCAAAGGTATCTCAAGAAATGTTCCACAGCCAATCAAATCAATCTCAGGTACCTCCAGAAGTTTTTCACATTCAATTTCGGCATAAGAAATAACAAGAGATTCTTCACAATAAACAACTTCAATTTCAGGCTCTTCTAAAAATTTCTCACAATCAATTTTTGCATAATCTGTCTCAAGAATATCATAGCAATGAATAAGATCAAGTCTGGGTACCTCTAAAAAATTTTCATAATTATTTTTCACAAATGATGTATCAAGACATTCATCATAACAAACAATATCAATTATAGGTGCCTCTAAAATTTGTTCGCAGCCCATATCTACAAGAGATGTATCAAATAATGCATTAGACCAATGACATCAATTTTTGGTACCTCTATTGGATTTGCACAAGCAGTTTCTACACAAGGTATATCAATAAATTCATCATAACCAATAAAGTCAGCACTAGGTACCTCGCTGAATTTTTCTGAACAAAGAGGAGAAATACTTACCTGAGCGTGCTGAAGAATACCTGGAGGTTCTACAAGAGTAGATGTATCCATGGCCTCCTCCTGGTCAAGTACATGCTCCTCTTCAGCCTCAAGCTCTGGTGGGCACTCAACTAGAATAGGTGATCCTTGGGTTCTTGCTTCCACCATGCAAGTCCCTACACTTTCTGGCCTAACCTCTAAATCATTCAATGATGGTGGTCCCTGGGGCTCTGTGCAATCCCCTACACCTGTAGAATCATCTTCTATGCATGCTCCTTCTGTAATATCTGCAACCACAATATCAGAAAAATTAGGACCATCAATAACACTACCATCATAAAATAAAAGTCTAGAATGGTCCTGTGGAGCTTCAGTTTCTTCTTCTGGAGCTGAAAAATTTGGAAATGAATTTTGAATAGGAATCTCCGGAGGGATGCATGCTGTAGGTGCCCTGATTTTGATGACTTCTTCTTCTTCTTCCACCAACCTCCAAGTTAGTTCACAGTCATACCCCTTAAAATCCTGAGTAGCCTGAGGAGATGGTTGGCTTGATCCTTGAACTTGCATTTGATTCATTTGACTATCAATTTGTCCAACGCCTCTTTCGATGTCCTGAAGCCTTTGTTGCTTTTGTTGATATTGTAGGACTTGTTGAAACATCTCCTCCAGCCTTTGTTGCTGAGCCTCACTCTCATTAGGATTCTCAAAGCCTCCTTGATTGGTGTGAAACTCCTGTTGGCCTTGAAATGTAGCATAAGGCTGCTCAAAACTGTAAGTAGGCTGTGAAGTCTGAAATTGAGACTGTGGGGGTTGATAAAATGGTTGAATAGGCTGATTAAATTGCTGAAAACTTGGTTCACAACTTGGTGGAGATGGCTGAAAATTATGATTCTAGAAACTCTGATCATAGGGCTGAATTTGTTGGTTGGAAGATTGGATTGGTTGCTGAAAATTCTGATTCTGGAATTGAAAATTCTGAATTGGTGGCTGAAAATTCTGATCGTTTGTTGGAAAATTTTGCTGTGAAGGTTGAGATCCACTCTGATTTTGATTCTGGAAAGTCTGAAATGGTTGGAACCCTTGCTGAAAATTTTGACTTGATTGAAAATCTTACTGAATTTGTTGAAATGGAGACTAAAAATTCTGGTTGCTTGGCTGAAATTGCTGTGGAAATTGATATGGTTGCTGAAAATTCAAATTATCTCGGTACCCTTGTTGAATTCCTTGAAAAGACGACTGATCTTGTTGACAAGGTTGCAGAAATTGGGGCTGGAATTGCTGGAAATTTGAGTAGGGCTGTTGAAAATCTTGATTTGGTTGCTGATTGAAAAATTGGTTCTGCTGAAAGTTTAAATAGGGTTGCCCTTGCTGAAACTGAAAGTTTGGTTGCTGAAAATTCAAATGGGACTGCTGAAAAGATTGGTTTTGTTGCATAAACTGCTGACATGGCTGCTGGTAAATAGGTGAATCACTGTTGGGTCTCGGTTGGGACTTCAAGTGCTTAATCACATTTTTTAACCCCCCAGTGCATCGTTGAGCTCTGTATAGTCCTCTGGTGAAAACATTTTGATCTTACAGCCCTGTCACAAAACAAAAAAGAAAAATGGCAGCAACTGTATACAAAAGATAAAACAAAAGAAAATAGAATCAAATGATATGCCCATAAGCACACAAGCATAAATCAAACAAATCAACTAGTTGCTTCCCCGGCAACGGCGCCAAAAATTTGATGAATCCAGAATAGGTGTCACGAAAGTGGGTCTCAAATTTAGATATTTATAAAGCTGCCTTTTTGCAATCAAAGAAGAAAAGCATAGTAAAGGGGCCACAGGTCGTATTTTTCCAAGGGCTAGTTCAAGTTTGTTTGATTCAAGCTTGCATTTATGTGTCGTCAATGTTTTTGGGTTTCAAATCAAAATTGGGTTTTGGTTTCGAATAGACAAGAAAATGCAATGAAAAGGAAGGAAAAATTAACCAAGTGAACTAAACAAGGGAATAGCAATTAAAGAAATCTGAAGTACCAACAATTGAACTAACTATAGACTATTTAACTGATCAATGAAGCTTAAAAAGATATGCTTTCAATGAAGGAAAACACAGGAATGGAAATATTCAAAATTGAGTAAGTGTTAAATCGAAGACAAGCTAGTGCAGGAAATAAATGTGCAAGAATTCAAAACTAAGAGCAAAAATGAAATGCAACATGAATTGGATGCACAAATCATACAAGTTATCTGATTTCAAATGCAATTAAGTTTCAATGCAAAGCTTCACTGATACAAGTTCAGAAATGGTAATTGGGAATTGCAGAAATGGAGTTGGCTGGCAGAAATAGTATGCAGAACTTACTAAATGAAGTGCAGGAATGTAACAACAAATCTAATGCTGAAGCTATGAATTGCGAGCTAAATTCGAATCATTATTCTAAATGCAGGAAGCTTGAAATTGGCTAAGGTTTACTTGGCACTCACTTAAGAAGCTATAACAGAAACTTGCTAACCTTTAACTGGATTTGTACAGAATTGAAACTGATTAATGCTGGAAAGAAAAACAGGTTGCAGAAATAGAATGTGGAATCTACTAAATTGAATGCAGAAATAGAATCTGATACGCATAGGTTGAAAACTAATGCAGAAATGAAACTAAAACCTGTTGGGAAGCAACCGGCTACAATGGAAATCAAGACAAGAAAACATAAAACTGACTTGATACTAAATTTCAGAAGTAAACTACTGCAGAAGTGGAAATTGAAGTTGGCAGCAATAAACTGACATGCATAAATCGAAAACTGAATGCAGGAATAGAATTCAAATGCTTGGGAAACGAGACAAGCTTCAATTTAAATTCAGAATGTAAAGATCAAGCTGACTTGATACAAAACTGATACGCAAGAATAGGGCTGAACAGAAATACAGATTTGACTCAAGCAAAAACAGCTGATCTAAATCCAATTGGTCATTGCAAAAACAATCTATCTAATAAGAATACTGACTTGCAACTCTAATCAAAACAAGAACTGATAAGAAATGACCTCCTTGTTCGTCACGCAAGGGCAAGCCAAGAACCCCTTCAACTTGCAAATCGCTGGGAAATTTAGCTCCAATGTCAGATCTGCTCAAAACTGCATCTGGCACAATCTGGAGCTAAAATCGCCACTGAAACTTCCTCCCAACAATCCAAATCTTGCTCCAAGGTTGTGATCGAGTTGGCCACGCTTTCAGATGGAAGAAATCGCTAACAAAAATGAAGAACAAACGAGAAAACGAGAAGAAACTCAGCTGGAAATGGCGAAGACGCGACATTCAGATCTGAAGAAGAGTTCTGTTTAAGTAGTTGAACAGTGGACGACCCAGATTAATCCCACTTCATCCAACGGTTGATCTTAGTCCGATTTGACTCAAATTTTCCAGATCTTGATCAGAGGTCAGAATCATCCTCGTGGTAGCTCGGATCTGCCAGATCTACAACGGATGGTTCAGATCACCTTAATCTTTGAATGGATGGTCTAGATCCCTCTGATCGTGATCCAATGGCTAGATGATCTCCGATTGGGCTGAAACCTTCAGATCTTGATCTAATCGCTTGATTAACCTTAATCCCAGCTCGGATTGATCAGAAGTTCTCAGATGGTCTAGATCTAACCGTTCTTGCATCGGACGGTCCATACGAGTCGAAGCTTGATCACTTGTTCCAGTCCACTTTTGACTCAACCTTGACCCAACATGACCTAGGTCCCTGATCATTTGAAACCTACAAAAGTAGATCAAAAATTTAGTGACAAAACAACTCAAATATATCAAAATTTACAATTAGGTCCAAAAAGAGTATAAATCCTAAAACCTAGTGTAAATCCACAATTACACAAGTAAAATATGGGTCAAACACGGATTTAAACATATAAAATGATCAATAAAATGACACTTATCAAGCGCAAGTACCACCTGATATGAAAATCGTAAAGCGAGGAGAAGTGGTTGTCGCCATGATTGCATCAGAGGACAACCTGGCAGATCCTTTCACTAAGGCTCGTCCATCTAGAGTTTTTGGAAGGCATATGGAGGATATGGAAATCAGATGTATGGCAGTGGGAGAACAGCAGTGTTTTTAAGTATTAGTGGGAGATTGTACGATGTGTATACTGAAAGACATGACTTTTATTATATGAACATCTTTAATTATGAAAAGAGAATCACGACTACACTAGATGTTTGTTTATATTAGTACATACACGAAGTCCACTTACTTTGCATTGTAGATAACATGGTGTATGGTGTCATACAGAATATCATGTTATCAGTTCCTTGATTAGTATAAATAAGAGGCCCACAACCGAGATTGAATTGGACAACCCATCGGGATGGTTGTAGTGTAGTTTGGTGTGGATGGTCTTGACCATAGAACTACACTAGTGTACAATGAGTACATTGAGCAGGACCGAAACTCGAGGTTATCCGATTTGTACTGACTAGATAATTGGATAGGACCTCAGATGATATTATAGAGGACGATCCCTTAATCCCGAAATAATATCGGACATATATTATTAATTATTGTTTCTTTAATTTACCAATGGGTGAGATTTATTATGTTAGATCGATAGACCCGGTAAGTTGGGAGATAATATTAATAATATAATGTGCTGATGATTATTGACGGAATCTGTGTCGTGGTGAGTCAGGATGATGATGCCCCCTTGATGAGCTCAAAAGGTTCATTGTGCTAAACCCTGCAGGTGGATTTGATCCGGCACGTTGATAAGGTTGAGTGGTACTAATCAAGGATCCAGAAGTTAATTAATTTAAATTGTCAGTAATTTAATTAATTAACGAGCATGCGAGATCTTAAACATGGGGGGATGGATGACTCGTAATCTGTGGAGCCCATATGAAAATATGGGGGTTGATGAGGAAGTTCAATTAAGATCCTTTAGTGGAATGGATCTTAATCAATGGATCGGGTTTGGATCCATTAGTGGGCCAAGAACCAACTCCTCCTCTTGGTCCCTGCCTTAGCCCTATAAATACTCTATGAAATCAAGAAACCAAGAGCTAATCAATCCAAGAGCCAACACCAAAAGCCTCTCCTTTTCTCTCCTTCTCTCCTAGGGTTCGGCGGCGCACCAAGAAGAGAGGAGAATTGTCTCCTCGGTTCTTCTTCCTCCTTCCACCAAACTTTGGCTGGGGATCACAGAGATAAGGGAGAGAGGTTCTCTTCCTTTTGTGGTGCTCGGTGAAGGAGAAGGAGGCGGCGGCGGCAAGGCAGAGGCGGCGCAACCTCCTCTTGCGGCGGCGGTGCATGGTTGAGGGAGAGATGGTTGTTCGGCTAGCTTGGGTAAGGAAGAAGGTTCTTTCCTTCCTTCTTCTTCTTCTTCATCTTCCTCTTGAGGTGCGCCACTGGTCCGGAGGGCTTGGAGTCGGCTCCGGCGGTCGGCGGCGCAAAGGGAGAGGGAAGAGGTCGGCGGCGCAAAACCCTAGTGGCTAGGGTTTTGGTTGACTGTGAGAAGGGGATTGGTTGGAGCTCTTGATGATCTCGGATCACAGTAGATCATCGCCCACACGACGTCCGCGAAGGGAGGGACATAAGGTAGAAGACCGTGAGGTGATCGGAAAGGTATAACTTTCCATACGCTCCTTTGTATTTCCTTATGTCTTTTATGTGTCATGTTTATATGTCTTGTCATTTTATGTTTAAGAATTTATTGTTTTGTTTTCAAAATATGATAAATAAATTCTTAATTGGACCTTGACTATAAACACAAAAGCCGGCGATCAATTCGTCACCTTTTCCGCGGTCGAACGGTCGAGCAAATTACAAGGCCAGTTTTGGTAATTGGCTAAGTTGTAATTTGGATCGTTCGATACGGCACGAGACGGTCGATGGGAGACGGGTCTCCACTCGGATTAATTTTTTAATCCGTAGACGTGGAAAGGTCTCTCGGATCGACCAGGTATTCGCTAGGGAAACTCGCCAAGCCATACCCTACAGCTACTTATTTACATCCATCGATCCTATACTCCACAAAGGAGTGTACATATAATCTAGATCGAAAGTAAATAAATGCTCGACTAAACAGGTGTCGTATTTAATTACAAAAATTAAATACCTAATTTAGCCTCGTCAACCCCTAGGATTCAATTAATTACAAAAATACATAATCAATCAGATACAACCATTATTAATGCCATAATAGTTGGAATCTAGTGTCTACAACAAAGAGTTAGCCTATACTCATCCAAATATTATTCAGCAAAAATAAAATATATGATAATGTGCAGAAAAGTAATCAAATCCTAAGCATACAAAATCGGAAACCTTAGCTCTGATATCAATTGATGGGATAGCTAGGGTATGGCTTCGCAGGTTTCCTAAACGAACACAGAGTCGAACATGAGAGACTTCTCCATGTCTATGAATTAAAAATATATCCCGAATGGAGACCCGTCTCCCAAGCGACCGTCTCATCATCGTATCAATTGATTCAAGTTACAACTTAGCCAAACTCATAAGTAGGACCTTGTAACTTTCTGAATCAATTGACCATGGAAAAGATGACGAGCGGATCGTCAATTTTTGTGTTTATCTTAGGGTCCATAACTTAATTAATTATCAATATTAATTATCAAATAATTAAACCATGACAACTAATTAAGAACACACATGCGATAATAAAAATCACATAAAATATCAAAGAAAACAAAAAGGAGCCAAAGAAAGATATACCTCGTCTTTTACCTCGCAGTCTTCTACCGTATGACACTCCCTTCTTGGACGTCGTGTGGGCGACGATCTACCAAGATGCGGAATCACCAAGGGTCAAAATTAATCACCTTCTTCAATGCCTTTCCACTCACCAACAAAAACCCTATCCTAGGGTTTTCGGCCGGCCACTCCTTCTCACCTCCACTTTGTGCCGCCGGTGACCGCCACCACCCAAGAAGCTCCGGCCACAAGGGAGCTAAGGTGTAGGAGGATAGGAAGATGAAGAAGAGGAAGAGAAGAGGAAGGGAGAACCAATCTCCTCTTCTTCCCGCACACACCCGCAGCCACCTCTTTCTTCCTCTTCAAGCCCGCCGGCGCCAACAAGGAAAGATCCTTGTTTTTCGCCCGCTGACCACCTCATCTCCCAATTGAAACCTGCTCCTTGCCTCAAGGAGACTCCAGCCACAAGAGAATAGGCGATGGAAGAGGAAGAAGATAGAGAAAACCAAAGCTCAAGCACTCCTCCTTCTTCTTCCTTTTTGCGGCGACAAACACCACCAACATCCCCTTTTCTCCTTTGCTTCGCCGGTTCCAACTATCCCAGGGATTACTCCAGCCAAAAGGGAGAAGAGAGGAAGAAGAAACCGATGGAGAAGAGGTCTTTCCCTTCCCCTTTTTCTCTTTGTTGCCGCCGGCCACAATAAGGGTTGCCGCAACCCTAAGAGAGAGAAGTGAGAGAAAGGTTTTGGTTTATTGGATGATTAATTATGGATAAATTCTTGATTAATTTGCCTTGGTATCATGACTCCTATGGGGTATATATAGGGCTAAGATAGGGACCATGAGGAGGAGTTGGGTCTTGGCCCACTAATGGATCCAAATCCGATCCATTAATGGAGATCCATTCCACTAAAGGATCTCCATTAATTTGATAGTGCCCACAACACGTGTCACGAGTGAGCCTCAAATTTAGATATTTATAAACTGAAAACCCTTGGCTAACAAGATTAAATGTAGTATAGGGGCCTCAGGTCGTATTTTTCCAAGGACTAGTTGTGAATGTTTAATTCAAGCTTGAAAGTTATTTGTCATCAAATGTTTTGGGTTTTCTAGTAAAATGGGGGTTTTTGGCGATAAGAGATGACAATATGAAATAACAATTCGGAACAAAATAGACTTGACTAAACAGAAACGAATTAGGAAATTGCAAGGACTACTCTTAACCTATTAAAAGGAACTAAGCAATTCGACTTCAACTATTGAATTGAAATTAAAGTACTAATTACAGAGAATTAATTGCAGAGAACTAAATGCAAGAAACTAATTGTAGAAATTGAAAGCTAGAACAAAACAATTCTTAGGAACTTGACTTGAAGTATAATTGGAAACAACTAGAACAACTTGGAGAATTAAATGCTTGAAATTAAAAATTATCCTAATTAAACATCAAATTAGTTTCTCGATAAGACTTCCCTTTGCTATCACACAAAAGATGAGCTATGAACCCCCTAGCTCAAAAACCAACGAAGGAAAACTCCCTGGATCAATTTGCTGTAGGTTTGCCTTCCTGATCAGTCAACTGACCGATCAGGTCCTCTTATGATCGGTCACGGGACCGATCAGATGCAACTCTGTCTGGTCACCACGATCGGTCAGTAGCTGAAACATTTCCGCCGAACCCTTCTTCTTGACGTACTGATTCACATTGAGCCCAAAACCTTCAGAACAGCATCGAAGAACCCCTCCTTACGGTCCTTCAGCTTCAGTCGATGGAGATCGGCGATCAAATAGAATCAATCGGTGGAATGGAACTCTGGTGACACCCTCACCGAGCTCCTTCAGCTGCGAAGATTAATTAGCAAACAAAACCTGAAATCTCACCTCGAGATCCGAAACCTTGAAGACAAATAGATGTTGATGTTGGCCGCGCGCGATCTAAGAAGAAACTGTGAAAGAAACGAAGAAAAATGAAGAACAGACGAAGAACAATGGAAGAACAGTGGCGAAGACGCGACGACGCCCAGATCTGGGGGAGAAACTGTTATTATAGTTAAGAATGGACAGCTGAGATCGCTTCGGCTTCATCCAACGGTCGAATCTCCTTAGATCTGATCCAAAGTTTCTAGATCTCCATCAGACGTCAGATCTGCCTCTCCTTAGCTGGGATCAACCGGATCAGCAATGGATAGCTCACATCTCTCTGCCCTCTTGAATGGACGGTTGAAACTCCCCCACACTTGATCCGACAGTCAAATGGACTCTGATTTGGCTACAAACTTCAGATCTTGATCCATGGACTTGATTATCTCTATCTTGATCTTAGATTGATCAGAAGTTGATTGATGGCTCAGATCTAGCCATTCTCTTGAATGGATGGCCCATATTAATCCGATGCTTGATCACCTTGATCCGGATCTAATTCTGACTCAAGTTTGATCCAATCTGATCTAGGTCCATGATCATTTGAAGCCTAAAAAATTAGATTCATATTTTAGTGCCAAAATATCTCAAATATACAAAGATTTGAATCAAAAGCCAAAATAGAAAGAATTCATGAAACCTAATGTAAATGCAAACTTAAGCATATAAAAGTGGATCAAAACATGAATTTGAAAGCCTAGATTTATCAGCAAAATGATAGTTATCAACTCCCCCACACTTACTCTTGGGCGTCTCGCACAAGCTAACTAGTAAACTAATGATGTATCCCTCTAGATTATTCTCAATCATAGTTAGAAGCAATTGAAAGGAAATTACCTAGGGTTGTCAATTCTCAAAAAATCTAAACTCAATATACTAGTATTTTGTCCTTAAATCAACAACTTAGTATACTTCATCTTTCATGACTCATTGAGATGAATTAAACTCACACAACCTCTCAAGGGAATATTTAGTGGCTCTCTTCCTAAGTTCTACATTTTTGATGAAGTGGAGCTCACTCAAACACATCATGGTTCTTGCACTACCATAAGCTTGCTTATTATCTACTCTCCACCATCATTCTTGACTTGGATCCACATCTACAAAAGCTTATTCAAACAAGTTTAGATATATGGAATGATAAGAATGAGATAGAAGTTTAATGACTTTGATACTTATGAATTATGATAAAGAAAGTAAAGAAATATGACATGATGAGAAAATATGGAAAAGGCATATGACATAATAAGAAAATATGGAAAAAGTAGAGAAAGGGGAAGACTTGGACACTCAAAAATGTAACCTAATATACTTTACCCCTTTGATGGTATTTTCGAGTGAAATCAGAACATAAAAATTGAGTAGGGAACAAACCATGACTCTTGGTTACTGAATTTGGTGTGCCAGCATCTGCTAATCGGTCAAGGGACCGATCAGACTTTACCTGATCGTTCTGGCTCTGCTTCTGAACAGACTGGACTGCTACTGATCGGTCTGGAGACCGATCAGACACCTCCCTGATCGGTCTGGAGACCGATCAGGGCTCGAATAGAACTGAAACTGAACAAATCCTTAACTGCTTCTGCCGAAATTACTTCTCTTTCAATCAATACTACATCTCAAATTCAACTATCTCCTTGTTCTCATCTTCACATCAGAAATCTAACCCAACACTTGATTTCCTCTTCATATTTTTCTTTTCTTTTTCTTTTCTTTTCTTTTATTCTTTCTGTATTTTTTTCTCTGTTTTTCTTTTCTCAGCTGCTATTTCTGTCTCTGTTTTTCTTTTCTCAGCTCTGTTTTTTTTTTCAATCATTCTCACTTCCTTACAACAGCTAGCTGAGCTTCCCAATTCTAGCAAGTTGTCGCAGCTTCACTTCAGCTAACTCACATTCAGAAACATCACAAACCAAAACCTGAACAAGTATCTCAAATGAAAGGAACAGTCATATACTAAAGCTTCAACTTTTTGGCACACCAACTCAAAACTTGATACTTCCCTTGTTCTTAATTCTTCCAGCATTTTTTAGATTCAATTATACCTGAATTGTGCAGCTTTACTTTGTCCTCAATATTGATTCAATGCTTGATCCTCCCCCACACTTAATCTTTTGTCCGTCTCGGGCAAAGTAACATCAAGAAACATTAAAATACCCAAGTCCATGGAAAAGATTATGATAAACATGAAGATTAGGGAAGGAAAATGGAATAGAGTAGATCAACAACAAAATTACGAAAATGATATGAGAAAGGAAACAAGATGATTCACCTCTATAATGGTGGTCCAATCATAGAAATATAGCTTTGAAAGAACCTAAGCAAGTTCTAGAGTACAATCACATGTGTGTATCACAAAAATTAGGCTAAATCCTCGCTAGGTAAAAAGAATTCATCTCAAGTCATCACTCTAGAGTCCATAACTAAGTAATACTCAAGCATCCATGAATTTTCATCTATTGGCTCAAATCCTAAGTTTTGACAACCAAATTTAATTTGCTTTCAAGAGATTCTAAAATGATATAGAGAAAACCTAGATGGATACATTTATTTCAACTCATGCAAGAAATAAGATGTCAAAAAAGATAAAATGGTATCTATAATAACTCTTATTCAATTTACACTACCTAAGCATTTATTAGCAAGAACTCTTTTTAAAAGAAAAATTACTGCTTGAAAACATGAAAGTGATATTTATAATGAAATAAGAGTGTAAGAAAAAACAACTCCCCTTCAAGTTGGGTAAAGAGCACGGAGCATCCATCTTGGGAGAACTATCCTCATGTGATCAGTCTTATAGTGCACAGCTTTCTCCCTTATCAATTTCGCAAGAGTATGTTCCAGTGGCCGGAGCCGATTAAGGTTCAACATCCAATCTTGGGGTAAATAGTTAAAAGTCAAAGTAAATTCAACCCCTCCCACTACATGCTCTTTAGAGGACCTTCCGGGAGGTTGTAGGCTATTAAGTTGGAGCACCCATTCAAGTAGCCTACGGGACCCTGCAAAACTATGAAAAGAAAATACCTCCCACACGCATGCAGGGTAAGAAAGGAATGAAATATAAACAACCTCTACATAAAATGTATCAAAAAATGCATTGCAGCCAATAAAATCAACCTTAGGTACATTAATGAGTTTTTCATAATCAATCTCAACATAAGATGTATCAAGAATTGCTTCACAGCCAATAAAATCAACATTAGGTACCTCTATGGATTTTTCATAATCAGTCTCAATCTCCACATAAGATGCATCAAGAAATGTATCACAACCAACAACATCAATCTTGGGTACCTCTATGCATTTTTCACAATCAACTTCTACAAAGGATGTATCAAGAAATTCATCACAACCAACAAAATCAATTTTAGGTACCTCTATGGGTTGTTAACAAACAGTTTCTATAAAAGATATATCAAGTAATGCATCGCAGCCAACAAAATCAACTTCAGGTACCTCTATGAATTTTTCCAAAGAAATAGGAGGAATACTTACCTTATCATGCTGAAGAATACCTGGAGGTTCTACAAGAGTAGATGTATCCATGGCCTCCTCCTGGTCACGTAAATGCTCCACTTCAATCTCAAGTTCTGGTGTGATTCTTGGGTCCTTGTTTCCACCATGCAAGTCCCTACACTTTCATACTTATCCACTGAATCTTCTAATGTATCAATCAATGATGGTGGTCCATGGGCTCAGTGCAATCCCCTACACCTGTAGAATCATCTCCAACGCATGCTTCATTAACAATACTTGCAACAACCATATTAGAAAAATTAGGACCAAAAACAACTATGTCATCACAAAATAAAAGTCTAGAAGGGCCCTATAGAGCTTCAGAATCGAGTTCAAGATTGTCACAAACTTTTCTATCCATCTCCTCCAATTCCTCCCCAGCTAATGCATCCTCAGCTTTCTCTGAACTAAAATCTCCTCCCACTATATCAAGTGAAGCTTTATTAGCAATTAAATTTGTCTCAACAACTTCATCTACAATACCCATGCTAATGGTAGAAAAATCCTCTCTGGGGTACTGTGGGAAGGGTAAAGGTTCCCTTGGTTTCTCCACTTGAGCTGAAAATTTTGGAAATGGATCTTGAACAGGAATTTCAGGAGGAATAGCTGCTATAAGTGCCCTAATTTTGCTGATTTCTTCTTCTTCTTCCACCAAAATTGCAAGATCAATTGAAGAAGGACTTAGGCTTGCACTAGGGTCACTTGGAACCGGTATAGAATCAATTGCGGGGCTGTTTTGAGATGGAAAATAGGTTGCTGGAAATTTTTCATAAAAATCAACCCTTTGAATGTTTAGACTTAAAACAACTTCCTCATTCCTCAAAGTTAGTTCACAATCATGCCCCTTAGAATTAAGAGTAGCTTGAGAAGACATTTGGCTTGATCCTTGTGCTTGCATTTGATTCATTTCACTAACCAATTGTCCCATGTGTCTCTCAATGTTTTGAAGCGTAGAATCATACTCTTGTTGTTGTGAACTTTGTTGTTGTATGATTTGTTCCATAATCTCCCCAAGCCTTTGTTGTTGAGCCTCAAGCTCACTAGAATCCTCAAAGTCTCCTTGATTGGTACAGGACTCTTGTTGGTCTTGAAATGTGACATAAGATTGCTGAAAATTATAAGTAAGCTGTGAACTCTGAAAATGAAATTGTTGGGGCTGATTAGATAAGCAACTGGGTTGTTGAAATTGTTGAAAATTAGTTTGACAACTTGGTGGATGTTGCTGAAAATTATGATTCTGAAATTGCTGATCTGCTTGCTGAAAATGTTGTTTGAAAGGCAGAAAATTTTGAAACTGAGAATTCTGCTGGAATGGTTGGAAAGATTGCTGTGAAGGTTGGAAACCTTGCTGATCATAATGAAATTGTTGATGAAAATCTTGATAAACTTGTTGGTTCTGATGAAGTGGTTGCTGATGAAATTGTTGCTGAAAATTTTGAAAATTTTGCTGAAACTGTTGTTCTGGCTGATTCCAAGGTTGGTTTTGCTGAAATTGTTGGTTTGGTTGCTGAAAATCTTGATAAGGCTGGAATGGTTGAAAATTTTGCTGAAAATTTTGGAATTGAGAATAGGGTTGCTGAAAATTCTGACAAGGCTGCTGAAAGTTCTGAAAATACTGATATTCTGCCATGGAACAGCTTGAATGAGTAGAAAAATTTTCAATAGCTTCTCAAACTCTTTAGATCACCACCTGCAGTCCTGGCCACAAACAAACAAAAATGGCAGCAAATATATACAAAAAGATAAAGCAAATGAGAATAGAATCAAAGAATATAAATATTAAACATAAGCTCAAATTAAACAAACTCAACTAGTAATTCCCCGGCAACGGCGCCAAAAAATTGATAGTGCCCACAACATGTGTCATGAGTGAGCCTCAAATTTAGATATTTATAAACTGAAAACTCTTGGCTAATAAGATTAAATGTAGTATAGGGGCCACAGGTCATATTTTCCAAGGACTAGTTGTGAATGTTTAATTCAAGTTTGAAAGTTATTTGTCGTCAAATGTTTTGGGTTTTCTAGTAAAATGGGGGTTTTTGGCGATAAGAGATGACAATATGAAATAACAATTCGGAACAAAATAGACTTGACTAAACAGAAACGAATTAGGAAATTGCAAGGACTACTCTTAACCTATTGAAAGGAACTAAGCAATTCGACATTAACTATTGAATTGAAATTAAAGAACTAATTGCAGAGAACTAAATGCAAGAAACTAATTGCAGAAATTGAAAGCTAGAACAAAACAATTCTTAGGAACTTGACTTGAAGTATAATTTGAAACAACTAGAATAACTTGGAGAATTAAATGGTTGAAGCTAAAAATTATCCTAATTAAACATCAAATCAGTTTCTCGACAAGACTTCCCTTTGCCGTCACACAAAAGATAAGCTATGAACCCCCTAGCTCAAAAACCAACGAAGGAAAACTCCCTGGATCAATTTGCTGTAAGATTGCCTTCCTGATCGGTCAACCGACCGATTAGGTCCTCTTCTGATTGGTCACAGAACCGATCAGATGCAACTCTGTCCAGTCACCATGATCGGTCAGTAGCTGAAACATTTCCGTCGAACCCTTCTTCTTGACACGTTGATTCGCGATTGAGCCCAAAACCTTCAGAACAGCGTCGGAGAACCCCTCCTTACGGTCCTTCATCTTCGATCGATGGAGATCGGCGATCAAACAGAATCAATCGGTGGAATGGAACTCTGGTGACACCCTCACCGAGCTCCTTCAGCTGCGAAGATTGATTAGCAAACAAAATCTGAAATCTCACCTCGATGATCCGAAAGCTTGAAGACAAACAGATGTTGATGTTGGTCGCGCACGATCTAAGAAGAAACTGTGAAAGAAACGAAGAAAAATGAAGAACAGACGAAGAACAACGGAAGAACAGTGGCGAAGACGCGACGACACCCAGATCTGGGGGAGAAACTGTTATTATAGTTAGGAATGGACAGCTGAGATCGTTTTGGCTTCATCCAACGGTCGGATCTCCTCAGATCTAAACCAAAGTTTCCAGATCTCTATCAGACGGTCAGATCTGCCACTCCTTAGCTAGGATCATCCGGATCAGCAATGGATGACTCACATCTCTCTGCTCTCTTGAATGGATGGTTGAAACTCCCCCACACTTGATCCGACGGTCAAATGGACACTGATTTGGCTCCAAACTTCAGATCTTGATCCATGGACTTGATTAACTCTATCTTGATCTTGGATTGATCAGAAGTTGATTGATGGCTCAGATCTAGCCGTTCTCTTGAATGGACGACCCATATTAATCCGATGCTTGATCACCTTGATCCGTATCCAATAGTGACTCGAGTTTGATCCAATCTGATCTAGGTCCATGATCATTTGAAGCCTACAAAATTAGATTCACATTTTAGTGCCAAAATATCTCAAATATACAAAGATTTGAATCAAAAGCCAAAATAGAAAGAATTCATGAAACCTAATGTAAATGCAAACTTAAGCATATAAAAGTGGATCAAAACATGGATTTGAAAGCCTAGATTTATCAGCAAAATGGTAGTTATCACTCCACCTATTATGAGCACATCTGTCTCCCAGTGTTTAAGATATTGAATGCCCGTCAATTAATTTAAATTATTGACAATTTTAATTAATCAACCTCTTGATCCTTGACTAGTACCACTCAACCTTTTCATTATGTTGGACTATAGTCGACTTGCAAGATTTAACATGATGAACCTTATGAGCTCATCAAGGGGGCATCATCATCCCGACTCACCAGGACACGGATTCCGTCAATAATCAACAGCACACCATGTACATAATATTATTTCCCAACTTACCGGGCCTATCGATTTAACAGAATAAATCTCGCCCATTGGTAAATCAAAGAAATAATAATTAAATACACGTGCGCATTATTATATTGGGATTTAGATATTGTACTCCATAATATAACCGAGGTTCAATCCAATTATAATGTCAGTATAAATTGGATGACCTCTATTTTGGTTTTACTCAATACACACAAAGTGCACTAGTGTAATTCTATGACTATGACAAACCACATCTAATTACACAACAACCATTCCGATGGTTTGTCTGTAACGCCTGCCCTTCCCAGCCCTACGATGTAGGCGGAAGGCGGTGTTACGCTAACATACATATATGCAAATGGAGATCTTAATGCAGCGGAATAATTTTAAACTGTATACATATGCGTTTAAACCATGCAACTAACACTTGAATCATGTAAACATGTCTTAACTATCACTCCTAAACATGGTTACATGGTAACTTAGCACTGTCATAACTTAGAAATATAAGTCATATCATGTGAGACATAACATTATTGATCATGCTTGCATTAAACATCACTTATCCTACCATCAAGCTTAAAGCCAACATAAGTATAGCATCATGGGATAGCATGTTAACATCATAATTTTTAGTCATGACAAGTATAGCAATAAAGCATGATATGGAAACCACATAAGTTGTTCTTTAGGCAAAACCATCATATGTATAGCATGTAACTAAAGAGGACAATGCAAAATATAGGACATGGGACAAAGTATAAGTATTAGGATCTTTTCTTTTCTTTTGCCAAGTCACTGCCACACACACACACACTTGCCCTCCTGCTGCTTCCCTTAGCTTAATATCCTCTTGCATGATCTGCGGTATAAGAAAATAAAACTTATAAGCACATAGGCTTAGTAAGACTCTTTCCTACTCACTAAAACCATACGTCAAATATAAGGCATAACATAGAGAGAGTAACATAAAACAAAGACATATCATGAGAAGGTATTCATAAAGCATAAAGCATTTAACATGAGGAGGCATATAGATGTACATGGAAATACATAATCATATGGAAGTGCTTAACATGAAATGAAGGTATATAAAGCTCATGGCTTAAGAAGTACTTGTCATAAAATATAAGCATATGAACATACATGACATGGCATAGATGTTCTTGACATAAACATAAACATATAACATACTTGACATGACATAGATGCATAGCATGAATGAATGCATGAGTTAAATGCACATAACATAAGGATTCTTATTTGAAAATTATACTTATAAATACTTAAACATAATCATAACATCATAGGGGGCCCCGGCTTGTACCACATACATACATATATCATTTGCGCGCACCCCTAAGTAAATACGAGGTAGCTAGTCTCGACCTACTAGGGTACTAGGTTACCTTCAACCTAGGGACAGCTACAATAGTCCATCACCGAGGCTAACATAAGGAGCCCATCCCTGTTGGACAACTGCGGTAGTCCCAGAACCGTGGACAGCTACGGTAGTCCAGAACCGAGACTTTCATAAGGAGCCCATCCCTTGGACCCTTACTTCGGTCCGGTACAAGCCCATTCATAAACTAAAATAGCTTCACATGCTCCATCATTCATAGAACATACATAGCATATTTAAAGACATAAACATGATCTTATTACATGAAGCATGACATAAAGCATACTTAGCATTTCATCATTCATACTTAATGCATAACATCATTATGCCTTAAAGGCATAAACATTATCTTCATTCATCATCTTCATTCATAAGGCATGACATACATACATAATTAGGCCCTAAAGCATAAACATCATCTCAGTTCATGAAGCTTGCATGATCATGGTACATAAGGTAAGCATGCATTACATATATGGTACATATCACATAGCATACATGATCATGGTATCTATCATAAAGCATGCATGGGTATATCCATATGAATATGATACATACTACATAGGTTCACGACATTCAACATAAAACATGCATAGGTCTACATAACCATAATATACATATGTTCAAGGCATTTAACCTAATGCATCCACAATTCTATATAAACATGATACATACTTCCCAACACATGTGTTCATGGTATATGGTTTAAAACATCCATAAATAAATCCTACTAAAATATGTCACATAATATAAGCATACAAGGTCATGATGCATAGCACATAAAGTTAGGGTTTTAGGTATTATAAAATTCATACAACATGCTTGAACATATACATACATCATAATAAGCCATAAACAAGTATACTTGAACCCTTAGACTAACCCAAACCCTAGACTTGGAGCTTTGGCCGAAAGTTATAGATAGAGGCCCCATCATTCAAGTAACATGTAAGGTACCATAATTAAAGTAAAGCCCCTACCATAAATGCAATGTCATAGGAAGCCATTAGAACCCATGATTGGGACTAACCCTAAGTCCTAGCCCTAAATCTTGTCTTGGCCGAAACCCTAGAAGGGTATTAAGTCTATGGAAAATTCATATAATTCACAATTAACATCCAATACAATACATACAATATCATAGGAAGCCATTAGAACACATGATTAGGCTAACCCTAGTTCCTAACCCTAAAACTTGGTCTTGGCCGAAACTTATAGGGGTCTTAAGTCCATGGAAAAATTCATATAATTTCAATTAACATCCATTGTAACATAGGGAATCATAATAAGCATGCTTGGAGGGTTAGATTTAATCCTAACTATGAAAGGGAAGAGGTGGCCAAAACTTGTAGGGTCTTAGGGTGCTACAAAAATTTCACAACTCATAATTCATTTTTATTTTATCATGAGAAAGCATTAGGAAACATAAGTGAGGTCTTAACATCATCCCAAACCCCAAAAACTTGCTTGGCCGAAACCCTAGGATGCCCTATTCCATAGTTTTCTCAACATAGAGTCCAAACAACATCTTAAATCATGAAAGATAACATCAAAACTATTATACCACAGGTGAGGGAGTCTTACATCTTTTTATCTTGGTTATAAACCTTGAATCGAGAGAAAAATGAAAACCTTCTTGACTTTAGAACACCCCTTGCCCTTGTAGCCTTGTAGAAAAACTTAGATCTTCAAGAGGGAGTCTTCTTGTGAAGATTTCCAAAGGGAAGGTTCCCTTGTGGCTCACGGCAAGGAGGAGGAAAGAAGGAGGAAGAAGAGAGATCGAAGAGGAAGAGCCTTGGTGGAAGAAAAGTAACTTAAGCCTCTTCACTTCTCATCCAACCTTTTTATACTAAATGAAGGGCAAGTGAAGGGGCATGGTGCCTCCTCTCATGGTGACTCTTCACTTCCCTTAGCCTTAACTAAAATCTTCTTCCTTTTCCACTAGCACTCCCTTGCTAGGTGAATTGGTTAGTACATGCATGATGAGGCTTTGCCTCTATTCTAAGTCCAAGGTTCAATCCTTGGTGCATGCACTTCTTTTTATTGCATTTACTCTTATTTTTTGGTAAGGCCCACATAAGAGCCCACTAAGAGTTATGCTAATATTCCTAATTGGAGCCCATTTCTATTCATGTTACTAATTCTACCCAAGGTCCACTAATAGTCATGATACTAGAAGGGCCCATGTAAGGCCCATTATTACTTAGCTTTTAATCCATATAAGAAAGCATGCTAAGGTTCATGCTAGATTTCATATGTTACTCAAGAGTCCATATGGGCATGATCAATATTTTACAGAAAAATATTGAGAGGATTTTACGGGCGTTACATTGTCCAACTCCATCTCGGTTGTGAGCCTCTTCTTATACTGTGCAAGTACTGATAACATGATTTTCTGTGCGTCACCACACACTATGTTATCTACAATGCAAAGTATGAGACATTTTGTGCATATACTAATATAAATATGTAACCTATGATTATGTGATTCTCTTTCAAAATGTAGATGTTCTTATACAAAAGCAAGGCTTTTAGTATACATCCTAACACTTCCTACACGTGTTAGTGTGCGCAAGCGGAGCTATAAACTACAAATAACAATACAAACGCTAACACCAAACCTTTACGTGGTTCGGAGATGATACTCCTACTCCACGGCTGTCCATAAGGTGGGCGATCCTGATCCGTCGATGGATGACTCCCCAGAAAGCCTCCAGCTAGCTCGCGTCACTCCTTGTGGGTGGAGAAACCTTGCCACAACCTTGCAACAACACCTGAGCACTTGTAGACTACTAATAAGCTTTACCCAAGCTTATTTCGTCAACCTTTGCCCATCCAAACCGAGCTCTCTTAAATAGAGCTTGGTACTATTCCTACCATTAACAGTCGACTGGTGGCAACACTAGTCGATTGGTCTACCCGAATTCGAACGATACAGTCCAACGTTCAAATTCTAGCAGACACCAGTCGACTGCACAAAAGATCAGTCGACTGATCTTTCTGTGCCCAACACCAGTCGACTATTACATGCAGCAGTCGACTGCCCAAATCCTAAATCTAGGATTTCAACCCCGAGTATAATCACTCAACACTCGTTGTCGCCTGACCAACCTAGACCTAGCCTTCTAGCCTCCTCCATTAGTCTTGCGTCCCTCGGATGCCTCTCCATCCTTCACGCCTTGCCTTCTGGAGCTTCCTTCGGCCTTGATTCTTGTTGTCGGGTCTTCCTTTGCGAAGACTTAGCCTTCTATCCTCCTCTATTAGCCTCACGTCCCTCATATGCCTCCTCATCCTTCACGTCTTGCCTTCTGGAGCTTCCTTCAGCCTCAGTCCTTAATTTTCCTCATTTGCCAAGATCCCACTTGGACTTTCCTCCTTTGCCAAGATCCCTCTTGGACTTTCCCCATTGTACTGGTATCCTGCATACTCACAATGCATATCAAATACAACAATAAACCTAACTTAAACCTTTGCCCAAACATCAAAACCCAAGGTACCTATATTGCTCCAACAACCACCACTATCCATCAGCCAACAGGGCCAACAGGGCTGGCAATATCAACATAAAAGTAAAGACATGACATCAGAGCAAACAAAAGTCGCATACCGATTCGACTTACAACAAACCAACGATAACATAGGGCTCCATGGCACACAAAAGTACAATCCACGATACAATGGAAACAAAAGCAATATATGCAAATGGAAATATAATATATCAACAAATACAATACAAAACAAACACGAATTGCCTCGAAACGGAAGAACCGGGATAGGCTGCCGACCACTCCAAATGATCATCTTGAAATAAAAATATAACTAGCGGGGTGAGTCCAAAGAACTCAGCGAATACATATATCGGATATGTAAAGTAAGCTATACTAGCAGTAAGAGTCCAACTAACCCATTATCAAGTGCAGTAGCAGAAAATACAAATTTGAGAAACTATAAAGGAAAGGCATACTAGCGTCAAACTATCTCGATAACATATAAGTCAATACCCCTTCATGGGTAAAGCAAGGCCATCAACTGATATGTATAATACCACCTATAATGCATGTTAAGCAAATGTAGCATCCAAATGCAGTAAACACAAATAAAATGTAATCCATGCATCATGCATATTATGCAATGATATGGTCACCCTTGTTACAAGTCAGTCATCGTCACAAATCATAAGTGAGAATACTGGCGGAAGTACTCATCTAGGTGTCGGGCAATGACAACTGCACGCACTCTATCATCACTGCTCATGAGTGACCGAGTGGACAGTATACTGATGGAGTAAACACTCATACCTCATGTCATATGGAGGAGATAAATCTTTGAACTCCTCGAATCACCGGAAAGAGGAGGGACCCCTACTTGCTACCATGCTTCGGCACTACTACCCTTGAGCAACCGAACGGAGCAGCACAAAATAGTTGTACACACTCGGAGGGGACCCTGATTGTACCTCAGACCAAAACCACTACAAGAGTTACCGTGCGGAGTCACGAAAGAGCAACTGGGCGCACCCTCCAGTAGCCACTACCCATAAGTGACTATGTGCACATAACATGATCTGTCGACCTGACTCAAGCACAAGGGAGTCCAAGATTGCCAGCTATGCAATGGTATAAGTATGGTGCATGACAATAAACACATGCAACCACCAACCGAAAGACCTACCTAGAATCTAAGGCATACACAAGTCTAAGTCGTAAATCATGATCTAGAAATAAACTACCAGAATACATTTAAGGTACTACTAGCAATCAATTCATACCATGTACAAACTATACTAGAGTAAATAGGAAGCATCTCAAGTCAAGCTACTAGTATCCGATAGAGGTATACAAGAATAGGTAAGTAATAGAAACCTACTACTATCATAACAAACCATGCATATAACTGTGATAATATCTTAAATAGATAAGTCAAAGGTACCGGCCACTAAAGTACATGCTCAAAATGCAGAGAACCTCCCATCCAGAAGTCTAATGCAATCAATCATTGTCCTATATTAAAAGATAATACTTAGCTATCATAACAAGTGATACAAACTAAATACCAAATCGTATTAGGATAAACTCAACTATCGAAATTAGGTTTAATCCTACAGAGCTAAACCCAAAACTAATCCATGATCTGAAAGCAGAGCATTCCATATCTCAATTCCAACGAGTCTTCACACGAAGACAGAAAAAACACCTACAACTAACACGGAATCTCACGACATAATACAAATGAGATCCCAAGATCAAAGCTACTACTTCCAATTGATAGAATTAAAGACACCAATGCCACATTCGAAAAAGTATATCCTAGACCTATCTCGACAACATCATTGAAACTATTACCTACCATTCAATTACTAAAATACATGCTCGGATCTCCCAACCACCACCCCATTTCCAAAACACAAACATATTCCATTCAAGCCCAACTCATGGCATCATGCACATATTCATTGAGCTCCAAGAACCTACTAGAACATAATCTATACAAAACGATCAGATTGTTATCCAAAGCAAAACCTACATCCACTTCCAACACTCTGCTCATGGTAATCCCAAACACCACACAACCTAGCAAATCAGAACCAATCCGTAATTCAAAACAGAACTCCACTTCATCATTCCGTCTTCACACGACAAAGAACACCAAAAATCCAACCATGAACTTGAATTAAACTAACTTGAGGGTAGGATCAATCCAGTGGCTTCTCAACTCTTCTCCGGCACTACGTAGTTGGCTGCAGTGAGGGGAGCATTAGATGAGCACCCAACATAGGATTTAGCCATGGTTCTCCTCACAGGATCACTTCCCCGAAAGACTCACCTCCCCTGAGATTCGATCATGCTGAGATACAACCAAGATGTGGTGTGAGGAGCTTGCGAGGACAGTAGTGGTGCCATTCAACCAGTGGAGAGGAAGAGGACTACAACCGATAGAATAGGGCATTAGGGTTTGGCAATTGAGAGAAACAACGCCTCCGGTGATTGAAACACAAGGGATCGCAACACAAACACACAATGATTTGTCGCACCTTTTCTTGACCGGAAATGGGATTTGGGAGGGTGGCGTCATATGTTGGGACCGGGTGCATGTTGACACGGATGCGGGTTCGTAATTTTAAAATTAATTACGTGCAGCGGAAGGTTTAGCATAAATAATTTCTCATATTATTTAACCACACATCTAAGCATGCAATTTTATCTTGTGTAGACATGATCATATATTTAAAATTTTGCAAAAACATAATCTAATTTACGTATTACCTCGCGTAACTCGAAGGAAGGGACGAGATCCAACCGTAAGCGTCCCTTGTAAGCTCCGCCACTATTCGCGTCCACGCCGAGTATCTTCGGGATGACTTCGCAAAGGCACGAGTTTCGTGTTCTCGAGAACTACTAGATTCTCCGAGAACGCGACAAGAAAAACCAAGAGAGAAGTCGGAAGACTAACCACAAAAGGATGGCCGGAATCAAAATTCCGGCGAAGCAAAAGAAGAGGCTTGCGGCAAAAAGATCCTTGCGGCAAACTCTAATTCTGGCAGCACCTTCTTCCGGCCAAGAGATGGCCAGAGTATCCTTCTCCGGCAGCAGGTGGTGGTCGGCAGGGAAAGGGCAGGGGCGGCCGGCTGGTGCTCCTTCTTGAGGCTGGTTGGCGCACGGCAAGAAGGGGAGAAGAGAAGGAGAGAAAGAGAGGGAGAGAGTCTATGCCTTTTTCTCTTCGATTATCTTTCAAGCCTTGCCTTGGGTCATTTATATAGTAGCCTTTCAACCATCAAGCCTCTCAAATATGGAATAACTTATTTCATCATGCCAGGTTTGATTTTATATCATGGTTAAAATCATATTTTAATTCATGATAAAAATCATTCAAGTCTCTTCTCTCCTATGGAATAAATTTCCTTATCATGGTAAATCAATCCATGATTGATTTTATAAAATAAACCAATCCATGGTTCATTTTAATTTTCATGAAGAAATAAACCAAACCTTGGTTTATTATAAAACAAACCACACTTGGTTTATTTTATAAATTGATCCAAAAACTTGGTTCTCTCCCTTTGTTGTGGCCAGCCAAGCAAAGAGGATGGAGGCCCTCTTTGGCTGGCCCATCTAAGCCACGCCCCAATGTATTAAACTTATTTAATTCATCCATTAAGTCTTCAAAAGACTTAGCCATTTTACGCTTCCGATGCGTCTCTGAAAAATTCAGATTCGACTTATCGTTTGGCTCAACCAAGCCAAATCTCTCTTGATTGGAAAATCGAATTTTCAACTCGTTTTAAATCCCTCGGATTACTCGTAGTGCGTGTGACTAAATAGACTTTCGATTTATGTTGGCCGTCTATAATTAATCAATTATAGAACGATCATGAGTGGCACCTAGTAGTACATCATGATCCCCAATTAATCGAAAGATCAACGGTTGACCTCAGAAACAATTCTGAAACCCTTCAGCAGCTATAATGAATCGTGCCCCATTCCCTTCACCATCTTATACCCACTTGGTTCAGGACATGGTCTATGTGTGTCAGTCCCCACTAGGCTGACTATGTCACACCTAGCCCAAGTAACATTTTCTTGTCCTACGGATTCTAATTACTCTCATGTATTTAAGAGATTCATACTCTGAACATGTCATGCTCTGGCCAGAGGCTTCGAGTAATAATCCGACGATAGGCCTCGGGTATACATCTCCTCGCAAGGAGTGGTGAATCCTTTGTTGGCTGTTCAAACATCTTCGGGCTCTTCGGCTTATACCCAATCATCCTGGGTCCACACCTCCTTGGAGATGCTTACTTAAGATGTCAAAGTATAAGTCTCCATGAACAAGATGACTTGAACACCGCAAGTCAAAGGAACATCGCACTTAAGCTGCAGTAAGAACTTCACTGACATATATATATGTAGACTACCATATGAAGTTTTACAGTCAGTCACTCCAATGAACTAGTTCCCTTAACTAGCATTCATGTTTATCTCTGGATATCTTAATGTCACCAGCTAGTGAGAATCAGCTGATTAGAGAATAACTCATGCTAGTCTCAATAGAATTGATAGTGTCCGTATTTATCAATTCATCGACTAGGGACAATTTCAATACTTCACAATTGCACATGTAGAGATAATCACTAGTTGTGAATTCATCACAAATTCTCTCATGCTGTGAATTGTATTGCGAACATTCAGTAAATGAGTTTAAGATCTCAATCAAATACACAAACATATATACTCAAATAGTGAATATTCATTTATTAAAATAAATGATTACAATCATCAAACTCCCACTTGGCCTAATGTCAATCGCTACGGTACCCAATACCACAGGCTCTAACATGACCCTCAAACTTGCTTTGAGGCAAGACCTTAGTTAAAGGATCCGCTAAATTCCTTTCAGTGGGAATTTTCTCAATTTGTATATCATTCCTACTTATAATCTCTCTGATCAGATGATAGCGGCGAAGCACATATTTGGATCGCTGATGAGACCTTGGTTCCTTCTCTTGTGCAATAGCTCCATTGTTGTCGCAGTAAACCAGTATTGCTTCATCAATGGTTGGAACCACACCATGTTTTGAGACAAACTTCTTGATTCAGACTGCTTCCTTTGCTGCTTCCGAAGCTGCAATATATTCCGCTTTCGTGGTAGAATCCGCTACGGTGTCTTGCTTGGAACTCTTCCAACTTATTGCGCCTCCATTCAAAATAAATACGTATCCAGACTGAGATTTGGAGTCATCCTTATCTGTCTGGAAACTGGCATCTGTATACCCACGTATTACCATATCACCTTCTCCATATATTAGGAACACATCCTTAGCGCTTCTTAAGTACTTGAGGATTGTCTTGACAGCCACCCAATGATCCATTCCTGGATCAGACTGGTATCTGCTTGTGACGCTCAGAGCATACGATATATCGGGCCTAGTACATAACATAGCATACATGATAGATCCTATCGCGGATGCATAAGTAATCTTATTCATGCAAATCCTCTCGTTTTCTGTGCGCGGACACATAGACTTCAAAAGGTTAATCCCATGCCTGATGGGAAGGTAACCTTTCTTAGATTCCGACATGCTAAACCTTCCTAGCACTCGGTCTATATATGTAGACTGCGAATGATCAAGCAATCATTTTGATCTATCTCTATAGATTCTAATCCCAAGGATATAGGTTGCTTCTCCCAGGTCTTTCATGGTGAAAGTTTTGGACAACCAAATTTTAACTGACTGAAGACTGATATATCGTTTCCTATAAGTAATATGTCATCGACATATAACACTAGGAATACGACTGCACTCCCACTAACCTTCTTGTACACACAAGGTTCGTCAGGATTTTGTGAGAAATCAAACTCTTTGATTGTCTCATCAAAACGGATGTTCCAGCTCCTGGATGCTTGCTTTAGTCCATATATGGATCGTCGAAGCTTGCATACTTTGGTTATATCATGTATACATCCTCAAGCAAGTTTCCATTAAGGAAAGCTATTTTCATTTCCATTTGCCATATCTCATAATCATAATAAGCTGCTATGGTCAGGAGCATCAGAATGGATTTAAGCATAGCTACTGGCGAATAGGTTTCGTCATAATCAATTCCTTGTTTCTGACGATATCCTTTTGCCACTAATCAAGCCTTAAAGGTAATACCATTACCTTCCATGTCGGTTTTCTTCTTGAAAACCCACTTGCACCCTATGTGCTTAATCCCTTCAGGTGGGTTAACCAAGTCCCATACTTGATTTTCGTACATGGAATCCATTTCCGACTTCATGGCTTCAAGCCATTTGTCCCTTTCTGAACTTTTCAGAACATCTTCATAACTGATAGTTTCGTCATCGCTTATGAGTAACACGTCGTTCGATTCACTTATGAGAAATCCGTATCTCTCTGGAATATTGCGTGTCCTATCAGACCTTCGAAGAGGTTGTGTTGTTTTAGGTTCAACTGATAGCTCATCATTATGAGTTATTGGTTGTGGGTCTAGACTAGGTGTCTCTGTAATGTCTATTGGAGTTTCTTGAACTTCATCAAGTTCAATGCCACTCCCACTCTTTTCTTGTAAAAGAAATTCCCTTTCCAGAAAATACAGCATGCCTTGAAACAAACACCTTTTGTTCCAAGGGATGATAGAATTGGTAACCCTTCGTTTCCTTAGGGTATCCAATAAATAGACATTTATCAGACTTAGCATCCAATTTGTCTGATATAGTCTGCTTCACATAAGCAGGACAACACCATATCTTAAGGTGAGTTAAGTGAGGTTTCTTACTATTCCATGTCTCTTATGGAGTAGTAGAGACTACCTTGGTCGGGACTCTGTTTAGTAAGTAAACAACTATCTTAAGCACATAGCCCCAAAAGGATTTTGGAAGAGTTGCATGATTCATCATAGATCTAATCATGTCCATCAAGGATCGGTTACGCCTCTCAGATACACCATTATGCTGTGGTGTATATGGTGGAGTCCATTGAGACAATATCCCATTGTCCCTAAGATAATCTTGAAACTCTTGACTTAAGTATTCACCACCCCGTTCGGATCGAAGTATCTTAATACTTTTGCCAGTTTTCTATACTTCACTTCTGAACTTTTTGAATTTATCAAAAGCTTCAGATGTAACACCCCAAAAATTTCCCATATGAAATATTATTATTAAATATTATGAATTCATGAATATGAAATATTATGGAATTCATGAAATATTATCATGAAATATTATGAAACATTATGAATTCATGAATATGAAATATTATGGAATTCATGAAATATTATCATGAAATATTATGAAACATTATGAATTCATGAATATGAGATATTATGGAATTCATGAAATATTATCATGAAATATTATGAATTCATGAAATATTATTATTAAATATTATGAATTCATGAATATGAGATGTTATGGAATTCATAAAATATTATTATGAAATATTATGAATTCATGAAATATTATTATTAAATATTATGAATTCATGAATATGAAATATTATGGAATTCATGAAATATTATTATGGAATATTATGAAATATTATGAATTCATGAAATATTATTATTATTATGAAATTTCATGATGGGCTTGGCTTAATGGGCTTGGATGTGGATTAGTGCAAAATGTAATAAAAAGAAGATGTAGAAAGGAGGAAGCAGGGATTGAACCTTGAACCTCCTAGTTGCACTAGCAATGTCTTAACCATTGTACCAAGCCATATTTCATGTAGAGGGAATAAGAAACATGCTTGTTAAAAACTAGGGAAGTGAAGAGACATGTCTCTTCATGAGAAAAGTATAAATAAGGGAAAGAGAAGTTGGAATAACTTCCTCTTCTTCTTCCCCTTCACCCTCACCACCGAAATTCCCTTCTCCCTTTTCATTTTCGAAACACCACCCTAGGGTTCCAACCCTAGGGAATTGGAAGGAGGAAGAAGTCTACAAGGGTCTTACCCTCTACTAGGGTCAAGGGTTCTATAGAAGTGCTAGGAAGGAGAACACTCACCTTCCTTCAACCAAGGGCACCTTAAGATTTTAGAGAAGGAGAAATTCAAGCGAAAGGATGTAAGTAATCCCCTCACCTGCATTACAATAGTTTCGAGTGCCTAAAATGGTTTAAACATAGGATGAAGCTCTTGATGTTTTCGGCCAAGAAGGTTTTTAGGGCTTGCGAGAGTTTAAACTACTCCTATACTTGCATATGTTTTTCCTCATGATGTGTGACTAAATAGATGATGATAATATGATGTTTTCCTTGTCCTTAAGCCCCCAAAAACCCGGAGTAGGCTTGCTGGAATTTTCGGTCAAGGACCTCTTTTAGGGCTTAGAGAGGTTTAAACTCCTAGTATGCTTGATAATGACCCTTCCTATGATATGTAAGATGATATATGATGTAAATATGGTTTATTCATGGTTTTAACATGCTTGGAAACTAAGGTATGTATGCTGGAATTTTCTGTAAAGAATGATAAGTAGGACTTAAGAAGGGGTAACAACCCCAACATGCCTTCTAATGTCTCCCCTATGATACCTACCTTAATGTATGATGTTAGTGTAATGTTTTTCATGGTTTATCATGCTCTAAACATAGAGTTTATATGCTGGAATTTTCTGATTAAATAAGAATGTGGGCTAAGGGGAAGCTACAACCCCAATTAGGCACGCCAAGGATACTCATGATATGCTATGAGTAGTATAGGTGATAACATGTCTTCTCCCATGCTTTTTCATGCTCTAAGAATCATGATGTACATGTCTATGTTTAAGCTCTTTAAGCACCCTTATGTTAAGCATGGCTTATGTATGATGAAATGCCTAAGAGATGCTTCCCTATAAGTCGGGACTAAGAGCACTCTTCATGATAAGATAAGAGGCATGTCATGCTCATGATATGACAATGATGTGATAGGTTATGATGATATGCTTATGATATGATAAGAATGTGCTATGCAACCCCTAGGTCGACGGACTATGAACGGACCTAGTAAGAAACAAGAATATGCTATGCTTATGATATGATAAAATCCATGCATGCTATTTTACTTTGTATGGCTTGTACCGGATCCTAGCAAGGTCCACGGGTGGGCTCCGGATGCAGCCCCTAGGTCGACGGACTATGAACGGACCTAGTAAGGGGATGGGCTCCCGAGAAGCCCCTAGGTCGACGGACTATGAACGGACCTAGTAAGGGAAGCCCCTAGGTCGACGGACTATGAACGGACCTAGTAAGGGGATGCCCCTAGGTCGACGGACTATGAACGGACCTAGTTTCCCTAGTAGGTTAGAGACTAGCTACCTCGGCCTATTAGGGATGCGCGCATTATGTATGTATGTAAGAGGTACAAGCCGGGATCCCCCAATGATGATGGATGTATGTTTAAGTACCTATATGTATGATTTTAAGAAAAGCATATGCATGAACTCATCCTATGCATGTTTTCAAAAGAGCATCTTGCATTTGCATTTCTTGTCATGACTATATGACTATTATGCTATAAAGGTGAATTATGTTAAGTTCAAGTATGCTTCTTATGATAAGTACATATGCTCCCTTATGCTATGTTAAGTTAAGTGTTTTAATGCTATGCACTATTATGACATGATGTTTTCTCTACTTGATGGAACGTATGATTTTGTGAGTAGGAAAGGATCTTACTAAGCTATATGCTTATAGTTTCCATGTTTCCCTTGTACTACAGAAAAGGGTAAGGAATGGATAAACTAAAGGGAGCAGCAGGAGGGGCAAAGATGTGTGTGGTGGTGGCATGGTGGAAGAAGATCTACTCATGTTTTATTTAGTTATGCATATGCTGAGTATTGCATGTTAAATGTTGAATCATACTTACTAAGTTGCTACTTGCAGATAATTAGACTCATATGGATATTTCATGCTCACTCTTGCTCATATGCTAAGTACTTAGTTTATACTTGCTAAAGAACTTTAGTATTATGTTATCCTTCCTCATACTTACTCCTCTGTCTTAAGAAATGACCATGTGGCATGCTTCTATTATGCAAATAAGAATGTGAAGGTACCTAGCATGCTCTCCTCAATGTCTAAGATGTTTAAAAGGTTTCATGCCTTACATGTTCAAGTACAAGATTATACATGTATCATGTTCAAGTTTCAAGTTTCAAAATGCTTCCGCTAAAACGAAAAAAAATTATGTTCGCGTAACCCTGCCCTAGTGTGAGAAGGGCGGGCGTTACATCAGATTTGTGTTTTATTAAGAACACATACCTGAATCGTGAGTGATCATCGATAAAGGTAATGAAGTAGCTATAACCTCCTTGTGCAAGAGTTGACATTGGTCCACATACATCAGTATGTATTAGACCAAGCAATTCTCCCACTGGTTTACCTTTTCTGGAAAAGGGTAATTTGGTCATCTTGCCTTTTAAGCATGATTCTCATGTATCAAATGAACCGGGTTCAAATGATTCCAGAATTCCACATCGGTGTAATTTGGTCATGCGTTTCTTACTTACATGGCCAAGACGACAATGCCACGTATAAGAGTCTATTTGATTATCTATTCGAGCACGTTTGTTGCTAACTTCGATATTGAAAATATCACCGGATAAATCTAACGTGTAGATACCATTGCATAAAGTTCCGGTCCCATAAAGAACACCATTTAATGTTATGTAACAGCAATTGTTACTAAAAATTAAATGATAACCCTTTTCATTCAAGCATGAAATAGATACAATGTTCTTTATTAATGAAGGAACAAAATAACAATTAACCAATTTTAAGACAAGTCCAGTAAGGAGCTTTAGCAAATATGTTCCGATGGCAACAGCAGCAATCATTGCTCCATTTCCAACTCGCAAATTCGCTTCTCCCTTGACGAGTCTTCTTTTATTCCTTAGCCCCTGTATGTCATTACATATATGTGAGCTACGCCTAGTATCAAGTACCCTGGTGTACGAGGAAATAGAGTGACATTCAATAACGAAGATACCTGAAGAGGATGGGGCATCGAATGCCTTCTTCTTCAAGGACTCAAGATAAACCTTGCAGTTTCTTCGCCAGTGGCCCTCCTTGCCGCAGTGATGGCAAGTGCCTTTTGGTGCCTTTTCAATCTTTTTGGCCTTTTTCTTCCTTCCCTTATTTTATTCTTTGGGCTTCCTCTTAGAGTCTTTCTTTGAGGAACCAACTAACAGTACCGTCTTCTGATCCTGCTTTACAGAAGGCTCTACAATCTTTAGCAGGTTAAGCAACTCAGGAATGGTAGTCTCCAGTTTGTTCATCCGATAGTTCATCACAAATTGTGAGTAACTCTTGGGCAAACAATGCAGAATTAAGTCAATACTTAGTTCGTGATCCATTGCAAATCCGAGTGTGCCTAGTCGCTCAATGTACCCCAACATCTTCAACACAAACTGTGAGACAGAAGTGCCTTCCTGCATCTTAGAGGTGAAGAGGAGTTTTGGAGACCTCAAACCTTTCGGATCTCGCCTGCTCGTCAAACAGCTCATGAAGATGGAAGGCGATGGTATGAGCATCCATATGCTCATGCTGCTTTTGTAGCTCAGGTACCATAGCGGCCAGCATGATGCAACTCGCAAGTTCAGAATCGACCACATGTTTCTGATAGGCCACTAACTGGTCTGGAGTTGCATCTTCAGGAGGATAGTTGGGAAGTTGTTCTTCAAGGACATAAGCAAGCTTTTCTGCCTTGAGGACTATCCTCAGGTTTCGAAGCCAGTCCATGAAGTTTGGCCCAGTCAACTTATTGATGTCCAAAATGGAACGCAAATTCAGAGAAGACATGATCAGGTGATTATCCTAGAAATACAAATTGAGCTTATGTGATAAGAATGATAAAGAATGCATCAATATACATTAATTAAATCCTATTTATTTTTCGAATTGAATAACCCTTTTTATCAATTCGGGAGATCGTAGGAACATCTCCAAATAGGTTGATATCTAACCATAGATAAGAACAACCATGGCTAGAGTCCATCAAGTTATTCTTAGCTATGAAGGTAGGTAATTATAGCGATTACATATTATACATATGTAACTATCACATTATGCTATCAACTAATTGAATGTTTGCATAAATCATTGGGTTGTTATCTCATTAACAAGTATGCAACACTATACATAGCACCCAACTGCACCTCTCTTTACATCGACCTTGGCTGTGGCACAACAAATCGATGCTCCAAGCTTAAGGCTGACCCATTAATCAAGAAATAGTTTTAACATGGTTGGAGCTCATTCAACCGTTTAGTCAGGCTTGGATGTGTCCAACAACCAAAACTAAGGATTGACCTCTGACTCCAACTATATTAATCATAAACTAATTCCTTGGTTTGAAAATGTTGAGGTTCAAGCCGGGCATGGATGTGTCCATCAACCCAAACGAGAAACAAAACTCTGGTTCTAACCATATTAATGGAAGGTGTTGGCCTTAATATTTTGTAAGGGGTTTTGGGTCTCATCCTTTTTCTTTTATGCACATTCATGACATGTAATTATGTCATGTTCTAACGATTTCCTTAATAAAGTATGTATGTGAATTAATTTATTAAGTCTCATTAATTGAATTAGGAACCGGATTTCCTAATTTTAATTTCATACTTTATTCAAGGAATTGTTTTTGGGAAATAATTTCCTAAATTATCATAATCAATTTCGGAATTAATATGTTTAAGACTTTGATTTCTCTAAATGAAATCTTATTAAATTAAGAGACAGATTCCTTTAATTCAACCACATATTATTTTCATGAAAATCTTATTTAAGGAAATATACTCTATAGGAAACAATTTTCCAAATTAATTTTGGAGACAATAATATGTAAGAGCTGTTGGGACCGGGTGCATATTGACAAGGATACGGGTTCGTAAATTTTAAAATATTTACGTGCAGCGGAAGAATTAGCATTAAATAATTTCTCAAATTATTTTTAACCACGTATCTAGCATGCGACCTTATGATGTGTGGACATGATTATAAATTAAAATTTACAGAAAGTAAACTAATTTACTCAATACCTCGCGTAACTCGAAGTAAGGGACGAGATCCAACCGTAGCGTCCCTTGGAAGCTCCGCCTCTATTCGCGTCCACGCCGAGTTCTCTTCGGGATGACATCGCAAAGCCATGAGTTTTGTGCCGACGAGAACTACTAGATTCTCTAAAGGCACAACTAGAATATCAAGAGAGAGAGATAGAAACTAACCACCAAATAACGGAATCAAGATTCCGTGAAGGGAAGAAGGAGTCGCGACCCGCTTCGTCTTGGTGGTGGCTCACGGCAAGGAAGGAGGCGCCGGCCCTAGAGGGAGAAAGGGGGCGCCGGCCCTAGAGAGAGAAGGGGCGCCGGCCCTAGAGAGAGATAGGGTGGGCGCCGGCCCTAGAGAGAGAGAGGGAGAGAATGAGAGAGAGAGAGAGCTTCTTAATCTCTTGATTAATTGGAATTCAAGGCTTGCCTTGGTTCCTTTATATAGTAGCCTCTCCATTGCTAAGTCTCCTCTTAACAGAATAAATTTTCATAAGAAATTTATCCTATAAATTTTCTTATGAATTATTCCGTTATTTCATGTTTTATTATAACTAAATTTATAATAAAACAGACTCATCTCACCTTTTATTATGGAATAAAATTTATAAGAAATTTATTATATAAATTTTTCTTATCATGGAAAAATCAATTCATAATTGATTTTATAAAATAAACCAATCCATGGTTCATTTTAATTTCCATAAAAAGAATAAATTTCTATAAATTTCTTTATATAAATTTCTTTATATAAATCTCTTTATATAAATTTCTTTATGTCAATTTATTTATCCATAATTTTATAAAACAAATCGCACTTGATTTATTTTATAATTTAAACCAAATAAATTGGTTTCCCTCTTTATTGTGGCCGGCCAAACCAAAGAGGGTGGACACTCTTTTTGGTCAGCCACACCAAGCCAAACCTTCGCGAATTAAACTCATTAATTCGCCCAATAAGCCTTCAAAAGACTTAGCCATTTTAAGCTTCCGTTGCGCCTCTGATTAATTCAGATTCGACTTATTTCTCTTGATCGGAAAATCCAATTTTCAACTCGTTTTAAATCCCTCAGATTACTCGTAGTGCGTGTGACTAAATAGACTTTCGATTTATGTTGGCCGTCTATAATCAACCAATTATAGAACGATCATGAGTGGCACCTAGTAGTACATCATGATCCCCAATTAATCGAAAGATCAACGGTTGACCTCAGAAATAATTCTGAAACCCTTCAGCAGCTCTAATGAATCGTGCCTCATTACCTTCACCATCTTATACCCACTTGGTTCAGGACATGGTCTGTGTGTGTCAGTCCCCACTAGGCTGACTACGTCACACCTAGCCCAAGTAACATTCTCTCGTCCTTTGGATTTCTAATTACTCTCATGATTTAAGAGACTCATACTCTAAACATGACATGCTCTGGCCAGAGGCTTTGAGTAACAATCCAACGATAGGCCTGGGTATACATCTCCTCGCAAGGAGTGGTGAATCCTTTGTAGGATGTTCAAACATCTTCGGGCACTTCGGCTTATACCCAACCATCCTAGGTCCACACCTCCTTGGAGATGCTTGCTTAAGATGTTAAAGTATAAGTCTCCATGACCAAGATGACTTGAACACCGCAAGTCAAAGGATCATCGCACTTAAGCTGCAATAATAACTTCGCTGACATGTCTATATATAGACTACCATGTGAAGTTTTACAGTCAGTCACTCCAATGAACTAGTTCCCTTAACTAGAATTCATGTTTATCTCCGGACATCCCAATGTCACCAGCCAGTGAGAATCAGCTGATTAGAGAATAACCCATGCTAGTCTCAACAGAATTGATAGTGTTCGTATTTATCAATTCATCGACTAGGGATATTTTCAATACTTCACAATTGCACATGTAGAGATAATCACTAGTTGTGAATTCATCACAAATTCTCTCATGCTGTGAATTGTATTACGGACATTCAGTAAATGAGTTTAAGATCCCAATCAAATACACAAACATGTATACTCAAATAGTGAATTTTCATTTATTAAAATAAATGTTTACAATCATAAGGTGATTGCCTTAGGACACTTCTCTCATATCACTAACAAACTCCCACTTTGCCTTAGTTAAAGGATCCGCTAAATTCCTTTCAGTGGGAATTTTCTCAATTTGTATATCATTCCTACTTATAATCTCTTTGATCAGATGATAGCGGCGAAGCACATGTTTGGATCGCTGATGAGACCTTGGTTCCTTTGCTTGTGCAATAGCTCCATTGTTGTCGCAGTAAACCGGCACTGCTTCATCAATGGTTGGAACCACACCATGTTCGGAGACAAACTTCTTGATCCAGACTGCTTCCTTTGCTGCTTCCGAAGTTGCGATATATTGCGCTTCCGTGGTAGAATCCGCTACGGTGTCTTGTTTGGAACTCTTCCAACTTATTGCGCCTCCATTCAAAGTAAATACGTATCCAGACTGAGATTTGGAGTCATCCTTATCTGTCTGGAAACTGGTATCTGTATACCCACGTATTACTATATCTCCTTCTCCATATATTAGGAACACATCCTTAGTTCTTCTTAAGTACTTAAGGATTGTCTTGACAGCCGCCCAATAATCCATTCCTGGATCCGACTGGTATATGCTTGTGACGCTCAGAGCATACGATACATCGGGCCTTGTACATAACATAGCATACATGATAGATCCTATCGCGGATGCATAAGGAATCTTATTCATGCAAATCCTCTCGGCTTCTGTGCGCGGACACATAGACTTTGAAAGGTTGATCCCATGCCTGATGGGAAGGTAACCTTTCTTGGATTCCGACATGCTAAACCTTTTTAGCACTCGGTCTATATATGTAGACTGTGAAAGACCAAGCAACCGTTTTGATCTATCTCTATAGATTCTAATCCCAAGGATATAGGTTGCTTCTCCCAGGTCTTTCATGGAGAAAGTTTTGGACAACCAAATTTTAACTGTCTGTAAGACTGATATATCGTTTCCTATAAGTAATATGTCATCGACATATAATACTAGGAATACGACTGCACTCCCACTAACCTTCTTGTACACACAAGGTTCGTCAGGATTTTGTGAGAAATCAAACTCTTTGATTGTCTCATCAAAACGGATATTCCAGCTCCTGGATGCTTGCTTCAGTCCATATATGGATCGTCGAAGCTTGCATACTTTGGTTTTATCAACCGATGTGAAACCTTCAGGTTGTATCATGTATACATCCTCAAGCAGGTTTCCATTAAGGAAAGCTGTTTTCACATCCATTTGCCATATCTCATAATCATAATGAGCTGCTATGGCTAGGAGCATCCGAATGGATTTAAGCATAGCTACTGGCGAATAGGTTTCATCATAATCAATTCCTTATTTCTGACGATATCCTTTTGCCACTAATCTAGCCTTAAAGGTAACAACATTACCTTCCATGTCGGTTTTCTTCTTAAAAACCCACTTGCACCCTATGGGCTTAATCCCTTCAGGTGGGTTAACCAAGTCCCATACTTGATTTTCGTACATGGAATCCATTTCCGACTTCATGGCTTCAAGCCATTTGTCCCTTTCTGAACTTTTCAGAACATTTTCATAACTGATAGTTTCGTCATCGCTTATGAGTAACACGTCGTTCGATTCACTTATGAGAAATCTGTATCTCTCTGGAATATTGCGTGTCCTATCAGACCTTCGAAGAGGTGGTGTTGTTTTAGGTTCAACTGATAGCTCATCATTATGAGTTATTGGTTGTGGGTCTAGACTAGGTGTCTCTGTAATGTCTATTGGAGTTTCTTGAACTTCATCAAGTTCAATGCCTCACCCACTCTTTTCTTGTAAAAGAAATTCCCTTTCCAGAAATACAGCACGCCTTGAAACAAACACCTTTTGTTCCAAGGGATGATAGAATTGGTAACCCTTCGTTTCCTTAGGGTATCCAATAAATAGACATTTATCAGACTTAGCATCCAATTTGTCTGATATAGTCCGCTTCACATAAGCAGGACAACCCCATATCTTAAGGTGAGTTAAGTGAGGTTTCTTACTATCCATGTCTCTTATGGAGTAGTTGAGACTACCTTGGTCGGGACTCTGTTTAGCAAGTAAACAGCTATCTTAAGTGCATAGCCCCAAAAGGATTTTGGAAGAGTTGCATGATTCATCATCGACCTAACCATGTCCATCAAGGTTCGGTTGCGCCTCTCAGATACACCATTATGCTGTGGTGTATACGGCGGAGTCCATTGGGACAATATCCCATTGTCCCTAAGATAATCTTGAAATCTTGACTTAAGTATTTACCACCCCGATCGGATCGAAGTATCTTAATACTTTTGCCAAGCTGTTTCTCTACTTCATTTCTGAACTCTTTGAATTTCTCAAAAGCTTCAGATTTGTGTTTCATCAAGAACACATACCCGAATCGTGAGTGATCATCGATAAAGGTGATGAAGTAGCTATAGGCTTGATAACCACCATTTTTGCTGATTATTTTAGGCTCTAAAATCCATGTTTGATCCACATTTTATATGCTTAAGTTTGCATTTGTATTAGGTTTCATGTATTCCCTTCATTTTGGCTTTTAATTCTAATCTTTGTATATTTGGGATATTTTTGACACTAAATTTGAATATTATTTTGTAGGCTTCAATTGATCATGAACCTAGATCAAAATTGGGTTAGACTTGAGTCAACATTGGATCCAGATCGAAGGGATCAAGCATCGGATTAATAGGAGCCATCTATTCTAGAAAACGGCTAGATCTGAGCCATCGGTCAATTTCTGGTCGATCCGAATCTAAGTTAGAATCAACCATGGCCATAGATCAAGATCTGAAAATTTCAGCCAGATCGGAAGAGATCTGACCGTTGGATCGAGCTCAAGATGTTCTAGACCATCCATTCAAGAAAACGGAAGATCTGGACCATCCGCCACTGATCTGTTTAATCCGAGCTGGGAACAGGTAGATCAGGACCATTGATTGGGATCTGTGAAGTTTGGTCCAGATCTGAAGAGATCTGACCGTTGGATGAAGTCAAATTGATCTCAGCCGTCTGCTGCTTCTATCATAATTTGACTGGACCGAACCAAAGGACTCTGGCTTGACTGGACCAAACCCAGGCTGGACTGAACCAACAGCTGGGCTAAGGTTGAGCTGAACTCAATTGACTGAGCTGAACCAGAGGGCTGAACTCAAGCTGAGCTGTGGGTTGAGCAAGGACTGAACCAAAGGACTCTGGCTTAACTGGACTCAATCCGCGGAAGCTGGCTGGACTGAACCAAGCAGAACCGAACCCAAAGGCTGAGCTTAGTTGAAATTGGGCTGAACCTGAGTTGAACTAAACCGATGCTGCTTGGCTTAACTGAGCCAATGACTGAGCCGGACTCAAGCTGAATCGGACTGCTGACTGAACCGAGCTTGAGCCAGATCCACACGCGGAAGCCAGGAGAACAAAAGGGCAGATCGCGCGACCTAGGTTTTTCATCGACTCCACACGCAGAGCCAGCGGCGATCTTCTTCTCCTCCATCTTCATCGTCGCCGCAACTAGGGTTAGGGGTTCCAACCCTAGCCGGCCGGAGCTCCGATCAACCGAGTCGTGGGGGTTCCCGACTCACTTCATCCGCTCCACCACCATCTTTTCTTCTCAAGGATCGCACAGCTAGGGCTGCGGGGTTCGAACCCTAGCTGGCGACCTTCGATCAACCACCTTCTTTCTTCCATTTTCATCACCGGCGACCACAGCTAGGCTTTGGGGGTTCTGAGCTTCAGCCAAACGTAGCCGTCGCAGCCATCCATCTCCACCGCAGCTTTCTCTTTCGGGGTTCGGAGAGAAGCCGTCCATTTCCTTCACCGCAGCTGGCGATCAACTTCTTACAGCTTTTCTTCAGCAGTTAATGTTTCGTAGTTTTTCTTCTTCTGCAGTTTAATGTTTCACATGTTTATTTTCTTCAGCAGTTCATCCAATTCAGTAGATTTTCCTTCGGGCAGCTTTCAATTCCAACATTTTCAGCAGATCCGTAGCCAGCAGAAATCAGTTTCTTCACAGCCTTCATTTCAGCAATTTGATTAGATCCATTTCCTAGCAGCTTTGTTTTCATCAGATTAGATCCGATTTGGCAGAAATTCTTCATCGGCAGCTTCTTTACAGCAGCTTGATTCAATTTGCTTGTTAAACTTGATTCAGTTGTTAATTGTTTTGATAGTTGGTTGTTTGAGTTAAATGATGAATGTTTGTGATAGAATTGTTGAATTCTTGTATTTGATGGATCTTCCCGTTTCAATTATCACTTATTTGAATCAATTTCCATTATGCATATGAGGTGTTTGGTTAAATGTCTGTTAGAACAATTTCTTTCAATTGTGATGTTTCTTAGTTGTTTAAGTTTCATTTTGTATTGCTCTTCCTATTGCTTTAGGTTTTACGTCTTCAATTACATGCAATTAAGCTAGGTTAGGGTAGATTTCCTCAATGCTGTAGTTCTGCTCTATGTTTAGTTTCGTTAATGTTTAATTTCTAGTTATCCTTTTCTTCGCTGCAATTGTAGTTAGGTTAAATTAGATTTCATTACCTGCAATGTCTTTCCTTAATTAGATTAGATTTCATACTTGCTCTACTATTCATTTCATAGTCATAGCTCTCACATCCAAAACCCAGTTTCATATCCAAAAACCCAAAAGCAATAAGATTCAATCATGAGAATTATCATGCATTAACTACATTCGTTGGGAGACGACTCGAGTTACTCTATGCTACATTAGTTTAGAGGAATTCGGTACTTAAATTGTATTTGAAACCGTGACACGACAAAAACGGTTATCAAGGCTCCTTGTGCAAGAGTTGACATTGGTCCACATACATCAGTATGTATTAGACCAAGCAATTCTCCCACTCGATTACCTTTTCCGGAAAAGGGTAATTTGGCCATCTTGCCTTTTAAGCATGATTCGTATGTATCAAATGAACTGGGTTCAAATGATTCCAAAATTCCACATCGGTGTAATTTGGTCATGCGTTTCTTACTTACATGGCCAAGACGACAATGCCACGTGTAGGAGTCTATTCGATTATCTATTCTAGCACGTTTGTTGCTAACTTCGATATTGAAAACGTCACCGGATAAATCTAACGTGTAGATACCATTGCACAAAGTTCCATTCCCATAAAGAACGCCATTTAAAGTTATGTAACAACAATTGTTACTAAAAGTTAAATGATAACCCTTTTCATTCAAACATGAAATAGATACAATATTCTTTATTAACGAAGGAACAAAATAACAATTAGCCAATTCTAAGACACGTCCAGTAGGGAGCTTTAGCAAATATGATCCGATGGCAACAGCAGCAATCTTTGCTCCATTTCCAACTCGCAAATTCACTTCTCCCTTGACGAGTCTTCTTCTATTCCTTAGCCCCTGTATGTCATTACATGTATGTGAGCTACACCCAGTATCAAGTACCCAGGTGTTTGAGGAAATAGAGTGACATTCAATAACGAAGATACCTGAAGAGGATGGGGCATCGAATGCCTTCTTCTTCAAGGACTCAAGATAAACCTTGCAGTTTCTTCGCCAGTGACCCTCCTTGCCATAGTGATGGCAAGTGCCTTTTAGGGTATTTTCAGTCTTTTTGGCCTTTTTCTTCTTTCCGTTATTCTGTTCTTTGGCCTTCCTCTTAGAACCTTTCTTCGAGGAACCAACTAACAGTACCGTCTTTTGATCCTGCTTCACAGAAGGCTCTACAGTCTTCAGCAGGTTGAGCAACTCAGGAAACTGGTCTGGAGTTGCGTTTTCAGGAGGACGGTTGGGAAGTTGATCTTCAAGGACATAAGCAAGCTTCTCTGCCTTGAGGACTATCCTCAGGTTTCGAAGCCAGTCAATGAAGTTTGCCCCAGTCGGTTTATTGGTGTCCAAAATGGAACGCAAATTCAGAGAAGACATGATCGAGTGATTATCCTAGAAATACAAATTGAGCTTATATGAGAAGGATGATAAAGAATGTATCAACATACATTCATTAAATCCTATTTATTTTTCGAATTGAATAACCCTCTTTATCAATTCGGGAGATCGTAGGAACATCTCCAATTAGGTTGATATCCAACCATAGATAAGAACAACCATGGCTGTGGCCATCAAGTTATTCTTAGCTATGAAGGTAGGTAATTATACCGATTACATATCACATATATGTAACTATCACTTTATGCTATCAACTAATTGAATGTTTGCATAAATCATTGAGTTGTTAACTCATTAACAAGTATGCAACATTATACATAGCACCCAACTGCACCTCTCTTTACATCGACCTTGGCTGTGGCACAACAAATCGATGCTCCAAGCTTAAGGCTGACCCATTAATCAAGAAATAGTTTTAATATGGTTGGAGCTCATTCAACCGTTTAGTCAGGCTTGGATGTGTCCAACAACCAAAACTAAGGATTGACCTCTGACTCCAACTATATTATTCATAAACTAATTCCATGGTTTGAACATGTTGAGGTTCAAGCCGGGCATGGATGTGTCCATCAACCCAAACGAGAAACAAAACTCCGATTCTAACCATATTAATGGAAGGTGTTGGCCTTAATATTTTGTAAGGGGTTTTAGGTCTCATCCTTTCTTTTCTAAGCACATTCATGACATATAATTATGTCATGACTAACGATTTTCTTAATAAAGTATGTATGTGACTTAATTTATCAAGTCTCATTAATTGAATTAGGAACCGGATTTCCTAATTCTAATTTCATACTTTATTCAAGGAATTGTTTTGGGAAACATTTCCTAAATTGTCATAATCAATTTCGGAAATAATATGTTTATGACTTTGATTTCTCTAAATCAAATCTTATTAAATTAAGAGGCAATTCCCTTAATTCAACCACATATTATTTTCATGAAAATCTCTTTTAAGAAAACTCTATAGGAAACCATTTTCCTATTAATTTTGGAGACAACAATATGTAAGAGCATCACCTCTTAAATCATATTTTATTCATGGATTTAATTAATTACAACAAATTATTTTCTAAGGGTGGCTCCCCGAGGCTCAGATACCCAAAGAAAAGAAATTTGTCGTAAATTTAATTTGGTCCGCTTCTGAAGCGCAACCAAATTAAACATGACAATTTCATTCAAAATTGGGAAATTAAATTACAACAACTAACTTTAGATTGGACGGCTCCCCGAGGCTCAATCCAAAATAAAGAATTTTGTTGATAATTTAAAACCAATTTGAATTTAATTGTCAATTAATTATCCATAAATTTGTCTAGATTTTCTTGAAAGAAAGTGCCCAAAATTGTGAGATTTCATAATAGGTTTTCAGAATAATTGTAAGTTTCGGGTACAAAGAAAACTTACATATTTCCAAAATTGGAAAATTTCCAAAATAGGAAATTTTCAAAATTGGAAAGCTTCCAAAGATGGGAAGTTTTCTCAATTATCATAAAATTTCAGAAACTAGGATATTTTAAACGTTTGCGAAATTTCATGAGGATTTCCAAACTTTGAAATTCCTAAATCTAAAATTTATAATAATTGGAAAATTTCCATAATTGAAAATTTTTTCCAAAATTGAGATTATAACAAAGTTTTTCGCAAAATAATTATATGATTATGTCGAACACTAACCGGCTCTGATACCACTGTTGGGACCGGGTGCATGTTGACAAGGATACGGGTTCGTAAATTTTAAAATATTTACGTGCAGCGGAAGAATTAGCATTAAATAATTTCTCAAATTATTTTTAACCACGTATCTAGCATGCGACCTTATGATGTGTGGACATGATCATAAATTAAAATTTGCAGAAAGTAAACTAATTTACTCAATACCTCGCGTAACTCGAAGTAAGGGACGAGATCCAACCTTAGCGTCCCTTGGAAGCTCCGCCTCTATTCGCGTCCACGCTGAGTTCTCTTCGGGATGACTTCGCAAAGCCACGAGTTTTGTGCCAACGAGAACTACTAGATTCTCTAAAGGCACAACTAGAATATCAAGAGAGAGAGATAGAAACTAACCACCAAATAACGGAATCAAGATTCCGTGAAGGGAAGAAGGAGTCGCGACCCGCTTCGTCTTGGTGGTGGCTCACGGCAAGGAAGGAGGCGCCGGCCCTAGAGGGAGAAAGGGGACGCCGGCCCTAGAGAGAGAAGGGGCGCCTGCCCTAGAGAGAGAGAGGGAGAGAATGAGAGAGAGAGAGAGCTTCTTAATCTCTTGATTAATTGGAATTCAAGGCTTGCCTTGGTTCCTTTATATAGTAGCCTCTCCATTGCTAAGTCTCCTCTTAACGGAATAAATTTTCATAAGAAATTTATCCTATAAATTTTCATAAGAAATTTATTATTCCATTATTCCAAGTTTTATTATAACTAAATTTATAATAAAACAAACTCATCTCACCTTTTATTATGGAATAAAATTTATAAGAAATTTATTATATAAATTTTTCTTATCATGGAAAAATCAATTCATCATTGATTTTATAAAAATAAACCAATCATGGTTCATTTTAATTTCCATAAAAAGAATAAATTTCTATAAATTTCTTTATATAAATCTCTTTATATAAATTTCTTTATATCAATTTATTTATCCATAATTTTATAAAACAAATCGCACTTGATTTATTTTATAATTTAAACCAAATAAATTGGTTTCCCTCTTTATTGTGGCCGGCCAAACCAAAGAGGGTGGACACCCTCTTTGGCCGGCCACACCAAGCCAAACCTTCGCGAATTAAACTCATTTAATTCGCCCAATAAGCCTTTAAAAGACTTAGCCATTTTAAGCTTCCATTGCGCCTCTGATTAATTCAGATTTGACTTATTTCTCTTGATTGGAAAATCTAATTATCAACTCGTTTTAAATCCCACGGATTACTCGTAGTGCGTGTGACTAAATAGGCTTTCGATTTATTTTGGCCGTCTATAATCAACCAATTATAGAACGATCAAGAGTGGCACCTAGTAGTACATCATGATCCCCAATTAATCGAAAGATCAACAGTTGACCTCAGAAATAATTCTGAAATCCTTCAGCAGCTCTAATGAATCGTGCCTCATTCCCTTCACCATCTTATACCCACTTGGATCAGGACATGGTCTGTGTGTGTCAGTCCCCACTAGGCTGACTACGTCACACCTAGCCCAAGTAACGTTCTCTCGTCCTTTGGATTTCTAATTACTCTCATGTATTTAAGAGACTCATACTCTAAACATGACATGCTTTGGCCAGAGGCTTTGGGTAACAATCCGATGATAGGTCTGGGTATACATCTCCTCGCAAGGAGTGGTGAATCCTTTGTAGGCTGTTCAAACATCTTCGGGCACTTCGGCTTATACCCAACCATCCTGAGTCCACACCTCCTTGGAGATGCTTGCTTAAGATGTTAAAGTATAAGTCTCCATGACCAAGATGACTTGAACACCGCAAGTCAAAGGATCATCGCACTTAAGCTGCAGTAAGAATTCACTGACATGTCTATATATAGACTACCATGTGAAGTTTTACAGTCAGTCACTCCAATGAACTAGTTCCCTTAACTAGCATTCATGTTTATCTCCGGACATCCCAATGTCACCAGCCAGTGAGAATCAGCTGATTAGAGAATAACCCATGCTAGTCTCAACAGAATTGATAGTATCCGTATTTATCAATTCATCGACTAGGGATATTTTCAATACTTCACAATTGCACATGTAGAGATAATCACTAGTTGTGAATTCATCACAAATTCTCTCATGCTGTGAATTGTATTGCGGACATTCAGTAAATGAGTTTAAGATCCCAATCAAATACATAAACATGTATACTCAAATAGTGAATTTTCATTTATTAAAATAAATGTTTACAATCATAAGGCGATTGGCTTAGGACACTTCTCTCATATTACTAACAAGAGCATCACCTCATAAACCAAATAAGGAAATTATCGTTTGAGAATCACCTCAAAAATTTCCAAGATTTGATCACATATTTTATTAATGAAAAATTAATATCAATAACTTAATTTGGACGGCTCCCCAAGGTTCAATCCAAATTAAACATATGACAGCTTAAATCCAATTTAGGAAATTTAATTATAACAACTAACTTTAAATTAGATGGCTCCCTGATGCTCAATCTAAAATAAAGAATTTTGTAAATAATTTACTTTCCAATTATGAATTTAAATGTCAATTAATATTCCCATAATTTGTCTAGACTTTCTTGAAAGATAGTGCCCAAAATTACGAGCATTCCATAAATGGAAAGTTTCCGAAAATAAAAGGTTTTCAGAATAATTGTAAGTTTCTGGTACAAAGAAAACATACGTATTTCCAAAATTGGAAAATTTCCAAAATGGGAAATTTTCAAAATTGGAAAGTTTTCAAAAATGGTAAGTTTTCACAATTATCCTAAAATTTCAGAAACAGAGATATTTCAAAAGTTTGCGAAATTTCATGAGGATTTCCAAACTTTGAAATTCCTAAATCGAAAATTTACCATAATTCGGAAGTTTCCATAATTGGAAAATTTTCCAAAATTGAGATCATGACAAAGCTTTCTGCAAAAATAATTATATGATTATGTCAAACACAAACCTCGCTCTGATACCACTGTTGGGACCGGGGTGCATGTTGACATCGATGCGGGTTCGTAATTTTAAAATTAATTACGTGCAGCGGAAGGTTTAGCATAAATAATTTCTCAAATTATTTAACCACACATCTAAGCATGCAATTTTATCTTGTGTAGACATGATCATATATTTAAAATTTTATAGAAACATAAACTAATTTACGTATTACCTCGCGTAACTCGAAGAAAGGGACGAGATCCAACCGTATGTGTCCCTTGGAAGCTCCGCCTCTATTCACGTCCACGCCGAGTATCTTCAGGATGACTTCGCAAAGCCACGAGTTTCGTGTTCTCGAGAACTACTAGATTCTCCAAGAACGCGACAAGAAAAACCAAGAGAGAAGTCGGAAGACTAACCACAAAAGGATGGCCGGAATCAAAATTCCAGCGAAGCAAAAGAAGAGGCTTGCGGCAAAAAGATCCTTGCGGCAAACTCTAATTCCGGCAGCACCTTCTTCCGGCCAAGAGATGGCCAGAGCATCCTTCTCCGGCAGCAGGTGGTGGTCGGCAGGGAAAGGGCAGGGGCGGCCGGCTGGTGCTCCTTCTTGAGGCTGGTTGGCGCAAGGCAAGAAGGGGAGAAGAGAAGGAGAGAAAGAGAGGGAGAGAGCCTATGCCTTTTTCTCTTCGATTATCTTTCAAGACTTGCCTTGGGTCATTTATATAGTAGCCTCTCAACCATCAAGCCTCTCAAATATGGAATAACTTATTCCATCATGCCAAGTTTGATTTTATATCATGGTTAAAATCATATTTTAATTCATGATAAAAATCATTCAAGTCTCTTCTCTCCTATGGAATAAATTTCCTTATCATGGTAAATCAATCCATGATTGATTTTATAAAATAAACCAATCCATGGTTCATTTTAATTTCCATGAAGAAATAAACCAAACCTTGGTTTATTATAAAACAAACCACACTTGGTTTATTTTATAAATTGATCCAAAAACTTGGTTCTCTCCCTTTGTTGTGGCCGGCCAAACAAAGAGGATGGAGGCCCTCTTTGGCCGGCCCATCCAAGCCACGCCCCAATGAATTAAACTTATTTAATTCATCTATTAAGTCTTCAAAAGACTTAGCCATTTTACGCTTCCGATGCGTCTCTGAAAAATTCAGATTCGACTTATCGTTTGGCTCAACCAAACCTAATCTCTCCTGATTGGAAAATCCAATTTTCAACTCATTTTAAATCCCTCGGATTACTCGTAGTGCGTGTGACTAAATAGGCTTTCGGTTTATGTTGGCCGTCTATAATTAATCAATTATAGAATGATCATAAGTGACACCTAGTAGTACATCATGATCCCAATTAATCGAAAGATCAACGGTTGACCTCAGAAACAATTCTGAAACCCTTCAGCAGCTATAATGAATCGTGCCCCATTCCCTTCACCATCTTATACCCACTTGGTTCAGGACATGGTCTATGTGTGTCAGTCTCCACTAGGCTGACTACGTCACACCTAGCCCAAGTAACGTTTTCTCGTCCTACGGATTCTAATTACTCTCATGTATTTAAGAGATTCATACTCTGAACATGTCATGCTCTGGCTAGAGGCTTCGAGTAACAATCCGACGATAGGCCTCGGGTATACATCTCCTCGCAAGGAGTGGTGAATCCTTTGTAGGCTGTTCAAACATCTTTGGGCACTTCGGCTTATACCCAATCATCCTGGGTCCACACCTCCTTCAAGATGCTTGCTTAAGATGTCAAAGTATAAGTCTCCATGACCAAGATGACTTGAACACCGCAAGTCAAAGTAACATTACACTTATGCTGCAGTAAGAACTTCACTGACATATCTATATGTAGACTACCATATGAAGTTTTATAGCCAGTCACTCCAATGAACTAGTTCCCTTAACTAACATTCATGTTTATCTCGGGATATCTCAATGTCACCAGCCAGTAAGAATCAGCTGATTAGAGAATAACTCATGCTAGTCTCAACAGAATTGATAGTGTCCGTATTTATCAATTCATCGACTAGGGACAATTTCAATACTTCACAATTGCACATGTTGAGATAATCACTAGTTGTGAATTCATCACAAATTCTCTCATGCTGTGAATTGTATTGCGGACATTCAGTAAATGAGTTTAAGATCTCAATCAAATACACAAACATATATACTCAAATAGTGAATATTCATTTATTAAAATAAATGATTACAATCATAAGGCGATTGTCTTAGGACACTTCTCTCATATCACTAACAGCATAGGCTCGACCCAACGAAGAGGCCAGACTAATGAAGGATGGTGGGAGAGGGTCGGTGGTTCTTTTGCTCGATCAGAGAGGGATTGTGATCAGTGATTGGCAACAACAATGCATAAAGGGGAGATCGACTAGAAGAGAGGAGAAGAAGTGGAAAAGCTGCATAATGGCGGAACTCGCGATCGAGCATCGATGGATCCAAGGGAGCTCAGCAGAGAAAGAAAAGAAAAAGGCCTTTGAAGGGATATAACTTTTGCATTTAAGCCCTCCATCTCTGATTTATTTAATCCACACAATTACATTTAGGATTTATGGAATAAAAACCTCCAATTTATGGTTATTAAGCACATTAACCTCTCAACTTCATCCAAGGGTCTAGAAAACACTAAAAATATCTTCATAATTTCTAAATCACTATTATTTATGATATTTAAGATTCTCCCCTAATAATAAAAATTTGATCCCCAAATTAACAAATATGATCATGCAGTACTAATTCTGAACTAAACAAATCATACTCACCTTTGGTAGATAAATTGGGGTAGCAAACTCTGATCATATCCTCGAGCTCCTCAGTTGCTTCCATGTCAGAATGGTACTATCATCCGACTTTGACCAGTCGGATTGTCTTATTTCGCCGATGACATTCTCTGTGTCCCAAAATCTACATTAAAACCACCTCGTAGGTAGTGTTAGACTAATGTGTGACTGACATATCAGATAAGACATGCGATGGATCTGACATATATTTCCTCAGCATGGAAATATGGAATACATCGTGCACACCAATATGAAATGAAGGAAGTGCCTGTAACACCCCACTAAAATTCCCTTCAATATTATCCCTAATATTGAGTATAATTGCACGAATAATAGCCATATTGAGTATGATTCATGAATGATAGTTAGAGTTGTGGGAATTTTAGTGTAAGTGTTAATGGGCCTTATATGGGCTCTAAATGGTGGAAATTCCTAATGGTCTTAAATAGCACTTCGTTAGTTATCCTAATGGGCCCCATGAGAATAAAAGAAATAACACATCATGTAATTGACGTTACTTTAGATGGGCTTGCAAAAGAATAAAAAAAATGATGAAATGATGTAGGTGCCAAGGATTTAACCTTGGACCTTAGAGATGTTGTAAGCCTTAAGAATGCATATGTAACCAATTCACCTAGTAAGGGAGTGCTATTAGGAGGATAGAGGAAATTGTAGATAGGTGTAAGGGAGATGAAGTGCCACCATGGAGGATGAAGAGTCACCATGGAAGGTAAAGGGGTCACCATGGAAGGTGAAGAGGCATACCTTTTCATTTACTATAAGAAGATGAGGAAAAAATGTCACAAGGCATCTCCTCATCCTTCTCATTGCCGAAACTAAGGCCCTCTCTCCATAAAAAAAAATCCTCTCCAAGAAGATCTAGTGAAGGCTTTGTGTTTGTGAAGCAAAGGAAGAGCCAAGGAGCAAGAAGTTCTTTCTTTCTCCTTCTAGGTGATATATATTGTTTGGGAATCTTTAGCACAAGGGTATGACTCCCCTCACCTGCAACATAATAGCTTATATATGTTTTTGTTCATGGTCTTGTATGTTCTTGCGATGTGTTGCTAAAATCGTGAAATTTTTCCCTATGAGCAAATTTCGGCCAAGCATGGGTTTAGGGCCTAGGTTTGTGTTTGATGTTATCTAATGACTCCAATGTTTTCTTGATGTTAAGTTATGAGTTATGATGAAAAAAAAGATGGAGCAAAAGACCCTGAAAAGTTTCGGCCAAGGCTCCCATGAAGACATAGACCTTTTGGCCATAAGAAGATGTTTGGGTTCTTTTTGACTAGCTAATGGTTTTAATTTCTTGTTAATGTTTTGTTGAGTGTTTTATATATATTTATGCCATGTTTTCTCCTCTGAACATGTTCGGTCATACCCTAAATAAGGGCTAAAAAAATGAGTTAAAGATGTCATGTTGCTTGCTAATGCTTCCTAGTGTTAGAATATGTATTATATGCATGTTGTATGAATCAATTGCTCTTATTTTTGTCATTTTCATGTTGATATGAACCTTAGAAGTTTCTGATCAGTACCTTAAATTGGGTTTTAGGATGGGTTATGGTCACTACCTCACTTAATGATGTCTCTTTGTAATAGGATATTCAATGTATGCATGTTGTATGAGTTGTGTGATGTTGTGTTGTATTTTCATACCATGATAACCCTATCTAGATGTTTTGACCAGTAGAATATATGTTGAATTATGGTTGAATTAAAGGTATCCATGTTTCATTATGCCATGATAGGGGTTAAGGTCACTACCTCACTTAATGATGTCTCTTTGTAATAGGATATTCAATGTATGCATGTTGTATGAGTTGTGTGATGTTGTGTTATGTTTTTATGCCATGATAACCCTATCTAGATGTTTTGACCAGTAGAATATATGGAATTAGGGTTGAATTAAAGGTATCCATGTTTCATTATGCCATGATAGGGGTTAAGGTCACTACCTCACTTGATGATGTCTCTTTGTAATAGGACATTCAATGTATGCATGTTGTATGAGTTGTGTGATGTTGTGTTGTGTTTTAATGCCATGATAACCCTATCTAAATGTTTTGACCAGCAGAGTATATGTTGAATTATGGTTGAATTAAAGGTATCCATGTTTCATTATGCCATGATAGATGAAAAAAAATGGAACAAGTTCCCTAGGTATATTATCCTTAGTTTTAAATTGAACATTATGTGTTTTATGAATCATGAATGATAAGTTGGCATGTTATGAATTTTCTTACCATGAAATTATGTTTCTCCATGCCATGTTCATGCTTGAAAGTTATGATGATATTTATGCTTTGAATGTATGCCCATGACATGTATGACATTATGAATAAAAGAATGTCTAAAGAGCAATTTCTAAGAAAAGAAAAGAAATGATGAACGCTATGCTAAAGAGCAATTGCTATGGAAAGAAAAGGAATCATGTATGCTATTTTACTTTATGTATTGGCTTGTACCGGATCTTGAAAAAGGTCCAAGGGATGGGCTCCTAAGCAAGGCCTCGGTGCTGGACTACCGTAGCTGTCCCTAGGCCCAAGGTTGCCTAGTACCCTAGTAGGTCGGGATTAGCTACCTCGCACTCTACGAAGGGATGCACACAAATGATGAATGGGTACAAGCCAGGGATCCCAATGATGATGATATGTTAATGTTCAAGTATTATATTATATATATTTTTCAAAGAGCATCCTTAATGTTTATGCACATGTTTATATTTAATGATATTGCATATGTTATGTCTAATGTTTATGCACATGACTATGTTTTAATGATTATGCGAATGTTAGGTGCTTTAAGTACTTACTCATGCCATATGTCCTTAATAACGACACACATATTCATGTTTTAAGTGTTTATGCTTACGTGCTTTAGATGCTTTAAGTATTTATTCATGTTATATGTTTATGTCAAATGATGTAGATTTCTACTTATATGCGATGTACGGATTTTGTGAGTAAGCAAGGAGTTTACTAAGCATTTTATGCTTATAGTCTACCTTCTTATGTTGTAGATCAAACTAAAGGTTTCTAAAGAAGGGGAAGCAGCAGGAGGGCATGTGTGTGTGTGACGGTGACTTGGCAGAACGATCCTACTGTTGTCTTTACTCTTACTTATGGACTTGTTTCTCATGGACTTAATGTTGCTACTTATAAACTGCATGTGTTAGTTCTTATGTTTATGCTTACTACTTGTTGGAGTTGAAGTTCTTTATGATATACATGCTTAATGTAGAACTATATACTCTCTTGTTAATTATGCTATGCTATGATTCACATGCTTAAAGTAGTTTAGTTAGAAAGAAATTTATCCAATTGCATATGTTCATGATTTAGTATTATTTCCGCTGCTATATTTACGCTTCAAATGCAATAATGTATGAAAGAAAAAAAAAAGAAAAGTAAGGCGTCGCTCACGTAAGGGGTGGGCGTTACAGTGCCAGTTGGTAAGCTACGACTCCAATCCTCTTCAAAATCAGAAAGGGCCCAATATACCACGGAACTAACTTACCTTTGATGCTAAATCTCTTCACTCCTTTTGTGAATGAAACTCAAGGGAAGACATGATCGCTAACGGAGAACTCCAAAGGTCTACGTCTTCGATCTGCGTAACCCCTCTGGCAATCCTGTGGCACAGACATGTTGGTGCAATCGACCCAAGTGTGATCGGGTAGATCATGAGTTTTGATGTGTGTGTCAATATGATTAAGTTAGGGTTTCATGTTGATCTAATATGTGTATGTGAGTAAGCAGATTTGCAGGTGTAACGCCCGTAAAATCCTCTCAATATTTTTCTTTAAAATATTGATCATGCCTATATAGATTCTTGAGTAACATATGAATACTAGCATGAACCTTAGCATGATTTCTTATATAGATTAAAAAACTAAGTACTAATGGGCCTTACATGGGCTCTTCTAGTATCATGGCTATTAGTGGACCTTAGGTAGAATTTTAACATAAATAAAAATGAATTCCAATTAGAAATATTAGCATAACTCTTGATGGGCTCTTATGTGGGTCTTGCCAAAAATAAGAGTAAATAGAATAAAAATAAAGTGCATGCACCAAGGATTGAACCTTGGACCTAGAGCTTCATCATGCATGTACTAACTAATTCACCTAGCAAGGGAGTGCTAGTGGAAAAGGAAGAGTATTTTAGTTGAGGTTAAAAGAAGGTGAAGAGACATCATGTGAAGAGACACCATGCTCCTTCACTTAGTATAAAAAGATTGGATGAGAAGTGAAGAGGCTTAAGTTACTTTCTCCTCTTTTCTTCTTCCACCAAGACTCTTCCTCTCCCACTTCCTCCTTCTTCTTACCGAAAATCACCAAGGGGATTTCCCCTTGGAAAACTTCACAAGAAGACTCCCTCTTGAAGATCCAACTTGTTCTACAAGGCTACAAGGGCAAGGAGTGATCTAAAGTCAAGAAGGTTTTCATTTTCCTCTCGATTCAAGGTTTATAACCAAGATAAAAACATGTAAGACTCCCTCACCTGTGGTATAATAGTTTTGATGTTATCTTTCATGATTTAAGATGTTGTTTGGACTCTGTGTTGAGAAAACTATGGAATAGGGCTTCCTAGGGTTTCGGCCAAGCAAGTTTTTGGGGTTTGGGATGATGTTAAGACCTCACTTATGTTTCCTAATGCTTTCTCATGATAAAATAAGAATGAATTATGAGTTGTGGAATTTTTGTAGCACCCTAAGACCCTACAAGTTTCGGCCACCTCTTCCCTTTCATAGTTAGGATTAAATCTAACCCTCCAAGCATGCTTATTATGATTCCCTATGTTACAATGGATGTTAATTGAAATTATATGAATTTTTCCATGGACTTAAGACCCCTATAAGTTTCAGCCAAGACCAAGTTTTAGGGTTAGGAACTAGGGTTAGCCCAATCATGGGTTCTAATGGCTTCCTATGGTATTGTATGTATTGTATTGGATGTTAATTGTGAATTATATGAATTTTCCATAGACTTAATACCCTTCTAGGGTTTCGGCCAAGACAAGATTTAGGGCTAGGACTTAGAGTTAGTCCCAATCATGTGTTCTAATGGCTTCCTATGGCATTATATGTATTGTATGTGCTTTACTTTACTTATATTACCTCACATTGTTACTTGAATAATGGGGCCTCTATCTATAACTTTCAGCCAAAGCTCCAAGTCTAGGGTTTGGGTTAGTCTAAGCTTTCAAGTATACTTGTTATGGCTTATTATGATGTATATACATATTCAAGCATGTTGTATGAATTTTATGTTACCTAAAACCCTAACTTTATGTGCTATGTATCATGACCTTGTATGCTTATATTGTGTGTCATGTTTTAGTAGGTTTATTTATGGATATTTTAAACCATATACCATGAACACATGTGTTATGAAATATGCATTATGTTTATGTAGAATTATGCATGCATTAGGTTAAATGTCTTGAACATATGTAGATTATGGTTATGTAGACCTATGCATGTTTTATGTAGAATGTCATGAACCTATGTAGTATGTATCATGTTCATATGGATCCTACCCATGCATGTTTTATGATAGATACCATGATCATGTATGCTATGTGATATGTATCATGTATAAAAAAAAAACTTATCTATGCATGCTTACCTTATGTACCATGATCATGCATGCTTTATGAACTAAGATGATGTTTATGCCTTTAAGGCATAATTATGTATGTATGTCATGCCTTATGAATGAAGATGATGTTCATGCCTTTATGGCATAATGATGTTATGCATTAAGTAAGAATGATGAAATGCTATGTATGCTTTATACCATGCTTCATGTATTAAGATCACGTTTATGTCTTCAATTATGCTATAAATGTTCTATGAATGTATGAATGATGAAGCATGTGAAGCTATTTTACTTTATGAATGGGCTTGTACCGGACCGAAGTAAGGGCCCAAGGGATGGGCTCTTTATGAAAGCCTCGGTTCTGGACTACCGTTGCTGTCCACGGTTCTGGACTACCGCAGCTGTCCAACAGGGATGGGCTCCTTATGTCAGCCTCGGTTCTGGGACTACCGTAGCTGTCCCTACCCTAGTAGGTCGAGACTAGCTACCTCGTATTTACTTAGGGATGTGCGCATATGATGTATGTATGTGGTACAAGCCAGGGCCCCCCCATGATGTTATGATTATGTTTAAGTATTTATAAGGATGATTTTCAAATAAGCATCCTTATGTTATGTGCATTTAACTCATGCATTCATTCATGCTATGCATCTATGCATGTCAAGTATGTCATATGCTTATGTTTATGTTAAGAACTATGTCATGTCAAGTATGTTATATGCTTATGTTTATGTTAAGAACTATGTCATGTCAAGTATGTCATATGCTTATGTTTATTGTTGAGAACTATGTCATGTCAAGTATGTCATATGCTTATATTTTATGACAAGTACTTCTTATGTCATGAGCTTTATGTACCTTCATTTCATGTTAAGCACTTCCATATGATTATGTATTTCCATGTACATCTATATGCCTCCTCATGTTAAATGTTTTATACTTTATGAATACCTTCTCATGATATGCCTTTGTTTTATGTTACTCTCTCTATGTTATGCCTTATATGTGACGTATGATTTTAGTGAGTAGGAAAGAGTCTTACTAAGCCTATGTGCGTATAAGTTTTATTTTCTTATACCGCAGATCAAGCAAGAGGATATTAAGCTAAGGGAAGCAGCAGGAGGGCAAGTGTGTGTGTGTGGTAGTGACTTGGCAAAAGAAAAGAAAAGATCCTAATACCTATACTTTGTCCCATGTCCTATATTTTGCATTGTCCTTGTTAGTTACATGTTATACTTATGATGGTTTTGCCTAAAGAACAACTTATGTGGTTTCCATATCATGCTTTATTGTCATACTTGTCATGGCTAAAATTATGATATTAACATGTTATCCCATGATGCTATACTTATGTTGGCTTTAAGCTTGATGGTAGGATAAGTGATGTTTAATGCAAGCATGATCAATAATGTTATGTCTCACATGATATGTCTTATATTTCTAAGTTATGACAGTGATAAGTTACCATGTAACCATGTTTAGGAATGATAGTTAAGACATGTTTACATGATTCAAGTGTTAGTTGCATGGTTTAAACGCATATGTATAAAGTTTAAAATTATTCCGCTGCATTAAGATCTCCATTTGCATATATGTATGTTAGCGTAACGCCGCCTTCCGCCTACACCGTAGGGCTGGAAGGGCGGGCGTTACAGCAGGATACACATAGACATAGTTGAACGTCTTCGGGTCCGGTGAAGGATGGCATGGGGAGACGAGTCGTGGGCTTGCATGCATATGAGGGACCGTGGGAAAAGCAGGAACGATGAGCCGAGGGAAGCGCACTTTGAGGCATACGCGAAGGATGGCATGGGGAGACAAGCCGTGGGTGTAAGATGTGTATACTGAAAGACATGAGTTTATTTATATGAACATCTTTATTATGAAAAGAGAATCACAACTATACTAGGTGTTTTCTTATAATAGTACATACACGAAGTCCAATTACTTTGTATTGTAGATAACATGGTGTGTGGTGTCACATGGAAGATCGTGTTATCAGTTCCTTGCTTAGTATAAATAAGAGGCCCACAACCGAGATGGAATTGGACAACCCATCGGGATGGTTGTAGTGTAATTAGTTGTGGTTGGTCTTGACCATAGAATTACACTAGTGTGCTATGAGTACATTGAGCAGGACCGAAACCCGAGGTTATCCAATTTGTACTGACTCGATAATTGGATAGAACCTCAAGTTATATTATGGAGTATAATCCCTTAATCCCGAAATAATATCCACCATATATTATTAATTATTATTTCTTTGATTTGCCAATGGGTGAGATCTATTCTGTTAGATCGATAGGCCCGGTAATTTGGGAGATAATATTAATAATATGATGTTCCGATGATCATTGATAAAATTCGTGTCCTGGTGAGTCTGGATGATGATGCCTCCTTGATGAGCTCGAAATGTTCATCGTGCTAAACCCTGCAGGTGGATTTGATCCGGCACATTAATAAGGTTGAGTGGTACTAGTCAAGGATCCAGAAGTTAATTAATTTAAATTGTCAGTAATTTAATTAATTAACGGGCATTCGAGATCTTAAACACGAGGGGATGAACGACTCGTAATATGTGGAGCTCATATGAAAATATGGGGGTTGGTGAGGAAGTTCAATTAATATCCTTTAGTGGAATGAATCTTAATTAATGGATCGAGTTTAGATCCATTAATGGGCCAAGATCCAACTCCTCCCCTTGGTCACTACCTTAGCCCTATAAATACCCTATGAGATCAAGAAACCAAAGCCTAATCCAAGAGTTGAAAAGTAACGACCCGAAAAATTTTCTCAATATTTTATTTAAAATATTGATCATGTCTAGATAGTTTTTGAGGAACCTAGAGATTCTAGTACGAACTTTAGCCTAGTTATCCATGATTTTCCCATTTAAATTTAGACGCTAAGTACTAATGGGCCTTATATGGGCTTTTCTAGTACCTTGGTTATTAGTGGATTTTAGGTTGAATTTAATATAAATATAAATGGGTTTTAATTAGGAATATTAGCATGATTATGGGTGGGTCTTAGGGGAATTTTCGAAAATAATAAAAAATAAAATAAAATAAAATAAAATAAAATAAAATAAAAATAAAGTGGATGCACCAAAGATTGAACTTTGGACCTAGTATACCATCTTGCATGTACTAACCAATTCACCTAGCAAGGGAGTGCTAGTGGAAAAGGGAAGGGATTTTAGTTGAGGCTAAAGGAAGTGAAGAGTCATAGCATCATGTCTCTTCACTTGCCTCCTTCATCTAGTATATAAGAGGGAGGAATGGAAGAGACAACTTAGCACTTAAGCATTTGTCTCTTCATCCACCAAAACTCCTTCTTCCTTCTTCTTTCTTCTCCTAGCCGAAACCTACAAGGTGGGTTCTCCTTTGGAAAAGTTTCACAAGGAGACCTCTTCTTCAAGATCTAAGGGCTTTCTACAAGGCTACAAGGGATAGGGGTAGTCTAAGGTCAAGGGAAATTTCTTTTGGCTTCTCTATTCAATGTTTATAATCAAGATCAAGAAAGGTAAGACCCCCTCACCTGTGGTATAATTGTTTCTTTGATGGTTATCAAGATTTGGACTTTTGTTTAAGATCTAAGTTGAGAAAATCATGTGGTAGGGCCTTTAGGGTTTAGGCCAAGGCTTGAAAGGGGGCTTAGGGATGATGTAAACTCTTATTCATGCTCCTTAATGTTTTATTATGATAAGTAAGGTATAGATTATGATTTAGGGAAAGTTTGTGGCACCCTAAAGTCCTTTAGGGTTTCAGCCACCCTCCATGTCCCATGGTTAGGTTTAAATTCAACCCTTCAAGCATGTTTATATGTTTCCTCTATGATCTAATGGATATTAATTGTGTGCTATATGAATTTTTCCCATGGAATTATGGCCTTTAGGGTTTCGGCCAAGAGCATTTCTAGGGCAAGGAAATTAGGGTTAGCTCCAATTATGGGGTTTAATGGCTCCCTATGGTTTTGTATGTAATGTATGAGTTTTCTTTTACTTATGGAACCTTTCATGTTGATTGAATGATGGAGCCATCTCCTATGGAACTTTCGGCCAACCCTGTAATTTAGGGTTTGGGTTGGGTTAAGTTTTCAAAGATACTTGTTATGATTTACTAGGATGTATGTATATGATTAAGTATGTTGTAAGAATTTTTATATAACCTAAAACCCTAGCTTCATGTAAGATGTATCATGACTTTGTATGTTAGGTCATGTGCTATGATTATTCATAAATGTTTAGACCATGTGCTATGAACCTAGGGAATATGTATCATGTATGAAAAGATCTATGCATGTTTTCCTATGTACCATGATCATGCAAGCTTTATGAATTAAGATGCTAATTATGTATGTATGCCATGTTTTATGAATGATATGTATGTGTGTCATGCCTTATGAATGATATGTACGTATTTCATGTTTAAGAATGAAAATGATGAATGAAAATGATGAATGAAAATGATGATCATGGCTCTAAGACAAAATGATATATGCATGACATACCTTATGAATGAAGATAATGAATGATGATGAATATTCATGCCTTTAAGGCATCATGATGTTAAGTATGAATGATAAAATGTCAAGTATGTTTATGTCATGCTAAGGGATGGGCACCTTAAGAACGCCTCGATTCTGGACTACCGTAGCTGTCCACGGTTCTGGAACTACCGCAGTTGTTCCTATTCTTATGTCAAGTTTCATGAAACAAGATTATGTTTATGCTAAGAATGTTCTATGAATGATGAAGCATGTGAAGTATTTTATTTTTATGAAATGGCTTGTACCGGACCGAAGTAAGGGTCCAAGGGATGGGCACCTTAAGAACGCCCCGGTTCTGGACTACCGAAGCTGTTCACGGTTCTGGGACTACCGAAGCTGTCCAACAGGGATGGGCACCTTAAGAACGCCTTGGTTCTAGGACTACCGTAGCTGTCCTTACCCTAGTAGGTCGAGATTACCTACCTCGTATTTATTTAGGGATGCGCGCATATGATGTATGTATGTGGTACAAGCCGGGGACCCCTATGATGTTATGATTATGTTTAAGTATTTATAACTATGGTTTTCAAATTAAGCATCCTTATGATATATGCATTGACTCATGCATTCATTCATGTTATGCATTACACCATGATAAGTATGTTTATGTTTATGATCATGTTAAGAATGATGTCATGATAAGTATGTTTATGTTTATGATTCATGTTAAGAATGATGCCATGATAAGTATATTTATGTTTATGTTCATGTTAAGAATGATACCATGATAAGTATGTTTATGTTTATGTTCATGTTAAGAATGATGTCATGATAAGTATGTTTATGTTTATGCTCATGTTAAGAATGATGTCATGATAAGTATGTTTATGTTTATGTTTATGTTCATGTTAAGAATGATGTCATGATAAGTATGTTTATGTTTATGTTCATGTTAAGAATGATGCCATGATAAGTATGTTTATGTTTATGTTCATGTTAAGAATGATGCCATGATAAGTATGTTTATGCTTATGTTCATGTAAGAATTATGTCATGATAAGTAAGCGTATGCTTATGGTGATGTCGAGAATTATGCCACGATAAATATGGTTTAAGAATTAGGTGTATGTTTATGTGACGTATGGATTTTCGTGAGTAGGAAAGAGTCTTACTAAGCCTATGTGCATATAGTCTTATTTTTCTTATACCGCAGATCAAGCAAGAGGTTACTAAGGGAAGTAGCAGGAGGGGCAAGAGCATGTGTGTGGCAGTGACATGGCAAAGGATTCTCTTATTTACACTTATCGCATGACTTATGTTTGAAATGCCTCCTTTGGTTCTATGCTAAACTTATGATAGTTATGCCTAAGAAATAACTTACTACTTATGATGCTTATAGACAAGTTACTTGCTACTTATGATGCTTATGGATAAGTTATGGAATGTTTAAATCATGATGCTATGTATGCTGGTAATATGTTAAGTTACAATGTCACCATGTTCATGAATGATAATTTAGGCATGTATAGACGATTCAAGTAATAGTTGCATGGTAAACGAATGTATATAAGAAGAAAAAAAATTATTTCGCTGCATTAAGATATTCTTATGCCCTATGTATGTTAGAGTAACGCTGCCTCTCGCCACACCGTAAGGTGTGGGAAAAAGGCGGGTGATACATGAAACCCAAGGCTTCTCTCCTCTCCTCTCTCTCTTTCTTCTCTCCTAGGGCTCGGCGGCGCAACAAGAGAAGAAGAGGAGTTTGTCTCCTCGGTTCTTCTCCCCTTCTCCATCATCTTTCGGCTAGGATTCACAGAGACAAGGGAGGGTTGCCGTCTCCCTTTTGTGGTGCTCACCGGTGGTGGAGAGGCGGTCGGCGGCTGGAAGAAGGTGGCGCAAGCCCACCTTGCGGTGGTGCCGCAAGGTGGAGGGAGAAGGGGAGGTTTCGGCAAGTTTGGGTAAGGGAGAAGGTTCTTTCCTTCTTTCTTCTTCTTCTTCAGTCTCCTCTCGAGGTGTGCTGCTGGTCCGGAGGGCTGTATGCGGCTTCGGCGGTCGGTGGCGCAAAGGGAGAGGAGAGAAGGGCCGGCGGCTAGGGTAACCCTAGTTTGTGGGTTTCCTTTTTTGGACAAGGTGAGAAGAAGAGCTCTTTTGGAGGCCTCGGTGATCTCGGATACCGGTAGATCGTCGCCCACACGACGTCCACGAAGGGAAGGACATAAGGTAGAAGACCGCGAGGTGATCGGAAAGGTATATCTTTCCCTATGCTCCTTTGATTAATTGCATGTCAATTATGTGTCTTATTTATTTGTCTCGTCATTTCATGTTTAATAGTTTATTAGTTTGATTCCAAATTTGGTGAATAAATTATTAATTGGACCCCGACCATAAACTTAAAAGCCGACAATCAACTCGTCACCTTTTCCGTGGTTGAACGGTCGAGCAAATTACGCCAGTTTTGGTGATTGGCTAAGTTGTAATTTGGATTGTTCGATACGGCACGAGACGGTCGATGGGAGATGGCTTTCCATTCGGATTAAATTTTAATCTGTAGGCATGGAGAGGTTTCTCGAGTCGACCAAGTATTCGTTTAGGAAACCTGCTAAGTCATACCCATCCATTGGTATCACAGCTGAGGTTTCCGGGTTTGTGTGTTTAGGATTGATTAATTTTTGCAATTCATGAATTTATTTTGCTGGATGATGCATGGATGAGCGTAGGCTAACTTTGTGTTGCTGGCATGAGATTCCAACTTTATGGCCAAATATGTGTTGTGTGATTGGTTTGCATATTTTTGTAGTTAATTAATCCTCGTGGTTGACGAGGCTAGGTATTTAATTTTTTGTAATTAAATACGGTGCATGCCTAGCCGAGTTATTTATTTATAGTTGATCTGGATCTCATGTACACTCCCTCGAGGAGTATAGGATCAATGATGTAAATAATTATCTAGCCATTTCGGCATGGAAATCCCTTGAGGTAGCTTGCGCAGAAGGAAGGGAGGAGCAGACGAAGTGATGAGACGACTGGAGGCGCATTGGAGACCAAGGGCCATGAAAGTTGGAAAATCTAGGATTTTCTCTATGTTTTTTTTCATGTTGATTGGTTATGTGCTTGGTTGTGTGGTAATGCTAAAAAATTCCTCAAGATAAATTACTAAGTGGGAGAGGGACCCTAAGGGTCCCACGGCCTCCATTGCAATCTGATATGTGATGCGAACAAGCCCGCGCATTGGCTCTGAGTGCCTTCCTCCATAACGGATAGGCTTGTTCTGCGGATCACAAGTTCAGAAAAGATATAGGGGATTATTGAAGAGCGTGTGGACTTCCCCAACGGAAGGCACATAATCCTAAATGGTTCCCTTAGTGTCGTACAATGGTAAACACTTAGATATAATTATTAGTATCCTCCCCAACGGAGTCACTGCTAATAAATTGTAGAGCCGAGGTTGACCAACTATTAGTCTTACATGTCAAAAAGTTAGGTTGACAAGATAGTAAGTCTGATGGGTAAAATCTTCTCTAACGAATGTAGAGATTGCATACGTCCACACTAACGTGGCATGCAAATTCTTGGTGTTTGGGATGTTGGTTGATTTCAAAAATTAATTGTTTTGATGAATCAATTTATTTTCGATTTCTAAAGTAGTGTATTATGATTTTCAGGATTTTCATAATGGCTTTTACTCCACTAGCAATAATTCTTAAGGAAAACAAACTTACTGGTCTAAATTACATAGACTGGAAGAGGAACCTTGACATTGTCCTCACTGTTGAAGAGTACAAATTTGTACTATTCGAGGAATGTCCGGAAAAGCCTAGAGACGATTCTAGTGAAGGGCATAAGGAGCGTTACAAGAAGTGGGTCAAGGCAGATGAGATGGCGCGGAGCTACATTCTGGCATCTATGTCAAATGTGCTGCAACATTAGCATCAAGTCATACTCACTGCTGGTGACATAATGCTGAACCTTAAGGAGCTCTTCGGACACCAAAATCGGGCAGCTAGGCAGCTGGCAATCAAAAATCTGATGACAACCACCATGGTCGAAGGGACACCTGTTAGGGAGCATGTCCTGAAAATGATGGCCCACCTCAATGAGATTGAGGTACTTGGAGGAGCTATCAATGGGGAATCCCAGGTCGATATAATACTCCAATCTCTGCCTAGGAGTTTTGAGCAGTTCCGCTCAACTATAACATGAACAAGCATGAGTATACATTGGGGGAACTTCTGGGAGAACTCCAGGCGGCAAAGGGCCTCTTTCGTCAGAACTCGTAGGCCTTAGTTACTCAAAAGGTTTTTACTTCTATGCCGAAAGGCCGGAAGAAGAAGAAACAAGATGGGTTCAAGAAGGCAGCAGCATTGCAAGGACGGACTGGTGTGAAGAAACCGAAAGGCAAGTGCTTCACGTGCAAGCAAACTGGGCACTGGAAGGCGGACTGTCCCCATCGAAAAAACAAAGGTATTTCTTCAACCTTAGTCGTTGAAACATGTTTAGCGGTGCTATCTACCAGTACCTGGTGCGTAGATATAGGAGTCACTGAGCATGTCTGCAATACTCGGCAGGGGTTCCAGGAAACCCGACGGTTAGCTAATGAAGAAATTGTGGTCTACATGGGTGATGCTACAAGAGTGGCAGCGGTTGCAGTGAGAGTTTTTTATTTGTCTTTTGAGAAAAATAAAGTGTTAGTTCTGAGAGATTGCCTTTATGTACCTTCATTTAGAAAGAATCTAATTTAAGTTTCTAAGTTGTTTAAGGATGGATATTCTGTTACTTTTGATAATAAAGTTGTTATTAAAAGAAATAGAGAGATTATCTATTCGGGTATAATGGTCGGCAATCTGTATACTCTAGAACCAAAACCTCCCACGATGCATACTGAAGTAAATAGCTCATCATCTAACTCAAATAAGAGAAAAGAGCATTCTAAGATGAATCAGATGTATCTTTGGCACCTTAGGCTTGGCCATATTAACATTAGTAGGATTCAAAGGTTGATAGTCGATGGCCCCCTGGGTTCATTGGTGGTGGAGGATCTCCTGACCTGTGAGTCTTGCTTGGAAGGTAAAATGACCAAGAGGTCATCCAAGGCTAAGGGGTATAGGGTCAAAGATGTGTTAGAACTGATTCATTCTGATTTGTATGGTCCTATGTCAATCCAGGCTAGAGGTGGCTTTGAATACTTCATCAACTTCATTGACGATTATTCAAGCTATGGATACATTTACCTGATGCGTTGCAAGTCTGAATGTGATAACTTCAAAGAGTTCAAGGCTGATGTGGAGAAGCGTCAAGGTAAAGGTATCAAGACACTACGATCGGATCGTGGTGGCGAGTACCTCTTTGGAGAGTTTAGGACCTTCCTATCAGAAGCTGGGATTCAGTCCCAGCTAACTGCACCCGGTACACCCCAACAGAATGGTGTTGCAGAAAGAAGGAATAGGACTCTTTGGAAATGGTTAGGTCAATGATGAGCTATTCAGACATACCTGATTCATTCTAGGGATATGCTCTAGATACAGCTGCATATATTCTGAATATGGTACTATCTAAGTCAGTCCCTTCTACTCCAATAGAACTGTGGACTGGGCGAAAGCCTAGTCTAGCACATGTTCAGATTTGAGGTAGTACAGCACATGTGCTGAAGGGAGATACTGATAAGTTGGAATTTCGGACAGAAGTACGCTTGTTTGTGGGCTATCCTAAGGGAACGAAGGGTGGTTTGTTCTATAGTCCTAAGGATCAGAAGGTGATCATAAGCACGAATGCCTGATTCTTATAAGAGGAATACGTGATGAACCATAAACCCAAGAGTAGACTCGTGCTTGAAGAGTTAAGGGGGGACGTTCTGACTTTAGGACCAATTGTCCAAGAGGATCACCAAAAGTCACTGCACCGCGTGCCACTGAGGATACACAGGTAGTACCTCGTCGCAGTGGGATGGTTGTCAGACAGCCTAAAAGGTTCATGTTTTTGGGAGAGTCTTCGGACTTGGCCCCTGGTAAAAATGAACCGGATCCCTGGACCTATGACGAGGCCCTCCAAGATAAGGAAGCAGATTCTTGGCAAAGGGCAATGAACTCCGAGATAGAATCTATGGATTCTAACCATGTCTGGGAGCTAGTAGAACCACCCAATGGTGTAAAATTCATAGGATACAAGTGGATCTACAAGAGAAAGAGAGGATTAGACGGGAATGTTGAAACCTTCAAAGCTAGGCTTGTTGCGAAAGGGTACACTCAGAAAGAGGGTATCGATTATGTGGAGACCTTTTCGCCAGTAGCTATGCTTAAGTCAATCCGGATTCTCTTATCGATAGCAGCTCACATGGATTATGAGATATGACAGATGGACGTCAAGATAGCTTTCCTTAACGAAAGTCTTGAGGAGACCATCTACATGCAACAACCGGAAGGGTTTATTGAAAAGGGCAAAGAGCATCTAGTGTGCAAGCCTAATCGATCCATTTATGGATTGAAGCAAGCTTCAAGATCTTGGAACATCCGGTTTGATCCAGTCATATGGATTCACTCAAAGCCCGGATGAGTCATGTTTATACAAAAGATGTGACGGAAACGTCGTGGTGTTTCTTGTACTTTAAGTAGATGACATTTTGTTAATTGGCAACAATGTCAAAGTGTTATCAGATGTAAGAGTCTGCCTATCAAAGCAGTTTGATATGAAGGACTTGGGAGAAGCGGGACACATCCTTGGGATCAAGGTCATAAGGGATTGCTAGAAAAGGATGTTGTGCTTATCCCAAGCTTCATATGTTGACACTGTCTTAACTCGTTTTAGCATGGAAACCACCAAGAAAAGTTTTGAACTTTTCAGCTATGGAGCTACTCTATCCAAGGAGATATGTTTAGATTATCAAAGGAGATAGAGCAGGTAATGGCGGTTCCTTTAGCATCGTCTATAGGAAGCCTCATGTATGCCAAAAACGAGACCAGATATCTGCTTTGTCGTGGACATGGTTAGCAGATATCAGAGTAACCCAGGTCAAGGAAATTGGATTGCGATAAAAGCTTATATTAGTGCTTGAGAAGGACTAAGGATTATAAGCTGGTTTACCGGGCAAACCAATTCCCTATGGGTTATACGGATATAGACTTCCAGTTGGATAGGGGCAAACGTAAGTATTCCTCGGGGTTTTGTGTTTACTTTAGGAGGTGGAACCATAGGTTGGAGGAGTGTCGCGCAGCAGTTGCGTGATGGACTCCACCAAGGAAGCTGAGTAAAGTGACAGCCTCTGAGGCAGCCAAAGGAAGCTACATGGTTGAGAAACCTCAAGATGGACTTCGATGTGATTCCCGGTTTGCTCAAAGCTATCACATTTTGTTGTGATAAATAAATGGTGCAGTTGCAAACTCGAAGGAATCACGAGCCCATAAGGCAAGTAAACACATAGAGCGCAAGTACCACCTGATACGAGAAATCGTAAAGTGAGGAGAAGTGACTGTCACCAAGATTGCATCAGAGGACAACCTGGCAAATCCTTTTACGAAAGCTCTTCCAACTAAGGCTTTTGATAGGCATGTGGAGGATATGGGAGTCAGATGTATGACAGTGGGAGAACAACAGTGTCAATAAGTATAAGTGGGAGATTGTAAGATGTGTATACTGAAAGACATGAGTTTCTTTATATGAATATTTTTATTATGAAAAGAGAATCAAAACTACACTAGGTGTTTGTTTATAATAGTACATACACGAAGTCTATTTACTTTGTATTGTAGATAACATGGTGTGTGGTATCACACGGAAGATCGTGTTATCAGTTCTTTGCTTAGTATAAATAAGAGGCCCACAACCGAGATGGAATTGGACAACCCATCGGGATGGTTGTAGTGTAATTAGGTGTGGTTGGTCTTGACCATAGATTTACACTAGTGTGCTATGAGTACATTGAGCAGGACCGAAACCTGAGGTTATCCAATTTGTACTAACTCGATAATTGGATAGGACCTCAAGTTATATTATGGAGTATGATCCCTTAATCTCGAAATAATATCGAGCATATATTATTAATTATTATTTCTTTGATTTGCCAATGGGCGAGATCTATTCTGTTAGATCGATAGGCCCGATAAGTTGGAAGATAATATTAATAATATGATGTGCCGATGATCATTGATAAAATTCGTGTCCTGGTGAGTCTGGATGATGATGCCACCTTGATGAGCTCGAAAGGTTCATTGTGCTAAACCCTGCAAGTGGATTTGATCCGGCACATTAATAAGGTTGAGTGGTACTAGTCAAGGATCCAAAAGTTAATTAATTTAAATTGTCAGTAATTTAATTAATTAACGGGCATTCGAGATCTTAAACATGGGGGGATGGACTGTTGTGACCGGGTGCATGTTGACAAGGATACGGGTTCGTAATATTTTAAAATTTTACGTGCAGCGAAAGAATTAGCATAAAATAATTTCACAAATTATTTTAACTGCGTATCTAGCATGCGACCTTATAATGTGTGGACGTAATCATAAGTTAAAACATTGCGGAAAAGTAAACTAATTTACTTTGTACCTCGCGTAACTCGAAGAAAAGGGACGAGATCCAAACGTAGCGTCCCTTGGAAGCTCCGCCTCTATTCGCGTCCACGCCGAGTTCTCTTCGGGATGACATCGCAAAGTCACGAGTTTTGTGCCGACGAGAACTACTAGATTCTCTAAAGCACAACTAGAAGATCAAGAGAAAAGAAAGGAAACTAACCACCAAGAATCGGAATCTAAATTCCGGGAAGGAAGGAGATGTGATCCACTTCTTCTTCTTCTTGGTTGGCTTCTCCTTCTTCTTGATGGCTCACGGCAACCAAAGGTTGGAGGTGCGCCGGCCCTAGCTCTCAAGGAGGGCGCCGGCCCTAGGATGCCCTAAGGGGCGCCGACCCTAAGGGGAAGAAAGAAGAGAGAATAAAAGAGAGAGAGGGAGAGAGTTAATCTCTTGATAGCTCTATATCGATTAGGAATTCAAGGCTTGCCTTTGGTTCCTTTATATAGTGGCCTCTCCCTTACCAAGTCTCTCTTTTAACGGAATTAACAGAATTAGTTATCATAAGAATTTTATCTTATAAAATTTCTTATGACTTATTCCGTTATACCTAGTTTTATTATAACTAACTTTATAATAAAACAAATTCTTCTCTCCTTTAATTATGAAATAAATTTTATAAGAAATTTATAAACTTTCTTAATATGAAAAAATCAATTCATAATTGATTTTATAAAATTAAAATAAACCATTCCATGGATCATTTTAATTTCCATAAAAAGAATAAATTTCTATAAATTTATTTATATAAATTTCTTTATACAAATTTATTTATCCATAATTTATAAAACAAATCGCGCTAGATTTATTTTATTAATTAAACCAAATAAATTGGTTTCTTCCCCTTGTTGTGGCCGGCCAAACCAAAGGGGGTTATCACCCTCTTTGGCCGGCCAAACCGAGCCGAACCGATCGCGAATTAAACTCATTTAATTCGCCCAATAAGCCTTCAAAAGACTTAGCCATTTTAAGTTTCCGTTGCGCCTCTGATTAACTCAGATTCGACTTATTTCTCTTGATTGGAAAATTCAATTTTCAACTCGTTTTAAATCCCTTGGATTACTCGTAGTGCGTGTGACTAAATAGGCTTTCGATTTATGTTGGCCGTCTATAATTAACCAATTATAGAACGGTCATGAGTGGCACCTAGTAGTACATCATGACCCCTAATTAATCGAAAGATCAACGGTTTGACCTCAGAAGTAATTCTGAAACCCTTCAGCAGCTCTAATGAATCGTGCCCCATTCCCTTCACCATCTTATACCCACTTGGTTCAGGACACGGTCTATTTGTGTCAGTCCCCACTAGGCTGACTACGTCACACCTAGCCCAAGTAGTGTCTTTCTCGTCCTTTGGATTTCTAATTACTCTCATGTATTTAAGAGACTCGTACTCTAAACATGATATGCTCTGGCCAGAAGCTTTGAGTAACAATCCGACGATAGGCCTGGGTATACATCTCCTCGCAAGGAGTGGTGAATCCTTTGTAGGCTGCTCAAACATCTTCGGGCACTTCGGCTTATACCCAATCATCCTGGGTCCACACATCCTAGGAGATGCTTGCTTAAGATGTTAAAGTATAAGTCTCCATGACCAAGATGACTTGAACACCGCAAGTCAAAGGAACATCGCACAAAAGCTGCAGTAAGAACTTCATTGACATATCTATATAGATTACCATATGAAGTTTTACAGCTAGCCACTCCAATGAACTAGTTCCCTTAACTAGTATCCATGTTTATCTCCGGACATTCCAATGTCACCAGCTAGTGAGAATCAGCTGATTAGAGAATAACCCATGCTAGTCTCAACAGAATTGATAATGTCCGTCTTTATCAATTCATCGTCTAGGGATATTTTCAATACTTCACAATTGCACATTTAGAGATAATCACTAGTTGTGATCCCATCACAAATTCTCTTATGCTGTGAATTGTATTGCGGACATTCAGTAGATGAGTTTAAGATCCCAATCAAATACACAAACATGTATACTCAAATAGTAAATTATCATTTATTAAAATGAATATTTACAATCATAAGGCGATTGCCTTAGGACACTTCTCTCATATCACTAACAAACTCCTACTTGGCCTAATGCTAATCGCTACGGTATCCAATACCACAGGCTCTAACATGACCCTCAAACTTGTTCTGAGGCAAGGCCTTAGTCAAAGGATCCGCTAAATTCCTTTCAGTGGGAATTTTCTTAATTTGTATGTCATTCCTACTTATAATCTCTCTGATCAGATGATAGCGGCGAAGCACGTGTTTGGATCGCTGATGAGACCTTGGTTCCTTTGCTTGTGCAATAGCTCCATTGTTGTCGCAGTAAACCGACACTGCTTCATCAATGGTTGGAACCACGCCAAGTTCGGAGACAAACTTCTTGATCAAGACTGCTTCTTTTGCTGCTTCCGAAGCTGCGATATATTCCGCTTCCGTGGTAGAATCCGCTACGGTGTCTTGTTTGGAACTTTTCCAACTTACTGCGCCTCCATTCAAAGTAAATACGTATCCTAACTGAGATTTGGAGTCATCCTTATCTGTCTGGAAACTGGTATCCGTATACCCACGTATTACCATATCTCCTTCTCCATATATTAGGAACACATCCTTAGTTCTTCTTAAGTACTTAAGGATTGTCTTGACAGCCGCCCAATGATCCATTCCTGGATCCGACTGGTATCTGCTTGTGACGCTCAAAGCATACGATACATCGGGCCTTGTGCATAACATAGCATACATGATAGATCCTATCGCGGATGCATAGGGAATCTTATTCATGCAAATCCTCTCGTCTTCTGTGCGCGGACACATAGACTTTGAAAGGTTGATCCCATGCCTGATGGGAAGGTAACCTTTCTTTGATTCCGACATGCTAAACCTTTTTAGCACTCGGTCTATATACGTAGACTGCGAAAGACCAAGCAACCGTTTTGATCTATCTCTATAGATTCTAATCCCAAGGATATAGGTTGCTTCTCCCAGGTCATTCATGGAGAAAGTTTTGGACAACCAAATTTTAACTGTCTGTAAGACTGATATATCGTTTCCTATAAGTAATATGTCATCGACATATAATACTAGGAATACGACTGCACTCCCACTAACCTTCTTGTACACACAAGGTTCGTCAAGATTTTGTGAGAAATCAAACTTTTTGATTGTCTCATCAAAACGGATGTTCCAGCTCCTAGATGCTTGCTTCAGTCCATATATGGATCGTCGAAGCTTGCATACTTTGGTTTTATCAACTGATGTGAAACCTTCAGGTTGTATCATGTATACATCCTCAAGCAGGTTTCCATTAAGGAAAGCTGTTTTCACATCCATTTGCCATATCTCATAATCATGATGAGCTGCTATGGCTAGGAGCATCTGAATGGATTTAAGCATAGCTACTGGCGAATAGGTCTCGTCATAATCAATTCCTTATTTTTGACGATATCCTTTTGCCACTAATCTAGCCTTAAAGGTAGCTACATTACCTTCCATGTCGGTTTTCTTCTTGAAAACCCACTTGCACCCTATGGGCTTAATCCCTTCAGGTGGGTTAACCAAGTCCCATACTTGATTTTCGTACATGGAATCCATTTCCGACTTCATGGCCTCAAGCCATTTGTCCCTTTCTGAATTTTTCAGAACATCTTCATAACTGATAGGTTCATCATCGCTTATGAGTAACACGTCGTTCGATTCAATTACGAGAAATCCGTATCTCTCTGGAATATTGCGTGTCCTATCAGACCTACGAAGAGGAGATGTTGTTTTAGGTTCAACTGATAGCTCATCATTATGAGGTATTGGTTGTGGGTCTAGACTAGGTGTCTCTGTAATGTCTATTGGAGTTTCTTGAACTTCATCAAGTTCAATGCCACTCCCACTGTTTTCTTGTAAAAGAAATTCTTTTTCTAGAAATACAGCATGCCTTGAAACAAACACCTTTTGTTCCAAGGGATGATAGAATTGGTAACCCTTCGTTTCCTTAGGGTATCCAATAAATAGACATTTATCAGACTTAGCATCCAATTTGTCTGATACAGTCCGCTTCACATAAGCGGGACAACCCCATATCTTAAGGTGAGTTAAGTGGGGTTTCTTACTATTCCATGTCTCATATGGAGTAGTAGAGACTACCTTGATCGGGACTCTGTTTAGCAAGTAAATAGCTGTCTTAAGTGCATAGCCCCAAAAGGATTTTGGAAGAGTTGCATGATTCATCATCGACCTAACCATGTCCATCAAGGTTCGGTTGCGCCTCTTAGATACACCATTATGCTGTGGTGTATACGGCGGAGTCCATTGGGACAATATCCCATTGTCCCTAAGATAATCTTGAAACTCTTGACTTAAGTATTCACCACCCCGATCGGATCGAAGTATCTTAATACTTTTGTCAAGCTGTTTCTCTACTTCATTTCTGAATTCTTTGAATTTCTCAAAAGCTTCAGATTTGTGTTTCATCAAGAACACATACACGAATCGTGAGTGATCATCGATAAAGGTGATGAAGTAGCTATAGCCTCCTTGTGCAAGAGTTGACATTGGTCCACATACATCAATATGTATTAGACCAAGCAATTCTCCCACTGGATTACCCTTTCCGGAAAAGGGTAATTTGGTCATCTTGCCTTTTAAGCAGGATTCGCATGTATCAAATGAACCGGGTTCAAATGATTCCAGAATTCCACATCGGTGCAATTCGGTCATGCGTTTCTTACTTACATGGCCAAGACGGCAATGCCAAGTGTAGAAGTCTATTCGATTATCTATTCGAGCACGTTTGTTGCTAACTTCGATATTGAAAGCATCACTGGATAAATCTAACGTGTAGATACCATTGCACAAAGTTCCATTCCCATAAAGAACGTCATTTAATGTTATCTAACAACAATTGTTACTAAAAGTTAAATGATAACCCTTTTCATTCAAACATGAAATAGATACAATGTTCTTTATTAACGAAGGAACGAAATAACAATTATCCAATTCTAAGACACGTCCAGTGGGGAGCTTTAGTAAATATGTTCCGATGGCAACAGCAGCAATCTTTGTTCCATTCCCAACTCGCAAATCTACATCTCCATTGACGAGTCTTCTTCTATTCCTTAGCCCCTGTATGTCATTACATATATGTGAGCTACACCCAGTATCAAGTACCCAGGTATTTGAGGAAATAGAGTGACATTCAATAACGAAGATACCTGAAGAGGATGGGGCATCAGATGCCTTCTTCTTCAAGGACTCAAGATAAACCTTGCAGTTTCTTCGCCAGTGACCCTCCTTGCCACAATGATGGCAAGTTCCTTTTGGTTTCTTTTCAGTCTTTTTGGCCTTTTTCTTCTTCCCTTTATTCTGTTCTTTGGCCTTCCTCTTAGAACCTTTCTTCGAGGAACCAACTAACAGTACCGTCTTTTGATCCGGCTTTACAGAAGGCTCCACAGTCTTCAGCAGGTTGAGCAACTCAGGAATGGTAGTCTCTAGTTTGTTCATCCGATAGTTCATCACAAATTGTGAATAACTTTTGGGCAAACAACTCAGAATTAAGTCAATACTTAGTTCATGATCCATTGCAAAACCGAGTGTGCTTAGTCGCTCAATGTACCCCAACATCTTTAGCACAAACTGCGAGGCAGAAGTGCCTTCCTGCATCTTAGTGGTGAAGAGGAGTCTAGAGACTTCGAACCTTTCGGATCTCGCCTGCTCTTCAAACAACTCATGAAGATGGAAGATGATGGTATTAGCATCCATATGCTCATGCTGCTTTTGCAACTCAGGTACCATAGAGGCTAGCATGATGCAACTCGCAAGTTCAGAATCGGTCACATGTTTCTGATAGGCCACTAGTTGGTCTGGAGTTGCACCTTCTGGAGGAGGGTTAGGAAGTTGATTTTCAAGGACATAAGCAAGCTTCTCTTCCTTGAGGACTATCCTCAGGTTTCGAAGCCAGTCCATGAAGTTTGGCCCAGTCAGTTTATTTGTGTCCAAAATGGAACGCAAGTTCAGAGAAGACATGATCGAGTGATTAACCTAGAAATACAAATTGAGTTTATGTGAGAAGAATGATTAAAGAATGTATCAACATACATTAATAAAAATCCTATTTATTTTTCAAATTGAATAACCCTTTTATCAATTCGGGAGATCGTAGGAACATCTCCAAATAGGTTGATATCCAACCATAGATAAGAACTACCATGGCTGTGGCCATCAAGTTATTCTTAGCTATGAAGGTAGGTAATTATACCGATTACATATCACATATATGTAACTATCACATTATGCTATCAACTAATTGAATGTTTGCATAAATCATTGGGTTGTTAACTCATTAACAAGTATGCGACATTATACATAGCACCCAACTGCACCTCTCTTAACATCGACCTTGGCTGTGGCACAACAAATCGATGCTCCAAGCTTAAGGCTGACCCATTAATCAAGAAATAGTTTTAATATGGTTGGAGCTCATTCAATCGTTTAGTCAGGCTTGGATGTGTCCAACAACCAAAACTAAGGATTGACCTCTGACTCCAACTACATTATTTATAAACTAATTCTATGGTTTGAACATGTTGAGGTTCAAGCTGGGCATGGATGTGTCCATCAACCCAAACGAGAAACAAAACTCCGATTCTAACCATATTAATGAAAGGTGTTGGCCTTAATATTTTGTAAGGGGTTTTGGGTCTCATCTTTTCTAAGCACATTCATGACATATAATCATGTCATGACAAACGATTTCCTTAATAAAGTATGTATGTGACTTAAGTTATCAAGTCTCATTAATTGAATTAGGAACCGGATTTCCTAATTCTAATTTCATACTTTATTGAAGGAATTGTTTTGGGAAATAATTTCCTAAATTGTCATAATCAATTTCGGAAATAATATGTTCAAGACTTTGATTTCTCTAAATCAAAACTTGTTAAATTAAGAGACAATTCCCTTAATTCAACCACATATTATTTTCATGAAAATCTCATTTAAGAAACTTTATAGGAAACCATTTTCCTAATTAATTTTGGAGACAACAATATGTAAGAGCATCACCTCTTAAAACATATTTTATTCATGGATTTAATTAATTACAACAAATCGTTTTCTAAGGGTGGCTCCCCGAGGCTCAGATACCCAAAGAAAAGTAATTTGTCGTAAATCCAATTTGGTCCGCTTCAGAAGCGCAACCAAATTAAACATGACAATTTCATTTAAAATTGGGAAATTAAATTACAACAACTAACTTTAAATTGGACGGCTCCCCGAGGCTCAATCCAAAATAAAGAATTTTGTTGTCAATTTAAAAACTAATTCAAATTTAATTGTCAATTAATTATCCATAAATTTGTCTAGACTTTCTTGAAAGAAAGTGCCCAAAATTGCGAGATTTCATAATAGGTTTTCAGAATAATTGTAAGTTTCTGGTACAAAGAAAACTTACATATTTTCAAAGTTGGAAAATTTCTAAAATAAAAAATTTCCAAGATTGGAAAGTTTCCAAAGATGGGAAGTTTTCACAATTATTATAAAATTTCAAAAACTAGGAAATTTCAAACGTTTGCGAAATTTCA